>JAODAL010000076.1:0-470009 GCA_025379985.1 Phyllomedusa bahiana | reverse complement strand
AAAACATACTACCGAGGGATCTAGAAGATTTTCATGACAGTGTATGTTATACTAGGAAGTAAAACTAATGAGCCCCCAGTAGATTTATCATCGACAGAGACTGATCTGTTGGACTCCGAGATCTTACACATGGAGTACATAGATCATAATCTAGGAACAAAAGAGTTCAGACCTCTAGAGCCAAAGGGCGTCGTTTTTTTCAAACACAAGAACTCGTACCAACTCTGTGGAAGGACAGGTGTGACTCCCATTCCAACTTAGATCAAAATCAGAAAGAAGGTGAGACACATAGTTAACTAGTCGAAGTCTTACACCAATAGAAATGCATGTTTTAAGGAAGAGGTTATCTTTTGTACCCACTAGTAAATTTAATCTTTTTTTCCTGGACCCATGATCTACACCTCTTTGAGTGAAAAACGCCTATGTAGTTTTTTTTGTAAAGATAAAAAAGAAAGTGCCAATCTACGGATACCCATTGCTATGATTGAAGATGTACGCTTACTTTATGGGTTATCTGAAATCTCCCAAAGGGAAATGGGGAAGGGTCCCTTAACAGAAAAATGCCACCTAGAAATGATATCGCCTGTGTGGATATTTTTTTAGATTTAGCCCTTAGTGACCTTAAGCATGTGAAAGGACAGGGTTATCAAAACTGCTCCTGTCTGAACGACAAGTGCTAAAAGGCCTACAAAATGATAGTAACATTTGTATTAAATCATCTGACAAAGGAGGGGGAATACAGTTGTGCTTGATACATCTAACTATAAGTACATGTGCCGCTCTCTTTCATCAGATCGAACTTGCTGTGGGATTTTAGCAGGCAATCCTACATTTACTGCAAAGTTGAAGATTCTTTTGGATAAGACTAAAAACGAGCAGCTTACTAATGGCTCTGAATAGGATTTTCTTCCACGATACCCATGCATTGCAACCTTTTATAGTCCACTTAAGGGATGTCCCATTGTGTCAGGTATCGATGGACTATACCAGAAGTGTGGAATATATATTGACCGCATTCTTGCTCCTTTTGTACAAACATTACCATACTGTACAAGAGACACTACAGATCTCAAGAAGCTTGAGGGCATCTGTGTGGATAACAATGCGTATTTAGCAAGCATAGAGGTCGAGTCACTTTATACATTGATACCCCACATTTGTGGCATAGAAGCAGTCCTGAGTTTTTGCGTACTCATGAAATTCAGTTTGTCGCATAATTGTTTTAGGGCTAGCACTTTAGAATTTACACTGATGAGGAACTATATCCTTTTTGACGGGCAGGTCTATCACCAGCTGCGAGATACAGCAATAGGCTGGTGGGAGACCTCAGTGGTATTTGAAGATGAACCTACTATTTTTGCTGAAAAGATGCATAGACTATGTATAGACTATGTGATATGGAACGAGTATCGTGAAGAATTTTGTGAAATGGTCGAGCAACTTAAAATCAACACATTTGGCCTACATTTGAAGTAGAAGAGACTCTTCCATTCTTGGATGTACGTATCACAAAGACCTTGTCTGGGGACCTGGATACTACAATCTATCGGAAGCCCACTGCAACAAATTTTTTGTTGCGATGGGAGAGTAACCACGCTGAACCACCAGGGCTGTGGAGTCGGAGTCGGTGGCTATTTTGCAGGAGTCTGAGTCGTCATAAAATGGACCGAATCAGACTCCCAAAATATATAATAATTTGGTCCAGTTAGTTCGATGCAGTGCAAAGAGCAAGAGGAATTTGGTCCGGCCAGTGCTACTGCTTCCATATCTTCAGCCTTATCACATGAGAAGTGTAATTGATGACATGGAGCAGGCAAAGCGCTGCCCCAGGTGAAAAGATTCTGCTCCCATGGAAAACAGATTTCAGCAAAACTTTTCACCTGTTTTCAAAGAAGTAGAAGAGTTTAACCATTCATCAAAACTGACTGTGGCTGAGGCAATTCCTTTATACCCTGACCATTGTTAGAGATGTTGCCCCTGTGGTCACCGCTTTGCCCCAACCCAAGTTAGTATAGAGAGGCCGTTCTCTATCCTGGGAATAATGAGATCAGATGTGAGGTCATGTTTGCAGGATCTGATGGAGGCAATACTATTTCTCAGAACAAATTCAGAGACTTCACAAATGTTCCTGCAGTATTTTGCATAGTTACAATTTTTTTGTGTCCTAAAGTCATGTCCAATAAATATATTTTACACTGACAAGCATCTACTACAGCTTTGTACATGAGGCTACTGTAATTGTATATACAGTCATCTGACCCATATTATACATAAATTTGACTTGCAAGTATTTAGCATCTGCTTAGTTACAATTTTGCTCCTAAAAATCAAAGTGTTAATTTTTATTATTTTCTTAGTATTTGGGAAATCCTCCTTTGGTTTTCAATACTGCCTGAATCACTCTGTTGGTGCAGACTGGACTTGGATACAAATACAGCTTTTTCTTCAACTCTACCTACAAGTGTTCAAAAGATGAAAACATTATTAGCCTTTTGCCTGTACGTGTCTGTTCTACCTAAATAGCTTGATTATTGTATCATAAGGTGGTAAACAGCCTGATGTTACCATTTTACTACAGTAAAGTTATCACTTAAACATGCGCCATGTATGAGGGAGTCGGAGGTTTGGGAAATTGAGGTGTCGGAGTCAGGGCTTTGGCTTGCCGACTCCACAGCCCTGTGAACCACTCAAACGAGGTATCCCCCGGGATCAATATTTGAGACTGAGAAGGAATTGTTCCTTGAAATCGGAGTTTATTGCATAGGCAGCTGACCTCAGGGAAAGATTCTTACTAAAAGGATATCCTGATTTACGTTTTACGAAGAGCATTTAAGGAATTTCTTTTGGAGGAATGATCGGAATTGCTTATTCTTAAAAAAGAGAAAATGGTGATGAGATCTAGAAATGTTTACCAGATAATAGGGACATATGACCGTGCATCTGGTCTGATTAAAGAGATACTGCAACGCCACTGAGATGTCCTAACAATGGACCCTGATATTAAATCATCTTGGGGAATTACCCTATGATCACATACAGAAGAGGGTGGAATATCAAAAATTAATTGGTGCAAATGAATTTTTCTACACCTAGATTTGAGACGTGGCTAGGTTAATCTTTGGGATCTTTTAGATGCACGGACTGTCAACTGTAAATTTGTTGAAAAAAATCAAAACCGTTAGACAGGAGTGGCACCAAATCCTTCAGTATTCGACACTTTAAGCCCGTGTTCACACGGCTTATTCAAGCCGTAATTGCGAGCCGGATTGCGCTTGCAATTCCGGCTTGAATCGGGGGCGCTGTCCGTCGACCCCATAGACTTGCATTGTCCACGGCGCGCATTGCGCCTGGATAATGTGCAGGTGACTTTCTCCCCGCCCGGCGGGGAGGAGCGACGGAGTCCACTGTTCTCTATGAGAATTGTGGATTACCGTAATTACTGCGACGGATTGGAGCCGTACTGCAGCGCAAATCCAGCGCGCAGTATGGCTCCAATCTGCGGCGAAATAAGCCGTGTGAACGGCCCCTAACTAAGTCCACACACGTAATTTATTTGATCACTTGTATGTAGGAAAAACAACACGTCAATTACAGAGACGAATAGGCGAGCATCTAGATGACATCCGCCATAATCGTGACGCCCCAGTTTCTCGTCATGTTAGACAGCAACACGACAATACAGAGAGGCGATCTAAAACAGAAACATACTCCAGAAGGAGTGCTTTTGGATTTTTACTTTAAATACCCAAGCTCCACATGGACTTAATGAGGAGCTGGATTTCAACTATGTTATTTAAACTAGTCTTTTTCATGTTCTTGTGATCCCACTAATATATCAATGGTGATGTCATTTAAATAGTTAATATCATATGAAGTACATGTTCACACGGCTTAAAATGGGCCGTATTTCGGTCCGTAATTACGCGCCGAAGTGCGCAAATTACGGGCTGAAACGGCCCATTCATTACGGTAATCCACAGTTCTCAGAGAACTATGGATTACGTCTCCTCCCCCTGCTCGGCGAATCCGCCGGGCGGGGAGATAATTGACATGTCAATTACCAGCGGCATATACACGACGCTGGTAATGCAAGTCTATAGGCCGGCGAGGTGCCGACCCCCCGCTCCCATCCACACGGCGTAATTGCGGGGCATAATTACGTCCCGCAGTTAAGCCGTGTGAACATAGCCTTATTGGTTTTTCATTTCTGACACCTGTTTATATGTTTTGTTGTAGTGTTTAAAATACTGCACCTTTTCCCATTTGCTATGCTTGTGCCTCCTTACTTTTATCAATGCATCTTGAACTTTGTTTTTCCCTTCACTAAATTTCTTCCTTGCTGGGGTGTGTACAATTTCCCAGGTTTAAATGCTGTTGTCTATGCAAATTTGTATCCGACTGCTATTTATCTATGCAGACGAGTTTGTGTGTATATTGACAGATGTGCTCTGGAGAGTAGAGGTGCATTAAGACATATTCGTCCTCAGTTGCTTGGACGCGTCAGCATGTACTTACTATCAGTTCCTACTATACTTAAATCAGTGGCTGTGCGCTCAAAAGGCCGGCACATGTGTAGTTCGTCATCTCCAGTCTACACAGCAGAAGCGTTGTGTGCGACAGCATATTACGAGCAGCGGAATCTTCAACTGAGACCTAGCAGAGATGTTTGAAGGTACTTTCTTAGAATGGATATGTGATTATTGCAACTTTTGCCTTGTGCGGGAGATGAGACATTTACATGTCGTTTTTTGTTTTTTTGCTCTTGGCATATTAAGGCGCTTATTGCCTTTAATAAGGTAAGCTCGGTTGTACCAATATGATGCAGTATCCAGTGTATTTTTTGGCAATGTACGTAAATCACATTTTTATATTTGCGACATAATTTTATTTGGTGCTACATGTTTTGTTCAGGGGTAGGTTCCTGACAGGGACACCCATTTTTGGGACGAATCACCTGTATTGTGCAAGGTAGGAGTAGTATATACTGTAGGGATTTCTAGGGTTAGATCCCCCACCTTTTGGTGTTTGTGCCTTTTTGAATGGGCCTTCTTTCTGTGTAAACTGGAATATTCATTTGTAGGCCGCTTTATTTTAGATATTTATTAAGTCATATTTTAGGTCTTCCTGTTTTTCTTTTTTGAGTTCCAGATTGATTAAGGGATATTTTTCCCTTTTTTGGCAAAGAATATTTGGCTATTGGTAGTGAATTTAAACATTGTCCTTAGGATGGATTCACACGTAATTCTTTTTGCATTTTGATATGCATTTAGAAAAAAAAGCATGCTTTTCAAAGTTCTTAACTGAAATATAAGAAATTCACTTAAGAGTCCTACGTTTGGATTATTATAAAAACTTTTTATTTACCGTATATACTATATTATAAGCTAAGGCACCTACTTTTGCCACAAAAAACTGGGAAAACTTATTGACTCGAGTATAAGCCTAGTGTGGAAAATGCAGCGGATACTGGTAAATTTCAAAAATTAAAATGGGTACCAATAAATTTTACATAGGCAGGTATAGGCAGTTTAATGTCCCCCCATAGGCAGGTATAGGAAGGGTCTTTGGGGAAAAAAAAATACAAGTACTTACCCCTCTCCCCTGCTGCTCCAACTCTGAGGCTTTGTTTTCTTGCCAGCACAGGCGACATCATCAGGCTGTACAGGCAGTGTGATGCCGGATACTCTGGAGGGTTGCAAGTCTGCTTGCGGAGTCCTCTGTGGAGCATGGAGCGTTCCCCTCTGCTCCGCAGTGGTGTCTTCAGCTCTATGCAGGGATGTAGAGTCGGCAACCCAAAGCCCCGACTCGGACTCCTCAATTTTCCAAACCTCATGACTCCCTCGTACATGGCGCATGCACTGTAGTAAAATGGTAACATCTGACTTTTTATCACCCTTATGATACAATAATCAAGCTATTTGACTTTCAGGCTCCATATCTCACCATCCACTACAGCTTTGTACATGAGGCTACCATCGTTTTATCATCATACCTATCTATCAAGGGACTATGGAGGACACTACAGCAACTGTACCTCATTGTCATTGAACCATTCCTTTTCCAACCTTGATATATTCTTCGGGTCGTTGTCCTTTTCATACCCATAGTACTCAAGCATATGAAGTAACTCCTGTTGTAGGACACTCTCTCGTATAGCTCAGCATTGAGAGCAACATTGATCCTAGTCAAATATCCAACATATTTGGCTGTAAAACATCCCCATATCAGGCTTCCTCCACCAATCTTGACAAGTTCTTCAATTTATTGCTCAGTTACCCCCATTCTTCCAAACCTATTTGCACCCATCAGAGCCCGGTCTATTGACTTTCATCTCATCGATCCAAATCGCCCATTTCCAATCTTCCATTTTTCTTTTTTGTAAACTCGAGCCAATGCTTCTAATGACGAGATTGAAGTCGAGGCTTCTGCACCTTTTTTCAGGCCATCGTTCCTAACCTGTGTAATGTGTGTTGCATGGTGCTTGCATGGATGTCTGTAATATCACTCTTAGTAAGCATACGAGCCATCTCCACTACTATGTCTGTCGCATTAGAACTGATAGACCTTGTGATGAGCCAACTTGTTGACTTTTGCCTGGATGTCCACCTTTTGGATTTAGAATGAATGGATGGACTTAATTTCATATTCTTCCAGCTGTCAGCCTCACATCATACAGTTTGGCAATTGTTTGGGCCGAGAGACCGCTATCAATGAGCTGGATGATGCTGTTTTCTCTTTTCTTGAGAATTCTTATTCATGGCTGCTCGAACCAATGACCTTGCTCTTTGAAATCAGCCTAATAACACACTGAGCTAATAGGGAATGTGAGAACAGGTTGTAAATTGTAGTATACAAGAAGAAAGATTGTTCCACCACTGGGAGCAAAACAGTAACAATGTAGTTACATGACAAGAATCTACAGAACTAAGCATATGCTAAATCGTTACAGGTCAAAGTTCTGTATTAGATAGCCAAGATGATTATATAATAAAATAATGGTAGTTTCACGTTCAAAGCTATAGTGGATGGTGAGAGATGGAGTCTGAAAGTCACAAGTCAAAACCCTTACCCTTTTGCTTGTCAGTGTAAAATATATTTATCGCGTACGACTTTAGAACACACAAATTGTAAATATGCAAAAGGCTGCAGGAAGTGGTGAAAAACAGTTTTAAATAAAAATGTCCTCAATAACATTTGTAGAGTCTATGAATTTGTCCTGAGAAATAGTATCGCCTCGGTTCCTGCATAGATGACCTCACATCTGATCTCATTATTTCCAGGCTAGAGAGTGTCCTTTTTGCACTAACTTGTGTTGGGGGCAAAGCGGTGACCACAGGGGCAACATCTCTAACCATCTCAGGGTATAAAGGAATTGCCTCAGGCACAGCCGGTTTTGATGAATGGTTGAGTTCTTCTACTTTGACCAGATTTTAGCAAAATGTTTCACTCTTTCAATCTGTTTGCTAAGGGAGCTGGATCTTTGCCTGCTACATGTCATCAGTTACACTCCTCATGGGATGAGGCTGAAGATATGGGAGCAGTAGCACTGGTCAGACCCAATTCCTCTTGCTCTTGGCACTGCATCGCTCTAACTGTACCAACTAATTATATATTTTGGGAGTCTGAGACTGTCCATTTTTTAATGACTCCGATTCCTGCAAAATAAGTTCCGACTCCACAACCCTGGCTGTATGTGCTCCCAGAGGAAAAGATCACTGGCAGTGCCCGGTTGCTGTTGGCTGACTGGAGATTCAGCTGTATGCACTCCCAGAGGAGTCTCATACAGCTGAAGTATCCCTGCTGGCACCCGAGCCATGGCAGCGCCCGGACGCTGACAGTGACTGGAGTACTAGCCGAGAACAGCTTTTTTCAGCACATTTTTGTGCTGAAAAACTCGCGTTATACTTAAACATAAAAGGCCATTATTTGGAGAGGACATTTACCATACTTTAATTTTGTGGTATTGGCATGACCATTATGTCTGAAAGGGAGTTTCACACTAAACGGTTTTTGGAAACGTGGCACTACAAATTTTGAGCCTACGCTATAAATGAATTCAAATATAAGCTGAAGTTTTAAAAAAAAATAAAATAAATCTACCTAAGGCCATGTTCACGCGGCTTAACTGCGGGGCGTAATTCCGCCCCGCAATTACGCCGGGGGAGCGAGCGGGGGGCCGGAACTTCGCCGGCCCATAGACAGTCATTGCTAGCGGCGCGTATACGCCGCTAGAAAGTGACCTGTCAATTATCTCCCCGCCCGGCGGCTTCGCCGAGCAGGGAGAGGAGACGTAATGCATAGTTCTCTGAGAACTGTGCATTACCGTAGTTACTGGGACGGATTCAGCCCGTAATTGGCGCACTTCGGCGCGTAATTACGGACTGAATTACGTCCCAGAATAAGCCGTGTGAACATGGCCTAAGAGCAAGCATATAATATATTATATGCTTGGAATATTATCCCCTTCCTTTTGTACTTGGATCCAGGCCAAATGTAAACAAACAAGCAAACAAAAAATGTTGATCTCCAAAATTGTGTTTTTTTTGTTTGTTTTGTTTTTTTTTAAGCAAGTTGCAGTGTCCATTTTGTTTTCCCCATATTAAAATGAATGCAAGTAAACTCTTGTTAAAATAAGAACTTCTGTACATGACTTTAATTGACTTTTATTTTCTTATGTTCCAGGGACTTTGGATTGACTGCTGTATTGCAAGAACCTATTTAATTGTCCCATCCCTTGACAAGAAGAATAAATAGGACTTTTGATTAAAAAAAAAAAAAAAAATTTATATACGGACACATGTGGCCAATGTATGACTGCACTGTGGATAAGCTAAGTAATGGTCTTTAAATGATTTGTTAACGTCCATCTTTTTTGCAGGCAAGACTCTAGTTAACCTGCAAAAAAGTGTCAACGTTTACAATACTTAAAAAAAAAAAAAAAAAAAAAAAAAAAAACTTACTGCAATAATGGGGAAGTGCATCCTTGGTTCAGTGGCCTCCAAAAGGGAGTCATGAACTAATTAGAGAATATAATGGAATTGCTAATGAGCTAGTTTGAAGGGTTAAAATAACACATCAGATGTGTATTAGTGTAAATAACTTAATGGCATCTCTAGTAGTTTTGACATTTTTTTTATTTACATTTTTTGATTATTTAATTTTTTTATTCATTAAATTCTTTTTCTTACTAATTTTGCATTATTTACATATAAAATCTACACAGAAGAAAATAACATTGATGTTGCTTGGGTCGTCAGATGACTATTGTTTGCTTGTTGATACACTTACATACCACACTAGAATTTTGTGTATGCAGCTGTGAATTGTAATAGACTATACATAGACACTATACATCAGGAGTATGAACAAGGAATTTTCAGCACTCGTGCTCGGGGTAAATTAGGAAAAGTTGGTGAGTTGAAAAAACGCACTTTATTGGACAAGAGTAAAGGTTTTAAAATCACAGAAACACTACATCTTGTTGAGTAAAAAAGGTTTTAAAATCACAGAAACACTACATCTATACATCAGGACCAGTACCACAGTATTACAATATGCTTACCTTAGGCTATCTACACATCCTGGTTAAAATAGTCGGAAATCAGACGGTATTTTAACTTCGCCTGCAGATTTGCATAAAAAAGCATTAGGTTTTCGGATTTGTCATCGGCCCAGTATATTGAGCGTACAGTAATCCACTGGAAGATAGAACATGTTCTATATTCTGGCGGAGGCCGGCGATTTTTGACACTAGAAAATGTTCTAATGAGATCTATGGGACGCTGGTTACTGTCAGTTTTTTGTTGGGTTCTAAATACTGAATCCACTGAAAGTCCAACCAGAAACCAGTGCTGTGTGGACATAATCTGTCGTCCCTTAATAGCAGATGGGGACGTCTGCAACAATATTGCTTGAGGTTACTGCACTAAAGACGAGTGAACTGCTCTCCATTTTGTCCTACTTTATGAACAAAGTTAATCTTGACAGCTTTGTTGCTAGGGTAGTCTTTTTTTTTTTTTGGCCATGGTGGATTCTTACAAACGTAGAAAGATATGATCTGTACATCCATCTATTGAATACATTGATCTTACTGCTATCTGGTTAGTAAACCTACTGTTAGAATAAATCTTGGTGTTCCCAAATGGCAGTGTGTATCATAATAAAATAACAAAACCTAAAGACACCTATTGGGCTTCCATATAACATTAGTAACCTGAAGAAATTATTTAAGGTTTTTTTAGTATGAAACTTAAGACATTCTTAACCCCTTCCCGACGTTCGGCTTACCTATATGTCCTAGCGGGTAGTGCGTTCCTGCAAATAGACGTATGGGTACGTCCTGCAGATCATGCGGGATTACAAACGAGCCCCGCACGATCGTGACTTGGGACAAGCAGTATATTAACGCTGGCCTCATTGCGCATCACCAAGGCCAGCGTGCGCTCCGGCCACTGGTGTTTACCCCCTTAGCTGCAGCAAACTAGTAATATAGCCGCAGCTAAGCCTCAGACAGGCGCGGGAGCTCCTTCTGTCTATCGGCACAACAACGTGCCGCTGCTGTCTCCTACCATGTAGCCCAGGAAGTGAAAAACAATGCAATGTGGGCATGCTGAGTGATAGTCGCCATGGAGCAATAAGCTGTGTACTGATCTGAAGATCACTCGTTCAAATCCCCTATGGGGGAAAAGTGAAACACAAACACGAAAAATAAAATAAAAACACATACATCTCCCTCTTTCCCGTTACAGACTGCAATCGCACCAAAAAAATGAAAAATAAAGTACGCGTGCATAACGACCTACCCTACGCACAGTGAACGTCATAAGAAAAAAAAGAAACCATCAAAAAATTGTAAATTTTGTTCACAGCATATAAAATGGAATAAAATGCGATCAAAAACTCATGTAAACGGCAAAGTTGTACCAATTAAAACGTCAGTTCATCCTACAAAAAAGGCTTTACACAACTCTATATATGGAAAAATAAGTGTTATGGCTATCAGAAGATAGTGATGCAGAATTACTCAATAAAAACTTTTTTTGTTTTTGTTTTTAAAAGCGCTTCAACATAAACTATATAAACTGGGTATCGCTGTAATTGTATCGACCCACAGAGTAACTTGTCACGTATACTGCACGGGGAGTGCTGTGTTAAAAAAAAAAAAAAAATGTTTAAAACTGATCAAAAAGCCATGTCCCCCCAGAAATGATACCAATAAAAACGTCAACTCAACCCGCAAAAAAACAAGCCTTTACACAGCTCGGTACTGGAAAAATAAAAAGCTTATTGCGCTCAGATTATGGCGAAGCAAAAAAACGTGTTTTCCTTTGTGAATAAGGCTATACTACCGGGTGTTTGGGAGTTGCGCTGAGTAGGGCGTACTCCTGCGGAGGAGGGGGGGGGGGATCGGCATCACGCTGGCCCTGAAGACTGTCAGTGCTCGCAGCTCGTAAGCGCCCCGAATAAGTGACATTCACTTATCTTCCCGGGCGTACAATACGATCGTATCGTACGCCCGGGGAGAGGAGGCGTAGTGCATAGTTCTCTGAGAACTATGGAATACCTTAATTTCGGTGCGCATCTCACTCGTATTAGAGCGCAAATACAATGCGAAATGTGCACAGAAATTAGCCTGTGTGAACATAGCCTAAGTGTTTTTGTGTAAAAGCAGTAAAACACAAAAAAAATAATACAAATTAGATATTGCTGTAATCGTATTAACCTGCTGAGTAAAGCTAGCCCGTTATTTATACCGCACGAAGACTGCTGTAAAAAATAAAAAAACATTACCAGGATTGCTGTATTTTGTTCAAATGCCTAACTAATACATTAATAAAAAGTGATCAAAGCGTCATGCTCCCCATAATGGTATCAATAAAAACATCAACTCATCCTGCAAAAAAATGCCCATAATCTGCTCCGAATACAGAAAAATAAAGTTATGGCTGTCAGAATAGGACAACATAAAACGCAACAGCTATTTTTATTGTGTAAAAGTAATAAAACCGTAACTATATAAAATTTATATAATTGTAATTGTACTGACCAGCATAATAAAGTTATGTCACTTAGGCCATGTTCACATGGCCTAAAACGGGCCGTAGTTCGGTCCGTAATTACGCGCCGAAGTGCACAAATTACGGGCTGAAAACGGCCCATTCATTACGGTAATCCACAGTTCTCATAGAGAACTATGGATTACGTCTCCTCTCCCTGCCCGGTGAATCCGCCGGGCGTGGAGATAATTGACATGTCACTTTCTAGCGGCGTATACGTACTGATGGTCTATGGGCCGGCGAAGTGCCGGCCCCCCGCTCCTGCCCCCGGCCACATGGCGTAATTGCGGGACGTAATTACGTCCCGCAGTTAAGCCGCGTGAACCTAGCCTTACACTGCACAGCTTTAAATTTGAAACCCAAAAAATGCAGGAACACCGTTTTTTCCCCCACGTTTTCATGGCCCAAAAAAAAAAAAATGGAACACGTACACCCAAAATGCACATCTAGATAAGACTTCTGGAAACGTTCACCAGTTCTGGTACTTTTTGGGCTTTGCAATTGCACCAACTAAAAAAAAAAAAAAAAATGTGAGGTGCTTTTTTTTTCCAGTATTCTTTGTAAAAATTATACATTTTCAGCTAAAATTGCTGATTGCTGTGAAAAAACTCTTCATTTTCACAGCCTAATGATAAAAAACTAATTTGTGAAGCACCTGTGGGGTCGATATACTCACTACACCCCTGGATATATTCTTTAAGGCGTGTAGTTTTCAATATGGGGTGTTTTTTTTGAGTTTTAGTGCCTTTAGGATCTCCTGCAATCCTGAAATGGCACCTAAATAAAATCATATTGAAAATAAGACCCCAAAGCCTATTCTGAGGCTTGTGGTTGAGCCAAATAACACACTAGGGCCACATATTGGATATCTCCGGAAACGGTAGAATCTGGGGAATCAATATTAAGTTGCATTGTCCTGGTCACATCTATCGTGTTCTTTTGAATAATGGATAGAAATTGAAAATCTGCAAAAAAAAAGGACACTTTAAAATTTCACCTCCACTTGGCTTTAATTCCTTTGTAACACCTAATGGGCTAATAAGCTTCCTAAATGCTGTTTTGAATACTTTAAGGCAGGGGTGTCAAACTGCGGCCCTTCAGCTGTTGGGAAACTACAACTCCCATCATGCATTTGTACAATCTATAACAGTGGGAATGATGGGAGTTGTAGTTTCCCAACAGCTGGAGGGCTGCAGTTTGACACCTGTGCTTTAAGGGGTGTAGTTAGTCATTTATGAGATTATCGAACACACAGGCCAAACAAAGTGTGTCTGAACTGGACTGGTCCCTAAAAAAAAAAAATATATATATATAATATATATATATTATATAGCAAATTCTCTTGAAAATGTGAAAAATGACTGCTAAATTTCTAAGCCCCATAGTGTCGTAAATTTTTTTTTTATGTTTAAAGATCTTGCAAAAACAAGTCACTTTGCAATATGTGTCCTACCTATTCCTAGATATTTCCTCTTGTATGGGCTGCATCCGCTCCACGGGTCGCTATAGCTACAGACCTGTTTACTCTCTCCTGATAGGCTGCCAGCACTGGTTGCTGTAGCTACAGACCTTGCCTCTATTGCAACATAGCAGAAGCCAGTAAACACGCCCCTGAACTCAAAGTGAAACCAAGAAAACAGGACTGAGGTAAGATGAATCAATGTAGTGAGACAACCCCTTTAAGAAGATGGAAGATGAGTGGAATAATTGTGTTACATGCAGAAAGTTAGAAAATGGTACATTTTTCTAATTTTTTACGATACTTTGATATTTTTCAAAGATAAACAAGTACTTTTTTACCAAAATTTCTTACTAGTTTAAAGCATAATGTGTCACGAGAAAACAGTCTCTGAATCACATGGCTAGGTAAGTGTCAAAAAGTTGTTCTCTGGTAAAGTGACACATGTCATGTTTCAAAATGGGGCTCTGTAAGGCCAACACAAACCTTTTTCTTTACAAAACAAAACCTTATACAGTCATGTCGGAGAAGTAACATTTTGGCCGTTGAAATACGGAGCAACAGAAACCTGGAACATCTTCTGACCACAGCAATTAATGCTCAGAATCAAGATTCTCAAACCAATCTTTGAAGTGGACCTTTAATGTATTGTATTTAAGGCCCCTATTAAAGCCTCCCTTAAGAAACTGAAGTACAGAAGACAGCGAGTCCATGAAGACTTCTTTTAGTTTAACTGTGTTTTTATTGAGTTATAACAAGAATAGAGTTACATCTGAGCAATAAAACTTTGATCTTTTTCATGGATACAAATATTTCAAGGAAGAATGAGTAAAAAGAAATTGCTGTAACACATTCCCTCAGTGTTTCGATTTAACAGATTTAAAATTTTACCCGGCTGCCCAAAGGGGCAATTATAACCCTTCCGGGTAAAATTCTGTAAAATTTTTAATTACCAAAAGATCGAGCATAAAAAAAGAGGAAAAAAAAACCCTTGTCTGTGTAAACAAAAAACGGGGAAATGGCCCAGGACACACTAGGTTGGGGGGAAAAAGGGGGGGGGGATAAAGTTTTGCCTTGTTCGGCTGAAATTCCAGACCAAAAAAAACCGCAAAGGTGAAAAAAAATTATTTTTTGGTTTCTGTTTTGCGTTATTTCCCCCTGGTCGTTTTGTAAAATCCCCATTGGGACCATATCTCCTCAAATTTACCATAGTTTCATTCAGGGGAATCCGAGAGTTGTCCATCTCTCTGACGTCTCGGGCCCTTGGAGTATTTTCCTTTTTAGTTTTGGGAACTTTTACTGGGGTTTCCAAAGATAGAGACCAGACCCCTTTCGCCCCCGGGCAGAAATATATAATATTTAAGCGCGCTGGGGGGGCCTTTCCCTTTAAAGGGGGGGCAATGAATATTCTTTTGGAAGAAATAGTGGAGTAAAATGGGTTTTTTGGCCCCCGTAACGTCCTCCACTAAAGTTCAAAAACCAGTCCCCCCTTTTCCCCTTTTATTTGTATGCTTTCCCCAAAGAAAATGTGGAAGGAAATTTGCCCTTAAAAGTTTCCCACATCTCCAACAGCGACCCGGGAAATTTACTCTTTCATTTGATGTAGAAAACGAAAAGGGGTGTGAACCAAAAACAAAAAGGATTTTATATTGGTTCCCCTTTTTAAATAGTACTTTTGGGACGTTGGCCTGCCCTCTTCCTTTCTAACCCGCCATTCCTCTCCAGTGAGGGGCCTTTCCCAAGTAATTTCCCATTTTGCCAATAAGGATGGCTGGGAAAGGGTTTCCTTTTTTCAGGGGGTGGGGATTAATACAAAGAAAAAATTTTTGTGAGTTTCAAGCCCCCTGGTTGACGTATAAAGTTTACATTTGACCTCAAATTTCTCGTAGGCCGAACTATCAAACTACCTCCAAAAGGACCGCCCGGAAGAAGGGGAAGGACCCTGCAAGTTGAGAAAAATTTTTTGGGCCAATTTGGAAATCGTTCTTGAAGAGTTTTGAAGGGGATAATTTGCAGTGTTCTGTGACCCCAAAAATGTCTGCTACCCCTGAAAAAGTTGTTTTTTCATACCATGGTTTTTAAAGGGACAATCCTTTTTCCACCGGGAGAAAGGGGTTAAATAGGAAAGAGGTCAGGGCAAAAAGAGGGGGAACAAAGCCCAAAAACCCGTTTTGGGCCCTTTTTAAAATTCCACATTTTCCTTTTTTGGCCCAATTAATGGGTCCTAACGGGCCGGGTTTACTCACTTGTGCAGGGGATGTAGCCCAAAAAACAATGAGTTTGGGGGGTTTTACGGGGGCCAACCTTTGGTTTTCTCTATCTCAGCCCATTTAGAATATGCAAAAAGTTTTGGAAACCGGGCCGGAATCCGCCCCCTGAGTTGTGCCCCCCAAATAATTTTTTTTAAAGTCCGGGACCCCCCCAAACCCCCCCCCTTTTCCTCTGCCCGCCAGCATAAATTTTTCTCTTCCAAATCCTTGTCTGCGTGATCCCCAAAAAACCCTTTGGGAAAACCGATGACTCTTAATTTTTAATTGGGGGAAAGGGGGAATGGGAAACCCGGAAGCGTTTCGAATAGGTAAAAATAGTTTGGGTAATACTGTAAACTTGACCGCCGGATTTTTTCCCAAAGTGAGAGGGGCCCAATAATTGCCTTTTTTGGTAGTAACAATCGTATCTCTTGATATTTCTTGGAAAGTTGTTGCTATAAGAGAGGGTAAAAATTTTTGGTAAAGTTGACCCCCAAAGGATCTCAAGGGGGGTAGATTTCCATTTTATAGCAGTAGTTACTCTGCAGTAATTTTTAACTACCCCCGAAGGTATATTTATTGGGAGGGCCTCTTTTTTGTATTTTAAAATTTTTAAAAACTGAAGGGGGTTAAAAAATTTGGGGGATAGTGGGGGAAATTGTAGGTTTGGCACGAAGGTGGGGGGGGGATGTCAAAGTAGCAGCACATCATAAAGAAAAAAAATGAAAAACTTAAATTTCTCTGCCCTTTAAACTTTGAAACCCCCTTTTATATCGGGAAATTGAGGCGAACGGGCTGAGGGCAAGGGGCTAAACACAAAGAAAAAACCAACAGGGGCGAAAAAAGGGAAAAACCCTGGCGATTTCCCCATTTAAAAGCGTTTCAATGGGGACCTAGAAAGGGGGTTTAATTTTAATGGTTGCAAAAGGGGAAGGCCGAAAAATTGCTCGAATTTGAAAAGCGAAAAAAGGGGCCCGGAAACCCATTTTCCCAAAAAACCCTTGAACTTTATAAGCCCAATTAAGCCTATCAAAGGCCTTTTCGGGATAAAGGGCTTAGTGTAGGGCCGATTTGCCCAAAAACCATTCACAGAAATCTATCAAGTTGATTGCCCCCCCTTGGGTTTTATCGCCTCCCTGGCGATTTAGAAAAAAACCCCAAACCCTTGGCCCCTTAAATTTTTAAAACGGGGGTAACCATATTGCCAGTGTTTGGGCCAAAAATTTTGGTGAAGATTTTGGGTTTTAAAAATTTAATAGTGCGATTGGGTTTTAAAATTTTCCCTACTCAAGGGGTTTTTAAAATTGGGGGTTTTGGAAAATTTTAACGAAATGTAGGAATGTAAAGAAAATGTGGGCCCCTTGTCCCAAACCTATTTAAAAAATTTTATAGAGTTTTTTGTAAAAAATGTGGGGAGATTATCGTTTATATAGCTTTTTAGTAAATTACGAAAAGCCCAAACCCTGGTCCGGGGCCGATTTTCCTTTAAAGGTAAAAATTTCCCGGGAAACTTCATCTATTTCCTCTGGATTTAAGGGGCATTAAGAAGTCCCCGTGCTTTTTAGGGTAGCAAACGGAAAAATTACATGGGGAAAGGGGAATTTCCCCCTTAAACTTATGATTTCTTGCCTTTTAAAAACCCCCCCGGGGAGAAATTTGGGAGTGAATAAAATGGAAAAAAAAAAGTGTAAAAACATACAGGGCTATTTTGTCAGGGTCAAGATGAGGGGCCCCCAAACCCTTTTTGGTCCGCCGAGCAGGGAGGAGTTGGGTTTCCCCGTATCAAAAAGTCTGTTTAGCAAGCAACGGGGTGTGCTTTTTTTTCCCCCTTTTCCATAGAAAATTTTTGTTTAGAAAATAAAGGACCCTTTTCCGTCCTTTCATCTCTAGGGATCGCAGCGGGGACAAAAAAAAAATTTGCCCCACTTTTTGGGCGTAAAAATTGATCTAGGGGGGCCCCGGGCCATTTTAGCCCCATCCCTAAAGTGGATGGATTTTTAAACTGTTTTTTCTTCCCCAGATTGGCGCTCTTTTTGACCCTATTTCCCCCAAACGGGGTTTAACCATTTAATGGAACCGCCTTGTGGCCCCCGCCCCAATAGGTGATGGAAGACGAAAAACCAAATTCCCTATTAAGTCAAAAAATTTTTGAAATTTATTTGAGCAAAATCTTTTCTGCTTTGGGGGGAAAAATTTTTAACCCGGGCCTATCTTGGGCCCCAAAGTGGGCATTTTGGGGTTTGGGCTTTTGTCTTTCACTAAGAGGGGGTTATGGGTGCAGGGTCCACCAGGATATCTGAAAAAATGTCTGGTCAGCCTTTCCCGCCTCAGTGTCAATAAAATTCCCAAAAAAAAAATTTTAAAAAAAATTTTAAACGCGAGGGAGCCATGAGAAGGTGAGTAATATGTTATGTCCTGTCCCTTTTTTGACTTTTTCCCATAATCAAAGACCCCAATATTTACAAATTAAGTTTTGCGAAATGCTTTTAGAAGAAGGTTTCCCTGGGGGGGTTTTATCACTCGGCCTTCCCCCCACGCGAAAACCTGCCCTGCGATTTGAGGGGAAAAATTTAAAAAAATCGCCCCCTTTTAACCAGCAATGGAGGGCAAAAGGGCCCCCTGAAGTTTCTAAAAAACCCTTGTTTCAAAAGGGGTTAATCTGTGCTTGATTTGGGGGGCAAAAGTTTAAACAGAGGGTGAGTGAAACCCCTTTGGTTTTTTCCCTGCAAAATTTAACTTTTCTACCCTGTGGGTCTCAAAAAGGCTTTACCTGAAAGGGCCCAAGCCCGAGTTTGAATTTAAGGGAAAACCCACCTTTTTTTACCCCATAGAGGTTTCATAAAATTTTTGGGGGAAAACCCCCCCTTTCGGAAGGCAAATTTTTCCCTCCGGGTTTAAAGGGGGTTTTTGAAGAATGCAAAGGTGGGGCCTTGGGGCTTTCCTCGGTCAAAAAAAACGCCCCCTTAAAAACAAAATTTGGGGGCCTTTTGGGCCCTTTAAAATAAGATGAATTTTACCCCATACTGATGTGTAAAAGGTTATAGCGGGCTTTAGGGGATTTTAAAAGTCTGTGTTGCATTTTTTACCTTTTGGCCCCAAAATTCCGGGTTTTTTGACACAAAGGGGGGGTTTTAAAAAAAGCCCAAAAAAAAACTAATTTGAAGAAAGGAATTTTACTTTTTCAAGTCATAAAGAGAAAACCAAAAAAAAACAGGGAAGTTTTTTTAAACCAGTTTTTGGAACCCTGGTATAGAGGAAAAACCCCAATTGCCAAACCCCAAGGTTGAAACAATGTGGGCCTAAGTGGGTGATTATTCTTTTCGTCCCCAAAGGGGCCCCAAAAATAGAAAACAAGGAAAAAGCTGAAAAAGAAGGGCCCCTAAAACAGGTAAAACCTCTATTGGGGGGGAAACAAAGGGCTTTAAACCCTATCGCCCCTTTTGACCGGAGGGGGCATCAATTGGGACCGGGAGAGGAGTGGAAAGTAAGTTCCCCCCCTCCCCACTTCAAGTAGGTTCCCCCGGGTTCCAGAAGGGGGGGGGCCCCCGGAAATGAAAAAAAAGGATTAGGGATGTTAAAACAGGGGGGGGAAAAGGGCGGGTAAGGTGGGAATAAAAGTCCCAATGGAGTATTTTTTCCCAGCGAACCCGGCAAATCTAATATCTAGGGGGCTGAAACTTTTTTTTTCCCAAATTTTGGGTTTTTTAAATTTCCCGGGTTTCCCGGGGGAAAAACCATTATAAAACCTTTAGAATAAAAAATATGCATCAAAAAATTTTCTTTTTTATAGAAACTTTTTTGCTAAAGGGGAACCTGTGGAAAGAGAGGGGAAAGTTTTAAATTATACCCCAAGCCCTTTGCGGAAGTTCAGTCTGGGTGAAGAGTCCCCAGATCTAAAAACCCCGCGCTTCGTTTGTCTTTTTGCTTTGCTTTGGGGTCGCCGTTTTGGGGGGGGAGGCATGGAAAAAAGTTCAAGTTCCCCAGTTTTGGGATTTTCGGGTGGCAATTCGGCAGGGGCAGAACAAATTTGGTCCCATTCTCCATGAGATTTTAGTACTGAAGATTTTCCGTCGTTCGCCCGCGATAAAACATAAAGGGAAACCCCCCTTTTGTAGGCAAAAAATTGAATTTTTTTAAGTTAAAAAAAATTAAAGGGCTTATAAAGGCATCTTTTTTTGTAAAAACGTCATCCATAAACCAAAATCAGGGAAGAGTTGGTTTTTCTGATCCTTATATTTTTAATTTCATTTTTTTGTTTTCAAACAGGGTTTTAGGATGCGCCCCTTTTTAATTCCGTGATCATGGATACAGAAGATTGTCTAAAGGGCCCCCAAAGAAAAGGATTTGGGTTTTAAAAAGGACTTTTTGACCCGGCCCGAAAAAAGGGCATCCCGTGAATTTCCCCCCGGAAATTTGATTAAAGATTTTTGGTAAGGTTCAAGCGCAAAATTTTCTGCCCTTTTGGGGACTCCCCCCATTCCCCCAAATTTCAAATTTTTTTTCAAACGCCCCGGGGTTTTTCAAGGCCCTCTATGTGCCTAACAAATCTCTAATCGTTTGGGCTTGGGGGGGACTTCTTTGTTTTGAAAGGTCGGGGGACATTTATGTTTTTGTTTCGTTTGGGGCCTTTTTTCCAGCTCCCTCTCCTTTTTCCCCAATGGTTTTTTTAGGTAAAAAGCGCACCCCAAAAAATTTCTGTCTTGAAAGGGCGTCCTTGACCTCCTGCAAATTAAAAAGGCTTTTAAAGTCCCCTTCTTGGGGGAAAAAAGCGACTAAAGAATTTTTTTTCCATTCTTGAGTTTTGAGAATTGGGGCCCATGTCCCTTTTTAGCAGGGGCTGCCAGAGATTCGGAGGGGTGAAAGCCCCGTCAGAGCCTTGTTAGGGGTGGAATTTTTTATTCATGCCCCCGGGGGGTGTTTTTTACAGAGTCAGACCAATCCCTGGGACCGCCCAAACCCAACCGGGGCCCCGAATTTTTTTGAAAAGTACCCCGGGGTTTTTTTGGGTGTCTTGGCATAATTGATAAATGTCCCTTTGGAAATTGTGGGGATTAGGGGCAATTTGGGCAGCGGGTGGGATGGATATCCTTGTAACCAAAATAGTAAGGGAAGGGTTTTTCAGATTGGGGTTTAAAGAGTGTTTGGGCCCATTTAAAGGGGTATTTTGGGCCCGCCCCCTTTTGCCTGAACCAGGCCCTGCTTTCTAGCTTTAGCCAGGGGCCCAAAAATAGGGGGCAATATACTAGATAGTGCTTTTGTTCAAGGCAGGGGGCCCCCGGAATTTTTCTGGAATTTTTAAGGGAAATTTGGAGTATTTGATGTGGCGAAATTTACCTGGGTTTATATCCTTAAATTCCGGCAATAGGAAAGGGTCCTTTTAAATGGGTGTTTAATAGAAGGTTCGCCTATTTTTGCTCACCCCTTAAGGGGGTCTTTTGCTCCCCGGGGAGCGTGTTTTTTTGCTTTAGCCAAAGGGAAAAAAAGATGAAAAATTTTCAGCACGCCAGGGAGTGTTTTTGTGCCCCCAGGAACCAGGAGTATTTTTATAGTTTTGGGAAAAACTAGTTTTTCATGCAGCTTTTCAGCAAAACCCATAGAATGAGCTTGGTAGGTCGATGCCCGCCCCCTAGTGGCGAAAGGGAAAATTTTGTCCACAGGTTTGGGGGAGCAGTGAGGGAATTTAAAGGGGGTGGCCGGGCCGAGGAATGCTGTGGCGGGAAAATTTTTCGGGGTTTTTTAACCCGTTTCAAAAAGAAATTGTCTCCCCTTTGTTAGCCCCCTTATTTTTCACACATTAGGAGTAAACAAACTAAGATTTTTTAGCAGCAAAAGGGCCCCCAGTTTTTTGAGATATCTAAAAATTGGGGGATTCCCCTCCGATTTTGCTTATAAGGAGTACAAAGGGGGGCTTTTCTGTGTCCTTTCACTTTTCCTCCGCCCAGCAAATTTGGGGTTTTTTTGGGTTTGGCCCGGGGGAAAATTTCCCCAATGCTGTAAACCCGGTACTGTGGTCCCGGGGTTGAAACAAGTCTTTGCGGGCCCCCGGCTCCCTCCTACCTCCTTTAAAAACCGTAGCCGGTGAGGCTCCCCGGTCGTCCTTTTTACTCCCGCACTCGGGGTTTCCCCTGTTAGCCGGGAACTGGGTGCCCTTGCGAGAAAAGGGGCGGGCGGGACTGCTGCTCAGGTCCGGTACAGCCCAGGGTTTTTTGGCCCAACGCGACTCCGGTCCGGTTTTGATGGCAGGAACGGCCGGATGGGTTTTTTTAATCCCCCGTCCGGGGCGCCCGTTTAGCTCTCGCAGGGGTCGCTTTGGGTTTTAGTCGCCGCACGGGGAAACCCCGGGAAAGGGGGAAAGGAAGGGGCCCCGCGTCCCGGAAGGTCTCTCCAATTTGCTCCCAGGTAATGGCCAGTGGGGTTTGCCCACCCATGTTTTGGTCGATGTCAGCTCTAGGAAACCGGGGGGTATGTGATTTTGGGCCCCCTAAACCCAAGGGGCCAAGGTCCCAGGAGAAAAGTTTAAATAAAAGGGGCCCCCTTGAGCGGGGGTTTCCCGGAAAGCCCCCCTATGAAAAACTTTTTTGATAAGCACCCCGCCCTTTGGTTTTTTATTTTTCCAAATCCTGGGTTTTAAACAGATACGGTTTTACGTTTAAACTACAGCCAGAAGGGTTTAAAATACTTTTAGAGACCAGAATGTTCCAAATTTTTTCTGCCCCATTTCCCCCTATCCCAAAAGGAACAAAATTCGAAATAAATGTTTGCTGGCTGGTTTTTTTCAAGAATCCCGCCTATAAATGTTAAAACAAAAAAAGAACCCCCCAAAGCCGGCGGGGCCGAAAGGGAAAAGGGTCGCTAGGGCTTTTGCTTGCTTTTTCCCAAAAATCTTTCCCCAGGGCCCTTGGAATCAGAGCAAGAAAAGGAAATACTAAATTTGTTTCACCCAACCGATTGAAAACCCCTTTATTGCACAGGGGATCCTGGGACTACAGAGCAAAAGTGTTTTGTTTTTTGGGGTTGGGCTCATGTTTCCAGACATTCCAAAAAGGGGGGAAACCCCTCTTGGGAGGTAAATTTTGGTGAATATTTTGGGGTCAGAAATCCCCTTTTTCTTGGGGGTAGAAAAAAATTTTAAACTGAGGGGAAAACTGTGTTTTACATTGAAAGGACCTCGAATGTTCATTGCTGAGATGTAGAGATTTGATTCCCGTCCAACCCCTTTTCCCTTGCATTTCCCTGGAAAGAAAGGGGGCCCCTTTTTTGTTTTAGTAAATAAAACTGATACCAGGGTTGTCGCTGTTAAAAAAAACTTTTTGAAAATTTTAAAAGGTTTAGGCTTGGGAAAAACTTTTCAAAAGCCTTTAAATTGATTTTTCTCAATTTTTTAGGTTAGAAAAAGCCCCCCTTCCCCGGGGGTTAAATTTTTTCTTTAAATGAAAGGGGGACAGCAGTGGTGAAGACTACCTGTTGATAATGAGTCAAGGTTCTCACTTGCCTCAGTCTGTTTGGATCTAGCCACCAGCTTAGCTGTCTTGGCGTGTGTACACCAGGTGAAATCCGAGTGTGTAGAGAGAGCCTGTTTGTGTTCCAGGAGGACAAGATGTTGGCCTGAAGGGAATGAATATGAGCTTTGGCCCAGGGTACTGCTTCAATGGTGGATGTCAACTGACCCAACACTTTCATTGCTGAGCAAACAGATATTGGGGACTGATATTAGGTGATTGACCCAAAGATGATCTTCTCCCTCCTGTCTTGACAGTGCGAGTCATTTGGCGAGAATTGATTCCTAGAGATGTTTCTTGTACTGGAGAAAGCTGGGGTTTTTAATGTTGACCGGAAAGTCAACATTTTCGAGAGTCGATAAGGTCAGCTGGAGATGGAGAAGGAGATCGTGTCTGGATGGAGTTCACACCAGCCAGTCGTCGAGTTATGGAATCATTGTAATTCTCTGAAGCTGGAGAGCTGCTGATATTTTTGTGAATACTCTGGGAGCTGTTGAGATTCCAAATTGGAGACATTTAAACTGGAAATGAAGACCGGACTGGATTTGTATGGGTACTTTTAGGTATTTAATGTGATTTTTCAGGATGGGAATATGCATAGATTCCACAAAACTACCGTTTTGAGAATTGAAAGATCTGTTTGTATAGTGTCTTGCTTGAATCATTTGTTTTTTGGCGCCAAAGGTCCCTTGATTTCTAGTTACCCAGCTTTTTTTTATAAAGGGGCACGTCCCCCAGGGTTTAAAACCTTCTTGGTCTTGCTAAAACCTGCTTTTTTTTTACCTTTGACTTTTTTGATAAAAACCTTTCGGATCTGGGTTCTGTTTTTCAGTTGAAAAAAACCCGTGTCCATCAATTTCAACCAATGGTGGGGAATTGTGGGTAAAGGAGGAGAAAAGGACATTAAGCACAGCCTCCCCACGGTTAAATGCCCTGGAACCCACAAGGCAAGAACAATTTGCCCCAGTGGAGACCCTATCTCGGACCCCGACCCTCCACCAGCCGGTCCAAAATTTTTACTAGCTGTAAGCATTATTCTTTAGTTCCAGATGGTTATCTAAGCCTTTCTTAAACTCTCTACATTTCCCTGCGTGACCTTCTCCTCAGGAGGTATTCCACAGATTCACAGTCTTAGTAAAGAAGGGCTCTTCCCCTCGGGAGATTGAATCCTTTTTTCTTAGCAAGGGAATTTCCCAATGTCTTTTGAGGGGGTTCACTTGAAATAATTTTTCCCATACTTTTTGTGGGACCATTTTATTTTAAATCATGCCCCCCCCGAACCCGTTTTTTCTCAAGACTAAAAAAGTTAATTTACTAACCTCCCCCTTAACAAAGATGCCCCTTTTCCCCCTTAAATTTTGGGTTGCTCGTCTTTGTACTTTCTAGTCCATTACATCTTTCTATAAACTGGGGCCCCAAACTGAACGATATTTGGGTCGCACCAATGCTTTGTACAGAGGTAAATTACATTTTTGCCCGCGAGTCCATGCCTTTTTTACACGCCAATATCTTACTTGCCCTAAGGCGGCTGATTGACTTTGTGTGTTCTGTAATTTTGATCTAAAAGAACCCCCAAATCTTTTCAACAAGCGATTCTCCAAGTTTTTCCCCCCCCTAGGACAGTGATTCCTGTAGATTATTTTCCCCAGAGCAGAACCTTATTTTTCCCCACATTAAACCCCCTTTGCCAAGTGGATGCCCGCACGTTCCAGGTCTGTTTGAAAATTTTGAATCTTCCATAGATTGCCTACCCTGCATAGCTTGGTGTCATCTGAAAAAAATCAAAACCTGCTTAGATCCCTTCCCACTATATCGTTAAAAAATACAATAAAAGAGGATCCAATATGAGCCCTGGGACCCATCAAAACCGGGGGACCATCAGTGGGGAGTCATTTACCCCCACTCTCTGAGTAAGATCGACCCCAGTTTTAATCCAATTACCACTGTTAAAATCAAACTCAAGGGTTTTTAAATTTACCTAACAAACGTTATGCGGTACAGTGTCAAATCCCTTTTGCAAAGTCTAAAAACATACCCCCCGCTGCCCCCTGCCCAAAAACTTTTTCACCTCTTCAAAAAACAGATCAGATTGGTCGAAGCTTCTCCCTTAGTCATCCATGCTGGCAACACTATTATATTGTGACCCCCTCAAACTTTTTTCCCCCAAAAAGGGTTTAAAATTACTGTCTTTTTTTCCTGTGCAAACTTGGACCCTTTTTTGAAGATGGGAACTACTTTTGCCTTGTCCCCAGTCCCTGGTATTTTACCAGTCACCAGAGAATTCTAAATGTCTGTACAGGGGCACAGAGATAAGGCTGATCTTTAAGAACTTTGGGTGTATGCCATCGGCCGGGGCCCTTGTTAAATTTCAGTTTATTTAACTTTGGCTTTACTTTTTTAACTGACCAATTAATTATAGCTGATGTTTTAACATCTGACCCCCTACATTTTCCCTTTGGGCCAACCCCCTAAAAACTACTGTATCATTGAAATATATGAGTGAAAAACCCCTTTAGTACCTCTCCCTTTCTTGTTCCCAGAAAACAGCCCCCATCACAGATTTTTAAGGGCCCTACTTGTTTGACTTTGTTTTTTGGATTTAAATGTTTAAAGAATATTTTTGGGGGTTAGTCTTGCTGCCTTGGGGCCCTCCCTTTTTTTTGAATTTTAGCTGCTTTTATCACTTTTTTACGTTTTTATTAGCTCTGTAATTTTCAAAGTCTGAGGCCGAGCCTCTGTTTTTAATTTTAAAATCCCCTTTTTGTTTATTCCCTCTTAACAAAAGGTAGAAACCATTTTGGTTTTAGTTTTAGTTGCTTTATTTGTTAGCCAAGGAATATTTTTTTGCAAAAAATTTTCCCCCAAAGTATATTTAAAGCCTTCCTTTTGGGTTTTTCTATATAAACCATTTGCAAATTTAAGTGCCCCCATCGGTCCTGTATTGGTCCCTAAAAAAGGAAATTTCCCACTTGTAAAATTAAATTTTTTGTCCCTTTGCCCCCTTTTTTTTTTTTTTTCCAGTTTACGTTTAAAAAAATTTTATTGTGGTCTTTCCCAAAGTTTTCAGAAACGTGACCCCTCCCACAAGTTTTTGCTTTGTTGAAAGTACCCGATCCAACAGAGCATCCCTTTATGGGTTTTCCCACACAAATTCCCCTAAAATTATCCCCTAACGATGAGGAAAACCCTTCCCCCTTTTAGTTGATGCAAACCGTGAAAACCCGTCAATGTGGGTAATTAGTCACCCTTATTACCACTGTACCCGCCTGTGCTGCCCGCACCATTTGTTATGCACCTGTTCTTCTATCTCCCCATGTGTTGGGGGTCTTAAAATAGAACCCCAAAAAATTTTGTTTACCCCCCCCCCCCCTTGTATTTCCCCCCCTCAAATTTTTTTCCATGTCATTAGTTTCCCCCCTCTATTACCTCTTTTACATTTGCCTTCATGATCCCTTTCATAAGACAACTCCTCCTCCCCTCTTTTCGCCTTTTTTTCTTAAATAGATTAAAAACCCTTTAAAGGTTTATTCCCAATCATGCGAGAAATCCACCATGTTTCGCAAAAACCTACCACCTCAATCGTCCCCCACAACTGCGTCAAGTTCCCCCATTTTATTGCAAGACTTCTAGCATTTGTGAAAAAGCTTTATAAGTTTCCCCTTCCCGTTTTACACTTTCCGTCAACTGTTTGGGATTTATCTAACATGTTCATTTGACGGAATGGGTATAATTACGACAGTAGACGCATGGGATTAAAAAGTTTCCCGTTCAGATGACGGCTTCGATTAAAAAACTTCCTTTGGTAGATGGCATGGGATTATACATTATACCTTTTTTAGACAGCATGTGATTTTTTATTACACAGTTAGTAATGGATGAGATTTCATGGGTTAAATTTTGGGGACCTACATCGTCAATGCGGGTTTTCAACACAGGATCTCCCTTATCCCCTGGTCTACTCCACTTCTCACCTGCCCCTATATCTGCCCACTCTCTACCCATTACCCTTCATTTTCTATATTGTCCCCCTCCTCATCCCTGGGTTTTAAAAAAATCCCGACCCCTTCTAGAAATCTTTCCCCCGCAAGCGCCCCCTTCATTCGGTGCAATTATCTGTAGAAAAACAGATTGTACCCCAAAGAAAAATCAGCCCAGTGCTCTAAAAACCCAAACTCTTTTGTCCCCACCAAAACTTCCATGATTTAACTCCCCGAGCTCCCGCCGTCTTTCCCGGTTTTTGGGTTGGCACCGGGAGTATTCCGGGATACAACCTTGGCGGGCCTTCCCCTTTGCTTTGAGGCCCCCCAGTTCCTTAAAATTATTTTTTAGGACCCCCCTACCCTGTAGTCATTGGTTCCAACGTACCACAACAGCTGGTCATCGGCAGCCCCTCCCCTAATTTTTTCCACCGGTCCCCCACATGCCGAACCCCGGCAAAGGAGAGGCAAACCATTCGGTTTAGGCGGTCCTGGCGCAAATTATTCTATCGTCTTCCCGATTTTGAATCCCCCCCAACAATTCTGTCTTTTTTTACCTGATTCCCATCCCTCTCACCCCCCACCCCGATACTAGTTGGGTGCTTTCCCGCTGCTAGGAAAAAGCATTGTCCACTTTGGGGGGCCATTTCTGAGAGGATTACCCCGCATTATACTCAAATTGGGAAATTTTTCTAGGAAATCAGGAGGAGAAGTGGCCTTCCCTTTTTTTTGGGACCCTAGAACTCCCCCTGTCTACTTACGAGCTACACGGCTCCTCCTCTTTCCAATTCCACCCCCCAAAATTTGCCCCCCTGTTTGCTCCAAGAGAAAAAAAAACTTCCTTCATTGTCTTCGCCCTCAGTTCGCATTTTGTCCTCAGGTCTAAAAAGCGAGCTAACAAGTACAACATGCCCAAAACTGACAGCGGTATTCCCCTGGACCCTTGCTCCAAATGATCATATGGCAAGTGCCTGCCCGGAAGGCCCTTACCTGGGCAACAGCAATAAAGAGACAAAAAAAAGTTAATTAGATTGAAGTATTAAAGGGGTTGTCTCGCTACAAAGAATAGCTTTCAAATTTTATGGAACACAAAATAAAGACATTTTCCAAATATATTGCTTTGTTCATCGTTTTCCCAAGGAGATAAAAGGATTTGACCTCTCTGGCTATTTCGTTCCCTCATAACCCACCTGTGTATATCTTCCCCCCTGCGGTTTGTTCATGTGTAGCTGGTGAAGTCATCCCCCAAAATTGCTGCACCTTGTGTGCTGGGGGAGTAAAAAGCTTGTTTTTTCTCAAAATTAACAGCCTGTAATTAGGGCTTTTGTTTTGGGACAGATCAAAGTTTTAGTAGTTTCAGAAGCTTCTGATAATCTATCTAAATTTGCAACTGAAAGAAAAGGGCTGGGAAAATATGGAATGCAAATTTCAGTCGTCAACCAGAAGTGACAGAGTATTTCATTCATGCAGCCTATGAAACTCTATAGGGAGACAACTCCTTTAAATAAAATAGGTTTGTTTACTTACCAGCTTTTCTCTCCTGTTTTTAAGTTCAGTTTTTTAACTCCGCACTCTGTTCTCTCAAGCACTCAGTTTGACCCAAGCAATGGAGCCACCAATGTCTGTGAAAAGACTTGCCCTTTACCTTCACTGAGAGATTCCTGCATTTTATCAAGCTGAGACCCAAACAAGCTGGCTGGTTGAAAAGGTAATCTGTAGAAATGGTTTTTGGATGTAATGTCTCTAGATCGTTGTTTAATCCATAATGCTGTCCTTGAAGCAGTTGATGTTGCAATGGACCTGGAAAAAAAACTTTTACATCTAAGGAAGAATCACACAAAAAAAATCTACTGCCTCTTTACTAGAAGTATGTTCTGCAGGATCTCCTCTCTTGAGACCTCATCCTGCACATCTTGGGTCAACTGACTGAGCTAGATACGTAATGACAAGGCCACAAGGACGGATACCAAAGCTTCTTTACATGCTGCTGCAGAGGAAGCATAGAATATTTTAAGTTATCTGCTTAATAGAATATCAAAAATAAAATTCAGAAAATCATTGTATAAATTATTTACATTTATTTGCATTTTGCAGTGAGAAATATTCGATCCCCTACCAACCATTAAGAGTTCTGGCTCCTACGGAACAGGTTTTAATAAATGAGGTGATTTATCTTTGTGTATGAAATGCAAATTGTCTGATTCATCAGAGTTATCCTCAAACATTTTCTTTAGTACGGTCACCGGATGAGGAGGTGGGTAAATGTGAGGTTTGAGGCTTATTTGCAGGTTTGCTTATATTGCATCCCAGAGTAGCCTTTAACCTCCTGAAAGGTTACAGAGAGCTATTCCTCTAACAGGAGAGGAAGGATTTAGCTTTCGATTGTTCTTTTCGTGCATGGGAAGATTCCTTACAAAGTGCATATGTTAGAAACACATTCATCTGGAAGGAGCTGATTTGCATTTAACACAGACTGTGCTTGGATTTTCTCTTCCTTTTCCTACTATTCGCTCAGGAGGTGGACATCTAAGGTTATGTTCACGTGGCATAATTGCGCCCGCAATTACGTTGGGACTACGGGAGCTTGCGGCGGCAGCCTGTGGCCCCGTGGACATTCATTACTAGCGGCGCGTATTCGCCGCTAGTAATTGACATGTCACTTATCTCACCCCACTGCGTACGGTCCGAGCGCGGAGAGGAGGCGTAATCCATAGTAATGACTGGGATGTATCTCGCCCCATATTTAGCGCAGTACCGCACGAAATACAGGTCGAAATATGTCCCAGTTTAAGCCGTGTGAACATAGCCTAAGGGTTAATGCAAAGACCTAGTTAGAATTGCTTTTGTAGTAAGACACAAAAGCATAACAGCCACATCTACACAACACTAATATACCAGGAAGCTGAAGGCAGGTGGTGTGTGTTTAAACCGCTTTTCTTAATACACAGGAAGGTTCTGCTGTCATTCAGCAGAGCAAGTTTAACTGTGTCTTTGCCAAAGTCACAGCAGAGGTGCAATGTAGCAACATCTTATACACAGCACCTAGCTGAATGCAGACCATGCATATTAACCCCTTTTTGTCATACAGGTACATCCTGGACATTATGCGGGCTCTCAAGCGGTGCACATGTTATCGTAGCCTCAAGAACTGCTCTTTATTGCTATGGCATTAGGAATTCAAATTAGATATATCACACATAACAAGGCCGCAGTAATGACGCACAAACCAAATGCTTGTGAATCAGATTTGAAGTTTATTATTGTTCAGAAGAAAATATATAGCAAAACTTGCGTCGCACTGTCCGGAATCAATCATCTTCTCCCCAAAAGGGGCATAGATGTAGATGCACATGATGAAAACATTATTCTCCCATTATACACGTCACTGGTTAGACCACACATGGAATATTGTGTACAGTTTTGGGCACCAGTGCACAGGAAAGACATTGTGGAGCTTGAACAGGTAGAAAGGCGGGCAACAAAAATAATAAAAGGACTGGGTGGAATGCAATACCAGAAAGATTAGCAAGATTAGGGTTTTTTAGTTTAAAGAAAAGACTGCTTCGAGGGGGGGGGGGGACATAATAAATATGTTTAAAATTTAACATTTAAAAGGTCAAGATAAGTTTCTCTCAAGATTTTTTTTATCCCCAAGGACTGTATCAAGAAAAAGGGGGGCATCCTCTATGTTTTGGGGAAAACGAAAGTTTCTACAAAACATAAAGAGATTTCTTTACTGTTTGACCCATTTGAGACGGGGGAAAAAACCTGCCAGGGGGAACTTGTCATGGTAAATTTAAAAATAAAAGAGAAAAAAATAGGGTTTGGATGTTTTTCCCTGGGTGAAATTAATAAAACAATTTAAAATTTGACTAGGATTCGAGTGGGGTTGTTGATCCAGGGATTATTCAATTGCCAGCCCTGGAATGGGGAAAGGAATTTTTTGTCCCAAAATGAGGACAATAGGGGGCTTCTACCTCTTTGGGGTTTTTTGCCTTCCTCCTGGATAAACATTTTTAAGCAAAATGGGGTTGAACTATGGGAAGCCCTGGATTTTTTTTGGGCCCCATTTCAAAATATAAATTAAAATTCACAAATTTTTTGGAAAAAAGTTTAAAAATTTAAAACAATTTGTTTGAACCCTTTGAAAAAGAATTGCTAAAAATGTTCTTATCGGGAAAAAGTTTACTTCTTTAACGGGTTATTAGATTAATTAAATCTTGGGGCAAATCCCCACGGCAGGGGAAAATTTCCGGTCGGGATTACCCTCCGCTGTTTTTGGGCGAAAAGCTCCCCCCCTTCAAAATAGACTTGTTCAGTTTTCCACCCAAAAAACCCGGCAGAAAAATGAACATGTCCTAGTTTTTTCCCGGACCCGGGCCGGTCAAAAAAACCCGTCGGGAAAGGGAAAATTTTTAAAGTTTGACTACTGTTTAAAAGGGGGGTTTTAAAAAACCCGGGGGAAACCCGCTGAAAAACCCGCCCCAAACACCCTTGCCGTTGGAGAGACCCTTTAAAGATGCTTACAAAAAAACTTACAAAAAGCATGCATAAAGCCCCATCTATGAAATTTTTGCTTTTTCCAAAATTCTTTGAAGTTTTTTTCCTTTTTAAATTAACAATAAAAAAAATACTCATAAGTAAAAATTTTTCCCCAAATTTTTATTTTTTTTAGTAATTTTCCACTTTTTGTTTCTTAAACCAAAATTTTACAAAAGCATTTTATTTTGATGTAATGAGCCCAAAAAGTACAAAAACCCTTTTTTAAAACCCAATTGTAGCTGCTCTATAAGGTTGTGCTTACACCTGTTTGGCTTTACTTTCCACCACATTTCCTCCTTTTGTGCCTTCCAGGATGCCAAATTTCATCATGGACTGGCACAATTTTATCTACTTGTAGCAGCTTCTTAGATGGGTTAGTGATTGAACTTCTTTCTCATTTCACAAAATATAATACAGTTTAAAAACAAGAACAACATGATTTATCATATCTGGTGGAGGGCTGTGGATTCGGAGTCGGTGCCCATTTTGCAGGAGTTGGAGCCCCGGTTTTAAAAAATGGACTGCCTTTCCGGACTCCTAAAATATATAATAAGTTGTTACATTTAAAGTAAAAAAGATTTGGGCGATGAGATGAAAGTCAGTAGATAAAGGCTCTGATGGGGAAAAGGGGGTTGGGGAAGAACCCAAGGGGAAAAGGGGGCAAATTTATCGAGGGAAGGGAAGAACTTTCAGGTTGGGGGGGGAAGCCTGAGGATATGGGGAGCTCTCAAAACCCAAAGATGGTTGGGATACTTACCGGGATCGATGGTGACCTCAATGTTTGGAGCTCTATTGATTTTTGCCCTACAAGATGATTTACTACACTCCAGTACTATGGGGATGAAGAGGACGACATAGTTTTCAGCAGGACAACAACTTGAAGCAGACATCAAGGTTGGGAAGGGGAAAAGGGGGGCAATTTAAATAAGTGGAGGGTTTCTGTATTGGCCTCCACGTCCCCCAAACCCCATGAATCCAACACTTAAAGGGGTTTTTTAAACGGCTTTATTTTTGAGGCACATTTTTGTGGGTAGCTGCAAATTAAAAAATCGGGGGAAATGCGTATTAAGCACAGAGGAAATATGGATTTCGCCTCCTCTCCCCTCCTACAATACGATCTATTGTACGCGTTTGGGGGGAAATTTTGACATGTTTAGTTTTCTTTGGGGGATTAAAGCCCCCGCAGTAATGTATAATTCCCCAAAGGGCGGGGGGACTTACCGGCCCCCCCGGCCTCGGGAGTACGCGCCCGAGCATTGGGAGCTTTCCCGAAACCCCACGGTGTTTCTCGGGCCCCTAATTTTATGGCCCAATACACCGTGTGAACATACCCTTTTTGTTGCAAAAAAAAGCTGTATTTGGTAAAAGAGTCCCGGGTTTAGATTTTTTTTCAAAACCCTTTTTAAAACTGAAACCAAACCCAGAAGGAACAGTCCAAATGCTTTAAAGCCAATTTGATTTTTAGGAGCAAAACCGGTTTTCCGTTTCAGTTTCATGACCAAAATTCTGCAGGAAATAAAACGAGCTTAAAAATTTTAAAACATTTTTATGTTTTAAGATAGGCAAGATGAATGTCTATAAAATGGGGTGGGGGGCCTCCCTGTTCAAAACCTGTAGTGGGGGATTTGAATAAAGGAGCCCCGAAAAACCCCAAAAATTAAAAAGTGTTATCCTTTTTTTCTTGTCGTGTCTGTTATAACCTAAAAAACCCTTGGGTTTTTGTAACCCTAAGGGGATTTAAAAAAAACCTATGTTACTTTTTACTTTCAGTTTAAAGTTATTTACTTAAAAAAAGCCCCCATGTATGAGGGAGTCTGAGTCGGTGTCAGGATAATGTTGGAGTTGGAGCTTTGGCTTACCGATTCCACAGCCCTGATCTGGTGTAAATAAGCTTTATTGGTGCCACCAGAAAATCTCCTGCATTAAAGAACCATCTGTTATACCACTTATTTCATTTCTTTGGGCAAAATTAAAATTTTTTCTCCCAAGTGGGCCCCCTTTAATTTTACAAAAAATAAAATTTAAAAAAAAGTTTTAAAATAATCAGGAAAAGATAAGATTTTCTTGATTCCTCTTAAAGTAATGTTACCAATATTCACTGGCTGGCGTGAAACCAGTTAAATTTTCCCCGTAAGGTTTTGCTTTTTTTTTGTAGTTAGCAATTTCTTTTTTTTGGATCATTTAACTACCGAGGATCCAGGCTTCTTCTCTATTTAAAAATTTTTCTTTATCAAAACCTTTGGGTTTTTTCCAGGTAAGTTGGATCGGGTTTCCCTATTGGATTTTTATAAATAGAGCCCAAAAACCTTTTTTTTGCACCCTTTTTTAAAGTTTTTCATGTTTAAATTAAATCTAAATTTTATTCCCTTTTTAATATTGAGGGAAAAAATTTTTTGTCGGCTTTTTCCCTATGGTTAACCCCTTTGGAATTAAATGTTGGGAAAAAAAGGGTTTTAAACCCACGGGGGGTTTCCGTTTAGGTTGTTTTGTTAAGGTGGATTTATAAACCCCCGGGGGAAAAGCAGGCAAATCCAAAATAGGGAAAATAGTAAATTTAAATACCCCAAAGGGAAGTAAAGAGTTTGGGGAAAAAAAAAGGAAAAAAAAGAAAAAACAATTTAAAAAAGGGGAGGGGGGGGTTTGCCCAAATGAAAATAAAAGGTATACCCGAAGCCTGTAAAAAAAAGGGAAAAAAAAGGGTAGAATTTATTTGGACCGGAAAGGGAAAAAAGGTTTAAAAGGGGAAAATTTTAAAGGAAAAGGGTTTTGGGGAATTTTTCCCCAATAAAAAAAGGGGGTGAAAAAAATTGGAGGTGGGAATCCGGGGAAAAAGGTTGCAGGGAAAGGGGTTAAATTGGAATCGGTTGCTTTTATTTAGAAAAAGGGGGTTGAAAGAGGGGGAAAGACATTAAAAGGGGATTTGGGACAAAAAAAACCAAAAAATTTTCCAAAGGAGAGAGGTTTTTTGGGGGACGGTACCCGTCCGAAAGGGCTTTCGGGCGTAAATGGCGAGAAAAAGTTAAAAAAAATTAACGAAAAAAAAGTTCCCCAAAAGGGGAACGTTTTTGGAAAAGTTTTTGGGGCGAAAATGGGGTGAAAAAAAAGTGACAAAAAAAAAATTTAGTTAAAGGGGGAAAAAAACTTCCGTGGAAAAAAAAAGAAGTATTAAAAAAATGAGCGGGTTGGCCAAAAGGACCACGTGCGAAAAAAAGGGGAAAACCGTAATTTAAGGTTTAAAAAGAAAAAAAAAAAAAGATTTAACAAGAACCTAAAAAGGAAGCCCCCAAACAAGGGAAAAAGGGCCCGGATAATTTTTTTTTATTTTTAAATGGGGAAAGCTTGTTCAATTCCTAATACTCCCCAGTTCTCTATATCTCCCCGTGAAATGTGCCCCCAAATCATTTCCAAATTTAAATTTTTGGGAAACTGCTACTTTCAGATTAGTTCAGATAACTTTTTAGCTGTAGTTTTTGCAGTGGCATTTGCAACAGGGTAGGCCTCTTGCCAACCTGAAAAGAGGTCCATACCAACACGTTTCTGAACCTTCCCACAGGTGCCAACTGGATAGAGTATATTTGCACTCTGGAAGGGATACAAAGGTTTAGGGGTACATTTGACAGGCGTCTTTACAACTTTTCCTGGGTTGCAAGTATCACAAGTCATGAAAAACTGAACAAATCTGGCTGCCTGTGTTAAATCCTGGGGCTTCCGGGTTTTACTGGAACTAGGTTGTCTCCACCCTTCCGTGCACTCTGGCTGTGCTTTTATTGACACAAGGGGAGCTGACCATTCTGCTTGAAAGTTTTACTATCCAGGCTATTTGTACCATTTCAATTATACTTGTCTTAGGCTATGTTCAGACGGCTTATTTTGGGACGGATTTCAGTCCGTATTTTGTGCCGTACTGCGCTCAAAATGGCTGAAATCCGTCCCAGTCATTACGTAAATCCACAGTTCTCATAGAGAACTTTTGGATTCAGTCTCCTCTTCCCGCTCGCGAAATGTGGTGAGAAAGTGACATGGCAATTATTCACAGCGGGATACGTGCCGTGGATAATGACAGTCTATGCGGCCAGCGGGCTGCTGGCCAACCCGCCCCTGTACACACGGCGTAATTGCGGGCAAAATCCGTCCCGCAATTACCCTTTAAAAAGCAGTTGAACATAGCCTTAACTGATAGTCCGCCTGTGTAATTTGCGCCATCATGGGAAATAGAGCCCGGGCGAATGCACCCAAAAAACCCCAAGTCCTCTGAAATCCTTTTTTTTTTTTCCTCAACGTCGCCCAGGCTGATACTTTGGATCCAAGCCTACAGTAACTTGTGCATCTAACTCCTGACTGGCGGAGGCTGCTATTTTTGCTGCCACATCCGCTCATCTATTTCCCCCTGATCTGTTTCTCATGTATAGGCTTAAACTTTGATAATGGCTACCTTTTTCTGGAAGTTGTAGAACTGCAGGCAGACTTCCCACCGCTTCCGCATTTTTAGTTAATTTTCCATTTTCTGTCATAAAAGATATAGTTTTCCAGATTGGCCCATAGTCATCTGCAGCATCAAATGCATACCTGCAATCTGTGTCAAGATTAGCTGTCTTATCCTCTGCCAGTTTGCATGCTCCTGTTAGCATTATTTCTGCATAGTGTGCCAGTATGTAACAGGGAAAAAGTAGCTGAATTTAAGGTGGCACACGTTTTTAACTGTATTAGGGCAGCAGTCCCCAGCCTTTTTTCCACTAGGGACCGGTTTGATGCACAACAATTTTTCCACGGCCCAGTGGGGGTGTGGTCATCGGGGGTGGGGTTATGAGGGGTGGGGTTATGGAGGGGGTTGGATGTTTAGACTCACAAAAAAAAAAAAGTGTATACGGTTTCATTTAGGGGTATAGTATGGGGTAACCAGTACTTTATAACTGCAGACTGGTTGTCAGCTCTGTGGGTCAGCATTATACATGTATATAATATACATATGTAATCAGCTGTTATTATAGAGATATATGCCCCCTGTAGTCATTAGAGATGGGTATATATGCCCCCTGTAGTCATTAGAGATAGGTATATATGCCCCCTGTAGTAGTAATAAACAAATATATGCCCACTTTAGTACTAGTAGATAAAAATAGACCCACTATAGTAAAAATAAATAAATATAGTCTCCCAGTAGCAATAATAAATATAGACCCCCCAATAGTAGTAATAAATATATGCCCCAGTATTAACATATGCCCCCAGTATTAATAAGAAATATAGGCCCCCTGTAGACAGCCAGGCTAGGAAAAAAAAAAAAACCTTTCCCGATCCCTGCAGAGCGGCTGCCTCCAAGACTTGGCGTCAGGTGAAACCGAGCGGCGCAGGGGTGTGACAACACTGCTGCATCGCACTCCCTGCATCGCTGACGATCGTTGTAGATACGACGCTCAGTGAGCGCCGCATCTACAGCGATAGGGAAAGCAGGGACAGTAATGAACCGTTCCTCCTTTCTCTCCAACGATGCAGCTGCTAACTCTGTGCGACTGCCTGTACTGAATCAATCGTGTAGCCAGGGCCACGGACCAGCAGAAGATGCGGCCCGGTGGCTGGGGACCCCTGTATTATGGCTTAGAGAGTAGATATTGTTGAGGACAAGGTGTACACCCAGGGACATGAAATCTCTAGTAGAAGGGTCTACTGCTATTTGTCACTAATGCCATAACCTGGCACCACTGAAGCTCATCCAATGCAGAGGTTAGCTTAACCATTCCATCTGGCGGACTTTGGATTCTTGCTAATATTTGTGACACTACATTTGCCCCTAATATATTAAGAAATAATTTTCTACTGCTATACTTGCATAATTGAAATGACCCATTATCCCTAACTACACAGTTATCAAAAGTCTTTCCCCCATTTTATCTTAACGGGAACAAATTCATCAAAAAGCATGTGTTTATTATATTGCTATCATAACCGGGGAAACTAGAGAACCCGGGGCCCCAAAGAAAAATTTTTGGATTTTTTTACGATCATACACAAAGCCCAAATAGTAACCCATTGGACCTTGGGGAATCTAGGACACAGGTCTGCGATGTATATAACCACCATACAGTGACCATATAGTGGTAGATACCGATCCCAAAAAGGGCTTGCAAATAGTTTACTTACTTTAAAAGGGCCTCACGGTGGCTCTTGTCGGGGAGTCGTTCACTTTCTTTTTTTCTTCTCTATTCGGTCCGACCTCCATGAGACTTACTCCTCCCCACTCATCCCGTAAATTTTAAAACACCAAACCTGGAAATCCTATTTTTTTTTTCATTTTCCCCAAATAGTGGGCCCCCTCCCCTCATATACAAACTCCCCATTTTTAATGGCCCAAATGGGAAATACCCCCCCTGGGAATTATGGGCTTTTCCCCAGTCCGGTATGTAGGGCAACGGGGCCCCCCCGGGGGGTACTAGGTGCTTATACCCACCGGCTAGCTAGGGCGAGATTAGAACCCCTTTGGCCCCCGGGCGTAGTTTTGGGGTTTCCCATTAGGGAAATGGGGGCCCCCCGTAGCTTAGGCCACCCTTGTAGGGAGAATAGGGGCCCCCTTAGATTAGTGCCCCATTGAGGAAAAAGTCCCCCCCCCCCCTAGAAATTTGACCCCCCTTGTAGGCAGAAAAGTTCCCCCCCCCTGTAGATTAGGGACCCCTTGTGGCAGAAAAAGTCCCCCCCCCTTGTAGATTAGGGCCCCCTTTAGGCAAATAGTCCCCCCCCCCCCCCCTTTTGATTAAAAGCCCCCTTGTTGGCAAATAGTCCCCCCCCCTCCCCTTTTAGATTAGAACCCCCCTGTTTTTTGCTAGTTTCCCCCACCCCCCCCCCCCCCCCCCCGCATTAGGGCTCCCTTTTGGATAGTTTTTTCCCTCCCCCCCCAGGGCCCCCTTTTGGAAAGTTCTCCCCCACCTTTAAAACCCCCGTAGGGTTTGGGCTCCCCCCCCCCTTCCTTTAAAGCCCCCTGGGGGCCCCCCCCCCCCACCCCCCCCCCCCTTTTTAAGCCCCCCTGAAAAATTTTCTTCCCCCATCCCCCCCCCCCCCCTTTTTTTTTTAATTTAAACCCCCCTGGTGGTTTTTTCCCCAAAACCCCCCCCCCTTTAGAGCCCCCCCCCCCTTTTAGGATATTCTCCCCCCCCCCCCCCTTTCCTTTAGAGCCCCCCGAGATTCTCCCCCCCCCCCCCTTCCTTTATTCCCCCCCTGTAGGTATTTTTCCCTTTTTCCCCCCCCCCCCCCACCCCCTTCCTTTAGATCCCCCCCTTTTTGGGAATTTTTTTTCCCCCCCCCCCCCTTCCCCTTTAAGCCCCCCTGAGGTAAATTCTTCCCCCCCCCCCCCCCCTTCCTTAAGCCCCGCCCCCCCCCCCCCCCCCCCCCCACCCCCCTTTTTAGGTATTCACCCCCACCCCTACCATTTCTTTCCCTGGCCGCGCTCCCCCGGCATTTTCCGTCTCCCCCAGCCCCAAACCTGCGCTTTAGCTTGGGGCCCGGGCGGAAACCCGGGGCCCCGTACTCCCATTCCCGCCCCCCGCCTGCAGAGCGATGTACGGCAGGGGAGGGGGCGAAGCTCTCCCCGCTCCGTTCATCTTAATTGTATGCGCTCGCAGGACTTTCATACAATTTAAAGATCACCTTGGAAGCAAGGGGGCGGAGCCTGCCACCCGGGCCCCCCGCAACTATACCCCCCCGTAGTTTTCGCCCCTCTAAACTGTACCCTCTTTCCCGTTCTTTAGAAAAGGGTGGTTCCCCACATGGTCAGGTAACCTCAACTGTGGCCGTAGGGGAGGTTATGGGCACCTTTTACCAGATTCATGAATTGCTATTGTGAACTAGGGGTACTAGAAGTCTCCCCAGATTGCCCTGTTTTTTTGCGCTGTCCTGTATGAAAATTTCTTGGACCACTATTCTGGCGCCATTTAATCAGGGCTGTGGAGTCGGCAAGCCAAAGCCCCGAGTCAAACTCCTCAATTTCCCACACCTCCGACTCCTGACTCCCTCATACACAGCGCATGTTTAAGTGATCACTTTACTATAGTAAAATGGTAACATCGGGCTGTTTGTCACCTTATGATACAATATTCACACTACTTAGCTAGAACATACACTGCCAAGCAAAAGGGTAACAATGTTTTGATCTTTTGAACACTTGTGGGTAGAGTTGAAGAAAAAGCTGCATTTGTATCCAAGTCCAGTCTGCACCAACATTGGGAATTTTGTTAGAAGAGACCTGGGATCAGATTTTGGTCAAGACATGCTTGACTCTGATCCAGATCCCAGAAGGATTAAGGCAGTATTGAAAACCAAAAGGTGGATTTACCAAATACTAACAAAATAATAAGAATTAACATTTTGATTTTTAGGAGCAAAACAGTAACAAGGGCAGTTTAAAGGGAAACAAGAATCTCAGAAAAGCAGATTTAAAAATTTAATTGCAATTTCAAATTTATTTTTAATATAGGTAAGATGATTTGAAATATAAAATTTAAAGGGGTTTCTCGTGTTACAAAGCTGTGGGTAACGTTGTTCCTTTTTGCTTGGCATTTGTAAAATATATTTTTTGGGGGATAGGGATTTTTAGAACACAAAAATTGAAAAATTTGCAAAAAAAATTTGCAGGAACATTTGTGGGTCTCTGAAAAATTTAGTATTGCCTCCATAAAAACCTTTACATGACCCACATTTTGGATTTAATTTTTCCGGGCTAAAAAAAAACAGCCTTTTTCTGCAAAAAAATTGGGGTTGGGGGGGTAAAGGGGGTTTTTAAAAAACGGGACAACTTCCAAAACCGTGGTTTTTAGGGCTTTTGTGAACAGGGTTGTAATTGCAAGGAAAGTATTTCGCCCCCAAATTTTCACATTTTCTGTTTTCGGGAAGCGGGGGGGGGCGGGGGGCGGGGATTAACTGAGGCCTTTAGACATTCTTTTATTCACGGGCGCGTATACGCCGGTTTAATAATTGACATGTCCCCTTTTTCCCCCTTGCCGTATTGTTGCGAAGCGGGGGAGAGGAAAACCCCGAAATTCCATAGTTATTTACGAGAAACTGTGGATTACCTTTAAAATTGGGGTAAATTATCTGCCCCATTTTGAGCGGCGTTTACGAGGGGAGTATGTCCTAATAATTTCCCGGGTGTGAACATGCCTTAGGGCAAAAAAGGGGCCCCTTTCAGCCCCCGGGCCGTTTTGATCAAGGGTTAAACCCTTTTAATTTTTTTAAAAAGCAGGTGAAAAATTTAGCTAAAAATTTTCCAGTTTGTTTTGGGGAAAAGGGGGAAAATTTTTTCCCGGGGGTTGGGCGGGCGCTTTGCCGGGTTTACAGGGTCAAAATTACACCCCTCATGAAATGGGGGTTTGGAAGATATGGGGAACATTTACCCAAGGCCGGACCCAATTTTCCCTTGCTCTTTGACTGATCGAAAAACTCTGACTCCTGCAAAATAGGCACCTACTCCAACTTGCTCCCCCAGCCCTGCATTTAAGTTCCTTTTTTTAGCCCCTTCTATTTTCCCTCTACACCTCTTCCTACTTTTCACTATACCTCATTTTCATATTCCAACCATTCTGGATGATCCAGTTTTGTGATTTTCCTGAAATTTGGGTTTCAACTCATCAACTATTGCTTTGAAACTAAAACCCTTCCCCACACATGGGGTTTTTTTCCCGGGTGAAAGCAACACCATTTTATTCCCCGCTTGGAAAGTTTTTTAATTCACAAATTTTAAATTTTAAATATGTTTAAACTAAAATTTACTGGATTTTTTTTTTTGAAAAAACCCAAAAAAAACCCAACGGGTAATGTTTTTTTTCCCCCTATTTAAACCTTCATTGTGAAACCTGATTTTTAATTGTGCCCTTCCTTTTCCAAAATTTTTTATAAAAATACTTCCAGCATTCACATAACCTGCTTTTTCCAAAGTACTTGCTGCATTTTTCACGGGCCCACTTTTTCCCTTTTTTCCCGGTCCACGGGGGTCTTTATTGGGACCCCGGGCTGCCAAAGGGAAAAAAAAAAACCCAATTCCGGGAAATTTGGGTAGCTTAAAACCCATTCAGCAATTGTTTGCCTAATCTCATTTATGGGTTTCCCGGGATTAAGACCTTTTACCTCTTATCACTCACTATTTTATCACTCAATATTATTTAATTCACAGCATCTGCCTCGGGTAGCAATCCCTCCGGCGTCTGCAGATGTCCCCTGTGCAAACTTTCCTAGTCGGCCTCCGAGCCAAAAGGGCAGTAACTCCTGGTGTATGTATGCATATCAATTTTTCAGAGCATCTTTCCCAAGCCCAGAAACGCAATCCGTATAACTTCAAACAAAGAGGGAAACCCTAATGCCATAAAAAGATTTTTTAAAAAAAAGGGAAAGCAAAAAAACCCAAGGTTTTTTAAACCCTTTTTTATACAAAAGCTCGGACCCGATTTTCAAAGGAAAATATTCTACTTCCTTGCAGCCAAAATTCCCCGGGTTTGCCCCTCGGGGAGAGCGTACGTATAAAAAAAAATTGGGCATTAAAAAAGGCCCTCCCCCGGGCCATTGGTGTAGTCTGTCCGGAGGGGGGCCGTTGCGACCCCTAGTGCGCAGTCCCTGTTCGGGCACCGGGAATTTGGGTTTAACACAGCCCAAAAACGCTTTTTTAAACTATGGAAATTAGGAATTCAAAAAAGAAATATAACACTTAATGACCCCCTCAGAGAAATTGACCCCAAACCAATTCCCTTTTAAATTAATTTTGTTTTTCAAAAGGGGAAAATTTATATAGAAAAGACATGCATCACATGTCTGGAACCCAATAAATTCCTCCCCCAGACCTAAAACCCAAGCAATAACTTAAAATTTAACAAAAATTTTGACACAAAGGTTATAGTAAACAAAACAAAAATTATGTTTAAATTTTCCAAAAGGGGAAGGGGCTAAATTTTTAAGTGTTAAAGCAAATTGCGTTGGCTATCAAATTTCACCCCTTTAGTGGGGGATAGGGGTTCGGGGCCCCTATCGATAAGGGGTTTTTTTCAAATAGGGAGTTTTTCGATTAATGGCGCAAAGGACCTTTAAAAAGTGCTGGGGGAGAAAACAAAAACCTTAAATTTATTACCCCCAAACCCAAGGCTGGGGGAAGCTAAAATTTAACCTTTCCACAACACCCAATTTGGAAATTCTTGCTACTTCATAAAACACACTTAGGTTTTTTAAAAATCACAAAAAAAAAATTCGGGACCTTTCCCAATTTTCCCTGTTTTGGGTTACCACGCCTGCCCCTTAAAAACCCTGCATCCCCAACATTTTTAAAAAGTGCCAAAAGGCTTTTAAGTTTTAAAACCATCTTGTTACTTGAACTGGAATTGAATATCCCTTCCGGGAAAAGCAGCAGGGACCCCCAACCTGCTTTGCCCCCCACTTTTTAAAAATTTGCCGGAAAAAAAAGGAGTCTTTCAACCACCATTTTTGTTAAAACCCGGGGACTTTGCCCTAACCTGTTTTGGGGCCACAGCATGACCCCCAAACCTGCATGACCCCCCCCTAAAAAAGTCCCGGAAAAAAAAGGAGTCTTTAAAACCCACTTTTTAGTTGAAGGGGCTTTGCTAAAAACCTTTTCCTGGGCCACAGCATGACCCCCAAAAAATTGTTTTTTGCCCCCACATTTAAAAAGTCCCGGGGAAAAAGGGTTTTTTAACCACCCTTTTATTTAAAATGGACATTACTATCCCTCTCCTGGGCCACAGCAAAAAGCCCCCAAATTTGCAGGCCCCCAAACTTTTAAAAAGGCCGGGAAAAAAGGGTCTTTAAAACCACCTTTTTTTGTTAAAATTGGGGACTTGATTATCCTGCCCGGGCCCAGCATGACCCAGGGCCGGGGGTTACAGTGGGGAAACCCCCGGTTTTGAAAGCCCAGGCTGGCGTCCGAAAATCTTATTAACTTGGGGTTTTTAAATTTCCCCCTGATGCGCAGCAAAATAAAAAACTGTCGTGCTGTAGCAGAGTGCGGAAGGGAAAGGGGTTGGGGAGAACTCCAGCCTTCCCTTGTAACAGTAAATCCGGGGGTTGCGTTTGCCCTCCGTTTGAGTGTGGACCATTTGGCCCCAATTGGAAAAAATGGGGGTTTTAACGTCCGGTTACCCCAGTCCCTTTTTCTTTGGCATTTTTTTTCTTTTTTAAAACTCAACGTGTGGGGGGGAAAATGGTCTCTGTACTTTGTTTCTGCCCCGTGCCCCATATTTCCATGTCTCTGTTAAAACAATTCTTGGGCCCAATTTTTCCCTGTCCCTTTCCCTTGTCCCAATTCAGGGGAAATTTTTTTAAACAGCTATTTTTTACATGAAAGTTTTTTTATTTCCTTTAATTCTAGAAAAAAAATTTTTAAAAATAGGAGGGAATCCCCATGTCTTTGTTTTTTTTTTTCCCATTGTTTTAAAAGGGTTTTTAAAATACGGGGATTGTTTAGTTTATTTTAAAAATAAGATCTTGCAAAAAAAGTCATTTTGCAATATGGTCTTTAACAGTTTTATACCTTTTCCCTGTTTCGACAGCACCATCCCCTTAAACCCACTCTTGACAATTGTGAAAAAAATTTGTCGGTTAGAAAAAAAAATTTTTTAAAAATAGGACCTGTATTTGGGGCGGCTTTGTCCAGCAAAATGCCCCCAAAAAATTCAAAGCATGCCCCTTGCCCCCACTTTGGTCAATTGGGGAAGAAAAAATTGTCTGTTAGAAACAACATTTTTTTTATAATAGGACCTGTAGTATTGCTGCATTCTCAAGCTTGCATGACCGCAAAAAATTATACAAAATGACCTCTCAGCCAACTTATTAAAAATTTGTGAGGGGATTATGCACCTTAAACAGTACATTTATGTTTCCCAAAGGAACTGATTATTGCTGTATCTCACAGCAACATGACCTCAAAAACCATTGACAATGCGAAAACTTTCTTAAGATAAAGTGTGTAATGGAATACGGGTTGTCATGAAACTTGCGGTCCCTTTTACAGTCTCCTCACACGCAAAACCAGCAAAGATGGAATGTTGGGAAAAGAGAAATAAAAATTGCAGTAAGAAAATGATCATTTTAAAAAAAAGCTTTTCGAAGAGGACCATTTCTGTTTGAAAGGAATGTGATGTAGACTGGCGGAACTACATTCGGTGATCCCTCGGCAGAATTGGTGGCACATAACATCATCAGAGATCCTGCCTGATTCAATCTTGATGAAAGTCAAACGATTCCACATTATCTGTGGAAAGCGGATGCGTTTGTTCTGTAATGACTCTCCAGCTGTTGCTGAAGGTATCGCTACTCAGTATATGACCGCTGGTGTGGGGCAGGACAACACCCTCTATGGCGTGTCGAGCCAGCTCGGGCCTTCGTCCATTTGGATACCCGCAGAAGTTATTGGAGTCCGGAACACAGTGCAAAAATAATCGGTGGTGTTGAGACGCTGGATCAGTTAGTCGTGCACCATTGATCTAAGCTGATCTCTGTGTGCTTGGATGTGTGCCACTGCCATTGACACATTGCGTTGGTGTGGTGGGCTAAATCAAAGATGTGCCAGAGGTTCACCATTAGGCTTCTGCCACCTTGCATGCTGGATGCGCCGCTAGCACTACTTGGCTCTCTTACTGCTGTCATCGTTTAGCTTGGTGTTGTTCCACCGTGTATTTGGGGAACGTGATAGTCAGAGCGCAAACAGATGTCTCCAGTTGATCAATCAGCAAGTCTCCATTTTCTGCATTTTACTACTCTATTGGGTTGGGTGGAAGGAAAGTTGCTGATTTTTGTTTTGTACCGGGGATCCAGGCGGGTGGACACCCAGTAACTGTTGTTCTTCTGTGATGGCCTAATGCGAGGATTCATGTTGGAGGGGAATGGAGGCATCAAGCACTATGTGAGAGTGGAGCCTTTGATTTCCCAGCCTCTGGGTTCGGAGGGGCTAGAATACTGTATTCTCATCTTCCTCATCATGTCCTCAAATTCGCGCCAAACCTCTTTCCACATGGGATTAGGGTTGTCGGTAACCATCGACGTAGGCTGTCTAGGAATAACCTCCTCCTCTCTGCTGCTCGGCACATAAGCATCAAACACAGCCCTGACTTGCCTGAGTGATGCAACCTGAGCTGAGAGCTTGATGCGCCACCTATGCACTAGCTATGGACCGTACCATGCCTAGAATAATGAAAGTATCCGATGAAATTGTTGCATAAACTGTTCGGGCCTTGTGGATATTGACGGAGAGAGAGGCTCCGTGTCCGCATCTGTGTCGTCTTCCTCCTCCGTCGCTGGCGGGACCTGTGTTTCAGAGTGTCTCCAACGATCAGTTCCAGAACTAAGAATCACCACAAAGCTCATGCTGACAAGGGCATTGTCCGCATGTCCAATTTTGTGGCTTCTTCAAAACTGGCAAGGATGGTGCAGAGATTTCACCTGCTGCACTTCTCGGTGGTTCAAACACCCCGAGGTACCGTTATCCGCTGATTGTCATGGCGCCATGTGTCCTTAGTTCTGTTCGTTAATGGCTTTGCGCTGCTGCCACAAATCCGCTGGCTGGAGCATGTGAAGTGGAATTACAGGTATTGCCTCTACCCCCAACAATGAGACGTGTTGAGGGGAGGGCGAGCTGAAGCTGTCAACGCAAGCCAGGCGGGACGAAATGCAGGGTTGCGAACGGCGGAAGGGCGGATCTCAGACCTCGTGCTTCTTCAGGCAGGCAGTCAGGACGCGGGTAGTCTTTAGAAATTCAAGGTTCATGACTTGTGCCAGGCAAGAGGATGTGGCCAGGCCACCGTCTTCAGGTCACTGGGCCTCAGCAGATTCGCCAGTTTTTATCGGCACACTCACCTTGCCTGGCACAGGTTCTTGTCACCCAGCCAGCGCTCAGGTTTCTCGTTGCTTTTGAGCCTAGCCTATGTCCACAGCTCCCGGACATGTGTTGGGGACGGTCTCCAAGGCAGATTATTTTCAACACGGCCTTCTGGTGTCTCTGGGCAGTGATGCCACCAGAAGCGACTTGTGGTGGGGAATGAAGCCCCTGCCACCATCCTGCGGTTTTGAAGAGAGGTCTTTGCGCGGCTGGTGAGCCAAGTCACCCACCGATGACATCCACCACAGCTCACCCAAGTGAGCTGTCTCAGAGAAGTAGAGCGGCCTTGGCCGTGCTTATAGTCCATGTGTTCGATGGTGGTGGACTTTTCGGACACAGATTGCAGAAACGCCGCTTGAAAAAATTTTAGATGTCACGTGGCTGGAGGGCAGGGGACGCTTTTCTGGCAAGAAATGCCTCTGCATCTGCTTCTGGTATGGTGCGAAGGCAGCGGGCATGCGTGGCGGACCCATCCTGTGTCCATCCAGACGGAAAAATAGAGGCAACATTTCCAAGGCCAAAAGCTGGCAATGCCGACATTCAGGCTTTTGGCTTTGAGGAGGTTTGGGTTATAAGTGTTTTTTTCTGCTCCCAAATGGAAGAGACAGAAGGCTTGGACTGCTAGACTGGCAGTCTGTACGGAGTGTGAAGGTCGTCAAACTTGGCGGAGGAAGGAGAAAGGGGTGGTAGGATGGGGTCTTCTGGTGGTGCTGGTGGTACTAGGGGACGGGGTGGCTGGCTGATGCGGAGGCTAATCCCTGATCTTGGACGCTTCTGAGAGATAATGGGCAGCTGAGTGAAATGTTGGTGCGATGGAGGAGGAGGAGGCGGGGGAGACAAAGAGGTTCTTGTGGAAATGTGTTAGGTGGCCCGGCGTCGGTATGGCTCGTTGTTTGGCCAAGTGTTCCCTCATTTCATACCTCATGGCATTCGCTGCATGTGACTGCTTGTCATGTTGGTGGTGGTTAACCACTTAGGTTCTTTGCCTTATCTTAATGCGTTTACAGCGGCAAGGCTGGTTTATGACATCCGCTGGGGTGTATATCAGAGGTCTTGCTCAAAGAAGGTCCAGGCTGAGAGGTCCTGGACCTTTTTGACGCGGCGAAATAAGACGAGGAGCGGGAGGTTTGCGCGCTCTGAGACCGTGGCTGGCGGGATAGTATCAGCAGGATTATGCGACCGCCTCTCCCTTTTTGTGGGCTGGGACGTTTTGGGACCACTACCCTTGTCTTCATATGTCCAGTGATGAAGAGCGCCTCGCCAGCAAATCTGCAGACAAAGGGACAAGGGATGGAACTCGCTATGTCGTACCTTTCATCATCATTCATATCAACACAGGTGACGTGGTCCGTCCTGTCTTTCTGCTCCAGAAGCTGTTGGGATACAATGCAATGGGGCACTGAAGGCGTTTGACGGATTTGTCCTGCCGCCCAGGATTTTTTGCCCCCATTCCAGATTGACAGGCTTCCTTCACCTCCTCTGATGGCTATTCAGTAACTGGGCCGTTCAGAGCAGACTAAAATCATCCTCGCTTGATCTTTTAAACTGTGCTTATGACCCAACCGCACATTTTGTCATCAAAGTGGTCTTCAGACATTGGATTTTCCACCAGGTGGATGGGTACACGACACGTTGACTTTGGGCTGATCATGTTGGATAGGATGCTGATGATGCGGATGACGACATTTTGTGGATTTGAGCGAGGACGAGGAGGTAAGAATGCTAGATGCAGGTTGCCATTAACAACTGAGGACAGATTGGCGCTGATGTTCGTTCTTAGATTCACTAGGGCCTGACCCAGCGATGACTGGCCTGATCGGTCTGCAACTGACGATCCGCTGGCATGCGTGTTGTAGACTAGCACTGGGAAGAGGAGCACCTTTCTCTCGTACCTCTTCTCATGTCCTACCCCCTTCTTTGCTCGCTTACCACTGAATTTATCTCCATGTTTCAGAAATATAAAATTTTGAGAAAGTAGATAGGTATGGAAGTAGTTTTGGAAAGTCTCTTATTAAAAGGTAGGCAAAATCCACAGTATTCTTCATAATCCCTCTAATCAAAACAAAATTGCTGGATTCAAATTTAACTGTAAGGTAGTCTATCCAAACAAATCTGGACAGGGGCAAAATGTACAAACTACAGTATCTGTTATGTTTTGGTATAATTAACGGGTATTTTTTGCACCTTTCAATTCGCTCACCTGTGGTGGGAATATAGAATTTGCTGTTTTTATGATTTAGTAGATGCTGCGTCAATGACTGTGCTGGGCGGCAATAGTCAATAAAAAAACGATAAACTGTTATGGTTTTTGATATAATAAACGGTATTTTTGCACCTTTCTCAATTCACCTGTGGTGAATATAGAAGTGCTGTTTTAGCATTTAGTTTAGGATGCTGCGTCACATTTACAAGTCTGGGTGCTGCAAAAGTCAAAAAAAAGTAACTGTTAGTCGATTTGATATAATAAACGGTATTTTGACATTTTCATTAACCATGTGGTGAATATAGAATTTTGCTGTTTGTAGACTTTAAGTGGAGATGCTGCGTCACATTGAACAGTGCTGGGTGCGCTAAAAGTCAAAAAAACACGTAATGTTATGTTTTGATATTTTAATAAAACGGTATTTTTTGCACTTTCAATTCACCTGTGTGTGAATATAGAATTGCTGTTTTAAGATTTACGTTGATGCTGCATCAATGAACAGTGCTGGGTGCGCAAAAGTCAAAAAAGATAACAGGTTACTGTGTATGTTTTCGTACGATATCACGGTATTTTGGCAAACAATAGGGATATACACAGTAGAATATCGATATTTGCAGACGGTACTAGCTCTGTAACGTAATCAACCGTTAATAGAGGTTTTAAGTTATTTTTCAAAGGGAATCTGGATAAGTTGGAGGCCTGGGCAGGGAATTGGCAGTTGAGGATTAAGACACTGATAAATGCAATGGTTATGCACATGGGGAGTGAAATCCAGTACATGATTACTTGTTAATGGGAAAAAACTGGGTAAAAGTGACAGGGAGAAGGATTGGGAATCTGGTGGACAGAGTAAACATAATTGAGCAGCCAGTTGTCAGGCAGCTCAGCAGCTCAAGCAAATAGGTTCATGGGGTTGCATTTAAAAGGGGCTAGATTGCACATCGATGAGAACGCATTATTCTCATTATACAAGTCACTGGTTAGACCACACATGGAATATTGTGTACAGTTATTGGGCACAGTGCACAGGAATAGACAATTGTACGAGTCTGGTCAGTACAAAGGCGGCAAACAAAAATAATAAAATGGACCTGGGTGGATACAGTACTACAGAAAGAGATTGGCAAGATTAGGGTTATTTAGTTTAGAGAAAAAAGGAAGGCTTCGGGGGGACATAAGTAAATATTGTTTTAATACATCAAAGGTCAAGATAGAGATCTTCCAAAGAATTTATTTATTTACACCAGGGCTGTATCTAGAACCAAGGGGGCATCTCTTTACGTATTGAGGAACGAAAGTTTTACATAAACATGTTAGAGAGAAAGGGATTTCTTTACTGTTAGAGCAGTGGAGATATGGAATTCTTGCCAGAGGGATTGTTCATGGGGAATTCAAGTTCCGAGTTCTCAAAAGGGTGTTGATGCATTTCTGGAGCGTACTAATAATATAACAGTTATAGTGACTAGGATTCTGGTGAAAGGGGTGCATTGAGACCAGGGATTTTTTGATTGCAGATTGGAGTCAGGATGGAATTTTGTCCCTAAAAGATGAGGACATTGGTTCTACCTCATTGGGGGTTTTTGCTTCACTTGGATCAACACCTTAGCACAACAGGCTGAACTAGATGGTACGATCTTGTCTTTTTTTAGCCTTACAAAACTATGAACATAAATATACTATGAAAAACTGTTCTGAATACAAGATTGCTGGATTGTAATTAAGTGCAAAGGTGGATATATCGACAGTTACAGGTTGTAAATGGGGTTTAAAAATTGAAACACCTATCTGAAATGTTTAATGATAATAAAAGTGGAGTTTTGCAGCTAAAATAAGAGACCTGCAGTTTACTAGAAATGATGTTTATTATACAATTTGATGTTCAGGCTCCAATATCCAGGAAAAATATTTTAAATACGGCATAAACTAGTTATTAATAATGATATTCCACTACCGTGTCTTCACTAAGTCCTTGGTGAAACTTTATTTTTTTTTTTCCGCAGTGTTCTTTATAGTTAGAGCTTGTCTGTGTGTCGACCGCGGGACTCCCCCCTCTCTCCCTCCCACGCTACACACCGCAGTGAATTTAAAGCAGTAGGATGCTGCTTTTAAAATTCTCTGTAACTACTATTAATATTGTTCAAATCTATTATCTTAACTAAATGAAGGATTCACAGACTAATATGTTAGAGGTTTCTCTGTGCAGAAATCTGATAATTTGCTGAAAGCTGTTTGGCCAATGGCAGGAGGCAGGCGTCTATCCCTATGTGACGCTGAGAGACAATGAGCTGAAACAAGGAACGCGGTTCTATGTAAAACGTCAAGGTCTTGTGATTTTTCCAGCCATCGTCAACCATACACATCCAAGTCATGACGGTCGCTCACATTCAATCTCACCCTGTCTTTCTGTTAATGTTCATTTGTGGCGCAAGAAATTTCAGGAAGCGCGAAAAAGGCGCGATCTTAATAGATGATGCACAGATTTTAACCTATAATTATGCTGTCTGGAGGAAATTTTCGGTCACCATATATCCTTGACGATTTCAACCTTTTTCGATAAAATCGCTCAACACTACTCATTATGACTTTTTATCGGGAAAAGAGAACTTGTTTGACAGGTATAAGATTAATTATTGTATGCTTTAACGAGCCAAAAAATTAAACATGCAAACAACAAATAAACACAGGAAAGGATACATGACTAATTAACAAAAAGCATGCATAACAATGACATCTGTGATAATTCTGTATTCTATAATCTTTAAGTTTATCTTTTTGAATAAATATAAAAATTATTCATAGGTGAACGGCCAATATTCAATCAATTCCACATTTGTTTCTAAAGACCAAAATTACACGGCATTTTATTCTTGATATAATGAAAGCAAAGTACAATAACTTATTAACCCAGAAGTTGAGCCAGGTCAGAAGTCAGTCCACCTGCTGTGTGATATTAAGTACAGTGTCTCACTTACCTTAGCGTGACAACGTCTCAAGGCGTGTGCAGGCCTCATGACCCAACTGCTGTGTTAAAAATAAATAAAATAAATGTATTTCTTTTTAATAACTATAGTTAAGGTCTTGTGTATTTTGGATGTTTCGTAGCACTGTGCCACTAGTAGTGGTTAGCACTGCTGACTCATCATAATTGTTCACTTATTAAATATACTAGTTTTCGCAGGTATCAGCCAGTTTGCATCAAGTGGACACTAAGTGTTATCCTGGATTGCTTTTTGTCTGCTGCCTGGCAGACATGTCAAACATGTGTGCTTTTACTATTCTATGAAATGCTATGTCCCATTAATAGAAAATATGGCGTTTTGGTCCACTGCACTCCTTTACCACCAAGGGAGACATTTCTGTTGCTGGGAGGCAATTGACATTTCATTAATGACTACGTCCCTTGTAATCACTGAGATACTGTGAAAAACTGCAACCCAACATACAGTATATCATGGTGGAAAATATGGAGGATGGAGAAAAATAGCACAAATATAGTCTTATTTGGACTACATTGGTGCTATTCTTGATTTGCTACACAATGAGATATGTTGGGGTACGGTTTTTCACTCAGTATTTCAGTGGGGTTACCAGGGTATGTTGTCGCATTAATGAATGTCAATGGCTCCCACTTAGTAACAGAAATGTTTTCCTATGTGGTGTAAAACAGGTGACCAGAAATGCTCAATTTTTTATTCTCTCTTGGACATTGTTTGCTGCATGTCCAATGACTACCCCCCTTTTGGAATTTTATGTATTTAAAAAAAAAGAATTTAGAGTTACACATAATGGTATCGCCACATCAATAAAAGAGGCTATTTATATCTGTATAATTGTACAAATGTCACTACTTCTTAATATGTTGTTTAACTGTTAGGGAGACGTTCCATTTATACAATTTTAAAATTATGTTCGACCTCTTTATAGGTGTGAGTGTTGGTGTGGCCACCCGGCGTGAAAATGATTCGGAACCTCATGCTCTAAAAGATCACGCTATTAATGCAATGGTGTGTCCGAACGTTCACCCTGCAATAGTTTGCCTAACATAAACACATCTAACCAAGGATAATTTGCATTGGCTGAGAAGAACGTGGGTTGGAGTGAAGTACCACTCAGTAGATTCCTCCCATGCTAGAGTGTACTGGTCCATTGATCCAATCCCATTTATGTGCATTGACTCTAAAACTGATTCACAGGATAGATATGTGTACCTGTAGATAGATGTATTGTAAGTTATACCTAACGCCAATTATTATAGTGGCTGTATTTATCCCTCCCCCATAATCCAGTGAGGACTTAACCCCTTAAGGACCCTGGATGTGTGAGTACGTCCCAGGGTCCATAAGGGGCTTTGCAGGGGGATCACTCCGCTCCCCTCCCCCGCACAGCCGGTGGGTGTTAGCGGCTAATCGCCGCTAACACCTGGCCGTTGCAGCACGAATGGGCAGCGTCGCCCGCCCGTGCTGTTTAACCCTTCAGATGCTGCGGCGTCTGAATGAATGAAGATCTGTGTCGCGCACCGATCTTCAGGGCGATCGGCATTGCCGCAGCATAAGTGCAGCGATCCAACGCCCGGACATGGCAACGGGGAGCCCTGTGAACGCTCCCATCACTGCCATGTCCTGGTTTGCCCCACTTCCGGCCACAGACAGGAAGTGGGGAAACCGCCATCTTGGTACATTCTAAAGCACTGTCTATGCAATGCATTAGACTGTATTAACGATCGCGCCACCTAGTGGTCAAGCACCCTAGGTGGACTCAATGTTACAGTAAAAATAAAGTTTTAAAGTACAAAAAAAAAAGTCTTAAGTTCAAATCACCCCCCCCCCTTTCCCCATTTTACAAATAAAAACAAAATAATAAAAAAGTTACACATATTTGGTATCGCCGCGTCCGAAAAAGTCTGATCTATAAAAATATAACCTCATTTATCCCGTATGCTGAACACCGTAGAAGAAGAAAAATTCCAAACGCCAAAATTGCGTTTTTTGGTCATTTTACGTCACTTAAAAAATGGAATAAAAGTGATCAAAAAAGTCGCAAGCATTCCAAACTACTAGCGAGAAAAAGTACACTTCAGCCCGCAAGACATGCACCCTCACTGACGTCCGTAGGTGTTAGTACAGAAAAGGTATTAAAATGGCGCCGTGGTGCAAATTTCAAAAATAGAAAAAGTTTGGAATTTTTTTTTACGGTACCAAAACATAAAAGAAACCCTACATGTTGTTTGGTATTGGCGGATGCATATCAACCTGTATAATACAGATAACACATTATATTTATCGAAGATTGAACGCTTTAAAAGCAAAACACCCGCAAACATGGCGAAAATACGTTTGGTTTTTTTTTGGTTTTTTTTCACAATTTGTCCCACTTGGAATTTTTTTGCCATTCCCCACTATATTCTATAGTACAGTGAATAACACCATTAGAAAGTACATCTTGTACCGCAAAATAAAAGCCCCCATATGTCTATGTAGGTGGAAAAATAAAAAAGTTATGGCTCTGGGAAGGTGAGGAGGGAAAACGAAAGTGTCAACAACAAAAAAAACGCCAGGTCCTTAAGGGGTTAAAGAAAATTCTGACAATGTTGGAAGTATCTGCAGGAATCCCCATACTAATATTTGGAGACTTTAGTATCTACACCCTTATTAGGATACATTGTGTGCCGGAGGGATTAACCCACAGGTCCAGTCTACTGCTCTAGCTAAAGTTTTGTCCGAAGTTGGCCTGGATGTTTGGAGGCTGAAATTTCCCATGTGTAAGCTATATTCTTGTTATTCGGTCACACATTATACACTCTCCAAAATTGATCTTGTGGTGGCCTGGATTTATTGTTTCCCTACATTAAATCAGTTGAATATTTACCCAGTTGCATCTCTGATCATTCACCTCTGAAAGTCTCTCTGGAGTGTGGCCTGGAATTTTCCCAAATGAAGCAGGGATGAATGTCAAGGAATTCTTTGATATGAATGAGGGCTCAACCTCCGTGTCATGTGTATGGGACACTATGAAAGTGTTCATGAGAAGGATTTATATCAGAGAAATTAAGCGTAAAACTACTAAAGCTGTACACAATTTTTGCAGGACAGTCATGGAAGGCGAACAGGCTTTTATTAGAGACGTATGACGGTAATAGATGCAATCTAGAAGAGGCCCTACAAGTGCTAAATGATCAGCTAATTTAAGGTTGCAGATGAAAACGTTTTTTGTACAGCAGCATTATTTTGAACAAGGGGAATAGACAAATAACGGTCGGTTTATCCGACCGGTATTTGTCCTGTTTTAGTGCCGTCCCCGCGAAGGGTGGGGAGGAGGGCGGCATTTCTCAACGAAGAATGTGCAAGCACAATGTTTTTCGGGAGGTCGGCGGTTTGTGCAGTGGGGACTGCTGCACGGGTTTTCCAAATAGGCCCAGTGCGCTCCTTTGCAGCCAGTTTTTCAGACAGTCTGCAAAACCGCAAACTGTCTGTGCCATGGGGACATGCCCTTATAGACTGCTATTGTTAAAGCACAGCAGACATTGCACTACAGCCCTTACAAAAGACAATGGTACCACAGTTAATGAAAATGCTGAGATATCAATGTTATACTGCAGTTCTGCAAATCTTTGTATAGCTCTAGGAGGAGGGGCTCTGCAGAGGACATTGATTTTTATTAATTTTTTTCTTTTGTCATCTATATCCATACCATCCCTATCAATGGTGGACAGAAACGCTTAAGAGCAACCAATCTCATGTGAAGAACTAGAGAAAGCCCTTGGGCTCCTAATGAGAAGTCCCCTACAATTGATGATTTTCCAGCAGAATTCTTTAAGCTTCATGGGGAAATTCTAATACCATGTCTGCTAAAAGTGTTTCAACTAGCCTGTGCAGAGGGCCATCTACTGCAGTCTGACAGAATCAGTTATTGTCTTGATACTCAAGCCAGATAACGATCCCTCCAGCCCAGGTTCCTATGCTCCTATCTCGCGATTGCCTACTGATATCAAGCTCTACTGGCTAATAGACGAACCAATGTTATATCCAGTGTAATTCATGAGGACCAATTAGGGTGTATGCCCAATAGATCAACTGCTATTAATAGCAGGAGATTATTCTTAAATATGCAGATAAGTAAAGGACAGTCGAAAGGCAGAGCGATTCTCTCGTTAGACGCAGCCAAAGCTTTAGACGGTGTTGAATGGAAGTACTTGTGGGTGGTCATGAGGAAGATGGGGTCTGGACCTATTTTCTATCAGCAATTAAACTTCTTTACACTGAACTACAGGCAAGAATTAGGGTTAATGGTTTGCTATCAAATGCATTTTCTCTTTATAGAGGAACCAGGCGTGAATGTCCCCTCTCCCCGCTTTTATTTGTTTTCGCCATTGAGCCTCTGGCCTGCATTATTAGGAATGCTAGGGATATACTTGGTTTTAAGTATGGGACTCTGGAAGAAAGAACTTCTCTCTAGGCAGATGATATGTTACTCTTTTTTTTTTTATTGGGAATGTCTCCTCCTTTTTAACTCCTATAATGTATAACATCGAAGAGTTCGGCTCTTGGTCAGGCTTAAATTAATTGGGCGAAGTCTACTCTCCTGCTTCTAGACCCATTGGCTACAGGAGGCTTGGAAGGTGGCTTGCAACTACAGGTAGTGGATTCGTTTAAGTACTTAGGAATTATAATTACCCCTCATCCGCAAGATTATGTAGCCTATAATGTACTCCCTCTACTCTCCAGATTGTCTGCTAAAGTCAATGCATGGTGCAAGTTACCATTATCTGTAAAAGGCAGAGGTAGGCTATGCCCCAAATTCTATACGTTTTACACAAGGGAATTATTAGGAAATTATTGTGGAAAAAGGACATGCTAGGATGGGGATTGACCACCTGTTTTAGAGATCAGAACAGGGAGGTCTTGCCATTCCAAATGCTTGGCTTTAGTTTTTGGTTTCGGAATGGGAACACTTTGCAAGATGATACGCTAGTGAGGGCATGGGTCCAGTGGGTAAACTTTTGGCCACCGGATGTCCAAACCCACATCTATGCTGCATGCTTGAAGTGGGAGCGACGGGTATAACTCCACAGGTCTTCTCAACATTCAAGTTAATGGGACAGTGGCAAGGAATTGTTGGGATCCAATCTTTTCTAAATGCACATGTTTATGGTTTAATTGTAAGCTTCCAGAATGATTTAAACTAATGGACTTTCATGCTTTGAACTAGTACCTATTGGTTCAAATTATGGATGGTCTGGAAATACAACAATTTGCCCAAATGCAAACTAAATATAATTTACCACATTGTGTATTTTGCCAATAACTATTCAGACCTCCCCCCTTCATAAATTTAGTCTGTTAAGCGTCTAATTTTAAATACGTATAACTATGTAGTGGAGCAGTATAAGCACCAACTCCCAATTAAAGCAAAATGTGAGGCAGATCCGGGCCCTATTAGTAATGAGCAATGGGAAAGTATCCGGAGTCTTACTAAACATGTAAATTTAGGTGAAGTGAAGAGGTTTTCGCAGCTAAAGGCTCTTCTCCCACAATTGCTTAATTTGGCTGGATGGCCAGATCGAGGAAGAGCTGTGCTCATCCCATACTTCTTCCATTTAAGGATTACGGAGGCGGCTGTGCTCTTAGGAACCTTGAGTGCTGCAGAAATGCTTTTGTAACCTTGGCCAGATCTTTGCCTTGCCACAATTCTGTCTTTGAGCTCCTTGGGCAGTTCCTTAGACCTCATGTGCTCTGACATGCACTGTGAGCTGTGAGGTCTTATATAGACATATGTGTGCCCTTCCTAATTAAGTCCAATCAGTTTAATTAAACAGCTGGACTCCAATGAAGGAGTAGAGCAATCTCATGGAGGATCAAAAGGAAATGGTGAGTTAAATATTGTCACAGCAAAGGGTCTGAATACTTATGACCATGTAGAGTGTGCATTAATGAGCAAAAAAATTAACTTTTTGGATCTTACTAAATGGCTGCAATGAAACAGAGTAAAAAATGTAAAAATATATATATATAATATATATATATATATATATATATATATATATATATATATATACACACCACACTCAACAAAAAGTTAGGATATTTGACTGCTATGTGTGTCTGTATGTATCTGTGTGTGTGTGTATCTGTCTGTGTGTATCTGTCTGTGTGTATCTGTGTGTGTGTGCGCGTGTATCTGTGTGTGTGTGTGTGGTGTGTGTGTGTACTGTGTTTTCCCAAAACTAAGTCTCAGAATATTTTCATTTCCAGAATAAGAGCTAGGGCTTATTTTTAGGGGAGGACCTATTTTTCTTAACACGACTGGTGCAGACACTGCATGCTGGGACATTTAGTTCCTTGGCAGCTGCTCTGGAACTACAAGTGTGTGTGTGTGTTTTATAGTATAAGGGGGTTTATATAATTTTATTTATTATAATATATATAATATATAATAAATATAATATATATTTTAAAGTATACACACACCAACTTTATAGAGGTCCCTGTGAAGTGGCAAGTGGGCTCATACGTTTTGATCAAAAAATATGCGAAGAACCTCCTGTCTCTCTGCCAGAGGAACTTGTCATGGTGAATTCAATAACAGAGTTCAAAAAGGGTTTGGATGCATTTCTGGAGAGTAATATAACAAGTTATAGTGACTAAGATTCTGGAGAAGGGTCGTTGATTGCCAAATTGGAGTCGGGAAGGAATTTTTTCCCTCAAATGAGGACAATTGGCTTCTACCTTATTGTGGTTTTTTGCCTTCCTATGGATGAACACATTAGCAAAATAGGCCGAACTGGATGGACGTATTGTCTTTTTTCGGCCTTACAAACTATGTAACTATAGAGTGCAGTGTCATAATGACAACCAAAAACATCCAAATGACCCTGATCAAAATGTCACATACCCCAGTTCTTAATACTGTGAATTGCCCCCTCTAACATCAATGACAGCTTGAAGTCTTTTGTGGTAGTTGTGGATGAGGCTCTTTATTTTCTCAGATGGTAAAACCACCCATTCTTCTTGGCAAAAAGCCTCCAGCTCCTGTAAATTCCTGGGCTGTCTTGCATGAACTGCGTGCTTGAGATCTCCCCAGAGTGGCTCAATGATATTGCAGTCAGGAGGCTGAGATGGCCCCTCCAAAAAACCCTTTACTTTTTTCTGCTGTAGCCCAAAACAGGTCAATTGGCGTTGTGTTTTTTGGGTCGTTGTATGTTGGAACATCCAAGTAATTTCCCATGCACCGCTTCTGGGCTGATGAGTGCAAATTTGCCTCCAGTATTTGCTGATAAGTGCTGCATTCCTCTTTCCTTCAACTTTGATCAAGTTTCCTGTGCCTTTGTAGTTCACACGTTCCCAAAACATCAGTGACCACATCTGTGCTTTACAGTAGGAATGGTGGGTTTCCCTTTTATCTAGGCTTGTTGACAACCTCTCCCAAAAGTAACATTTTGGTTGTGGCCAAAAGTTTTATTTTGGTCGCATCACTCCAAAATGACCTTGTTCCAGAAGTTTTAAGGCTTGTCTCTTTGCTGTTTGGCGTATTGTAAGCAAGATACTTTGTGGCATTTGTGCAGTAATGGCTTTCTTCTGGCGACTCGACCATGCAGCCCATTTTTCTTCAAGTGCCTCCTTATTGTGCATCTTGAAACAGCTTCACCGCTAGTTTTTCAGAGAGTCCTATATTTCAGCTGATGTGATTTGTGGGTTTATCTTTGCATCCCAAACACTTTTCCTGGCAGTCGTGGCTGAAATTTTTGGTGGTCTACCTGACCGTGGTTTAGTTTTTACAGAGCCCCTGATTTTCCATTTGTTTCTCACAGTTTGAACACTGCTGACTGACATTATCGATTCCTTGGATATCTTTTTGTATTCCTTTCCTGTTTTATACAGTTCAGCTACCTTTTAACGTAGCTCAGTTGACAATTATTTTGCTTTCCCCATGACACTCAATCCAGAAACGTCAGTGGCTGGATGAAAAATGCAAGAGTCTCTCTGGATCCCAGAAACTCACTCAGCTTTTATGCACACACACACAGATTACAAGCAAACAGGTCACAGGTGAGGATGTTACCTTTAGTAGCCATTCAAACCCATTTGTGTCCACTTCGGTGCATTTTATCAGGCCAAAATCACCAGGGTATGTGAACTTTTTGATCAGGATCATGTGGATGTTTTTGGTTGCCAAGATTTAAAAAGAGAAAACACAGTAGTTTGACAAAAAATGGCTTCACCCAACCACTAACCATGAGTGGAAAAAAGTTTGTGTTATTATTCAAATTCTCTGAAAATAGGCCAAAAAAGTAAAAATTCCGCCGGGGTATGTATACTTTTGAGAACAACTGTGTCGACCTACTCGGCGAACGGAATATCCCCTTTTCCTGGGCTAATGATTTGTCCGCCACATCCAACTTGATAAGCAAAACAGTCTGTTTACCTAAGGACATTCCATCTGTACTACAGTCCCTTAACATTAAGGACTTATCCTTTCTGGAGTGACCATCATTGACCTGTTTCTCTTCCAGAATTACCCAATGGAAAAGAGACCTGCAGGGCACCTCGCCTAATTTTCCTCCTCGAGAACAACAGAACAGGGGGCCCCACTCTCTAGGTCAAAGGCATTATACACCATTGAACTCTCTTGCTAAGTCTTCCTAATAAGCCAGTCTAATTTCTATGTCATTACTCTAGTTGTATTTAATCGACGCCCCCCTGCTGGGTTTCGCCTGATTCGTCATTCTGCTGGCCCGGGTTTTTAGGTTTAATAGCATGCTGTCTAATATGATTTAGATTTGTTCTTCTTTCTTTCCCCTGGTTGTGCTGATGTTAGCATTTTCCTGTTTTCATTGTATTACGCTTGCCAGTTAACTTTTATCCATAGTATTTTATGCATTACCACCTTCCCAAATAGTTGGAATTCCTGAGCTGAGTTTTCTTAGTATGACAGGATTTCTGTACTACATGTGTTAAATTTTTCAGAAAGGGGCATAGGGGCCTGGGGACCTGCTTTTTGGTTTCTTTGCTTTTTTCCTTGTTTTTTTTTTTTTCTTCGGTGTGTGGTTTTTCGCTTTTTTTTCTTCAGTTTTACGGGACAATTTTAGTAAGTGAATGGTGTGGTGTTGGATGCTTCTGCCCCACTTTTCAAATGGCGGATCTTCATATAGTTTTGTTCAAGGCGAGAGGGCCCGGAAAAAATCCCAAAAAAGGGGGGGCGGGGTCTGAAACCCTTTCCATCCAAAGTAGGGTTCATAGTTTGCTTTCAATTTAAAACCCTTTTAAAAGGGAGGGTGCGCCCCCCCATTTTAAAAAAAACACGGGACTTCCTGGCGTTGGCCCCCAAATTTTTACAACTTCAGGTCGTGGGGTGTGGCCTTTGCCCTACTCGCTCTTTTGGGCCCCCAGGTTCTCGTTGTACGAAGATCCCGGGCATGGAATATCATCTGGTCATTTCAATTAGTGGAAATGTATTCACCGTTTTTAATTTTATAGCACCCCAATGTTTGGGCTAGGCTAAATTCTTTGAGATTCTCATTGATTTCCTTTTTTTGGGCCCCTTTATTCCCTTGGGAAATTTGGGAAAAAAAATGAATCTTTTCTCTTAGACTTTTCCCCGGGGTTACGAGGTCAAAACACTATTGCTCAATTTTTTTAACCCCTTGCCCAAAGATCCTTTATCGCCCATAAAAACCCAAATTTGGAAAAACCCCTTTTATGCTTGTCGTTCCCGATTTAAAAATGGTTCCAGGGGTTTTAAAATATAAAAAAACAGCTGCCCTTTAAAACGCACTTTTTAAAACCTTGGGCCTATAAAAGGCTCACAATTGTGGCCCCTTTATGTCCCCTACTTCCTTTAAAAAGCAGGAAAGCACGGGTCAGAAGTCAAGCAACTTTTTTTTGGGGGCCTGGGGCCCAATGATTCAAAATTTTAATTTTTAGCAAAATTCTAGTTTTTGGCAAAAAAGAGGGGGAAGTTTTTAGAAAAGCGTTTGTTCCCCCAAAAGGCGCCAAATCCCCCAAAATTCCCTTTTTTAAAAAAAACCCAAACAAATTTTAGTGGTCCATTTTACTGGGATTTTCTTTCCCTTTACTCAAGTTGTAAACCCACCACCCCTCTCTCAACTAGACAACCAAAAAGCTTTGCCCATCCTTCTTCATTTTCAAGAATTTTGGAACCATCTTCAAAAAACTTGACAAACCTTTTTTTCCCCCAAAGGATTTGGGGGTTTGGTTTTTTAAACACCCTTCCCAGGGGGGAAAAAAAACCCGGGCCAAACAGCTTTACGGGAAAAAAAATTTTTTAAAACCCTTTTATGTCAAACATCTCCTTTGATTTTAAAAAGCCTTCAAACAAAATCTCACGAAAAATCCCCCTTTCCCCCCTCGGTGGACAATGGGGATGTGGCTATTCCCTTAAAATCGGGGGGAAAAAATCCGCAATTATGTGGTAGTTTCACCCCCCTTTCCTTATTAAAGTGGACCCCAAAATGTTGTTTAAAATTTAAAAAGGGGCTCATCCCCCTTTTACACTCCCAACCCGATCAAGTGGGTTTTGTCCCCTTTTAGGAATCCCCGGGGCAAACCGCTTTAAAAATCTAGGGAAACATTCCATAGGGGCCCGTGCCCCCAAAAAAAACTCTTATGGTGCCCTTTTTGGTGCGGAAAAAGGTGTTTTTACAGAAAATTGGCTTACTTTCTTATAAAAAATGTCCGCCCTTTACAAATAGTCTTTGACACGCATTAAAATTAATGGGTTTCTATCTGAACCATTTTCTATTTCAAACTGGGCAAGACAGGGATGTCCTCTATCTCCACTGCTGTACATTTTAATTATGGAGAACTTGAATCTATAACATCCAATCCTGATATTGAGGGGATTGATATTGTGACGTGGGCGTATAAATACTCTGCATTTACAGACGATTTGCTAGTTTATCTCATAAACCCACATATCTCTCTTCCTGCCTTGATGGCAGAAGTAAAATACTTTGAAGCCTGATCAAATTTTAAGATCATCCTTTCTAAATCTGAGGGGTTCAATGTCAGTCTTCCTTTATAGGATCAGAATCTTCTGATCTCATTTTCCATTTTCTAATTTTTCTCCATTTCTTATCTTGGGATACATATGGACCTGAGGACCTCTCTAAACTTTTTGCTGATAATTTCCTACCACTCCTAAACTAAACAGTAAAGGATTTAGATGGGTGAAATAAAAAAGAACTTTCATGGTTTGGCAGGATAAACATGCTTAAAAAGTTCCTATATTTTTCCAAACAATTCCTATAAACATCCCTGCAATGTTTTGGAAAATGGTTATAAGCTGTTTTAGCTCTTTTGTCTGGTTTACCTGGCGACCAAGAATCGCATATGATACTCAATAGACCGAAGGATGCTGGTGGCACAAGCCAACCGTACTGCAAATTATACTATTTGGCCTCACTTTCTTGCATTGGACCGGGACAGGAAGCTTTGGGGCAATCCAGCGACAGATATCTGCCCTTCGGCGGTGGCTGTGCTCCCGTGGGCCCAGACTCCCAACACCCAAGGAGATATCCCCTCCACTTTCAGCACAAAACATACCCTAACAATTCTTTATTCACATAAAGACTCCCATATCTTATTGACCGTAAAGGCCCCTGCGTTCCGGTAACCAACAATTCTGATTTCCCTCCAGGCTCTTCTCTAATGCCTTTCTAGGTAGCACAAAGGAGATTCCTTTATGCTTCCACCTTGTGATTTCGGGAAGGGAGCTATAATCTACGGACAGTATTCTCGAAGGGAAGAAGGCTTCCGCCAGTACCCCTTTTCAATATATCTAACTCTCCCACTTCTTAAACAAAATAAAATCTACATTAAATTTACATAGAACCCCTTAGTGCATTCGAACAACTATTATTAGGTTCTTCGGGAATGCGCCATTTATGATGTCTCATCTACAAATTTCTAAATTATGATCACTCCAAACTACTTCTTCCTTTTTGTCAACAGTGGGAAAGTGAGTTGGGTCTCTTTTACTACTTCTCAGTGGGAACATTGTTTCCAATTAGCCCATAGGGCACTGTAGCCTCTAGACCCCAGGAAACCTGCTATAAGGTTCTGTCTAGGTGGTATAGGATCCCGTCTGTCTTACACAAGTGGTTCCCATCGGTCTCGAGTGACTGCTGGAGATGTGGAAAGGGGGAGGGCACCATGTTACATATATGGTGGGAGTGCTCTCTGATCAAGGGATTTTGAACTTTGGCGTTGAAGTCAATTAGGGAAGTAACAGGGCTATCAAACCCCTCAGCGGCATTGTTGTTGCCTATTAGTAGGTTCAAAAAATCCCTCTCTAAGCATTTGTTCAAAGCTGCTAAAATGATAATACCACAGAAATGGAAATCACCCACTCCTCCTACCATAGAGGAGAGGTATGCAGAGATAAGCTTCATCCAAAGAATGGAGGAATTGATCTCCCAAACTCCAGATCAAAGGCGTAAGTTCAATAGGACTTGGCTTTACTGAATAACTTTCAAGTCCACTTCATTGTATCTTTCAATAGCAAGGTACAAATCTATTTGACATCATATCTCTAGGGATTTGCCCTTCGCGTTGAACGGGAATCTTTTAGTGACGGCTCTGGCTGTCTTCTTGTCAGGGGCGGCTGTGTCTCACCACCATAAGGCAATATATGGTTTGGCCATGGGTCTGTCGTGGTCATTGATCACGCCTCTCCTCACCACTCCTTATATAATGAAGAAGAGAGAGAAAAGAAAGAGGGGGAAAAAAAAGAACTCACTTCGACAGGTACTTTGTGCTACATTTATGAATTTTTGCATTAAGACACCAATTTTTATGTGCATTTTATTAGTATAGAATTCGCCTGATTTTTGAACCCGCTGTACTGTGGGGTCATAAATCGGGCGCATTCTAGTGCATAACCGCCAATTCTCGCTCAGGTAAACCACTTAGAAAGTGGTTTACCTGTTTCAGCAGTAATGTGCGTGAAATTGCCGTAACGAAGCTATAATGAAGAACACCCCCCGAAATCAGGCGCGTTACAAAGTGCCGCAGACTCTCTGTAATGCGCCTGATATTGGCGTATGGGCGACATTAAACTATAGCGAATATATATATAGCCCCGTTCATACATGTCACCCTTAGTGTCCCAAGTTCTAGTTGTGCTCCATATATAGTTTGTATGCTGTGTAATCTACATAGTGCTGTTATTGACCTTTTAATCATTGTATGATACAAATGTCATACTTTCGGGATGGTTTATATCTTATGTTAATATTATGCGATCATAACTATATTTCCATTTAGGCAAACACAATGTGATACTGTTTATTGTTACTTGGACGTATGGTATTGCGCTAGGGAGTACTTTTTTCTATTTTGCTTTTGTTTCTAAGATCTGTTTATACCCAAGATGGTATCCAGAACAAGGGGGCATCCTCTAGGCCAAAAGAAAAGAACGTTTCTACATGAGCGTAGAAAGGGATTATTTACTGTAAGAGCAGTGAGACTGTGGAACTCTCTGCCAGAGGAACTGGTTATGGTAAATTTGTTAACAGAGTTCAAAAAGGGTCTGGATGCATTTCTAGAGTGCAATAACAAGTTATAGGGACTAGAATTCTGGAGAAGGGTCGTTGATCCAGGGATTTTATTCAGATTGGCAGATTGAAATTGGGAAGGAATTTTTTCCCTAAAATGAAGACAATTGGCTGCTACTTCATGGGGTTTTTTCCTTTCTCTATAGCTATAGCTCAATAGACTAAATTGGTTGGACGTCTGTCTTTTTTTTTTTTTTTTTTTTTACAAACTATGTAACTGTGTGTGTAACATAATATATGCAAATGCACTATACATATGTGGGTGTGGGGGAGAGAGACAGGCAGGCGTATTAATGTTGTTATTCAAACACTTGGCAAGGGAATTAATGACTACATCCCGCGATTTGGAGGGACATCGGATGGAGATTCAATTATAATGCGCTCCTAAAATACATTCCTTTGTAAATGTATATGATTTGAATGACTATTCCAAGTCATTCTTACATTCCCTCGCTTTACACTTACAGGCAAACTCCACTCTGTTTAGAATAGTTGGTGGGAATTTCAGTTCAGTAATTCACACTGCAGAGGATAGGAAAGCCATGACCAAATGTACAACTGAGTCTAAATAAGCCTGGTTTCCTCAATGTCTTTCTAGAGTTTTTAGGCCTGGTAGTTGTATGTAAGCTATACAACCCAGATGGGAGAGAAACATTACTTTCATGCCCACGATTTTTGGGCCCGGGATTGACTTGTTTCCCCCGGGGCTTTTTTTTTTCAAAAAATGGAACTTTTCCCCCTGGGGTTATGGTAATTTAGAGTACTGTGGTGCAGCTCAAAATTTTTCCCCAAAGAGGGGGTTTGTTTTTTGGTGTTTTCCCCTTTTTGGCTCAAAGCGAGGAATTTACACAGCAGCTACAGGGTATTCAAGCCCCCCAGGATAAACCTGAGTTCTGGGATACTGCACAAGTGGTTCTGAGTGGAAATCTTATTTCTCTTTTTACAAAGGGGAAAGATAAACAACAAGTTAAGTCCCTTTTTCCCACAACTAAAAATTCCCAGAATAAATCAGATTGGCAAGCTACAAAGCATCAGTTTGACACACGAGCCAAAAGGAGAGGGTTTAATTTTTCTTGCTAGAGGTAGGGTGTTTTGGTTTGGGGAACTCTTTGGGACTCAATGGGGGGAGTTCACCACTCATAGGCAAAAGTTAACAGCATCTTTTAAAGCTTTTTCCCGGGTTTTACACATTTTTTAACCGATGGGATTTCTGATTGATTTTGACAATTTCTCTACCCTCTCAAATCTGAAAAATAATAAAGAACCTGTCCCTGATGCTTATATAGTATTCTAATGGAAATATTTCTCTGCTACACTAGTTTTGGTCTTTAAAGGGGTTGTCTCACTATATTGATTAGCTTTCAACATGTAGGAAACAGTAAATGAAGACTTTTTTCCAAAAACGTTGCGTGTTTATTTTTTTTGTTGAGATTAATGATTTTATCAGCTCTGTGTTCACTTGGGTTTCTCTGGTTACCGACCTGCACTTCCCTGTTTTGTGTCTAATCTGATAGCAGAGTTGACTTCCTCACACAGGATGTCACACAAAATTGCCAACTTTAGAGTTTAGTGTTATTATTCACAAACAAAGGAGACTAATTACTTTTGTTTATTTAGCTCTGGGGGGCTTTTCATAACTCTATGTGCCAAAAAATTAATTAGCAAACCTGGCAAAAACTGGCTGATAAGCTAATCACTGTTATAGAGCCAGACTAACTAGGAAGAGATCGGATGCAGTAATGAAAGCTGCTTTTGGTCTGTGAAAGAGCATGGTGAGACAACCACTTTAATTTCCTGGTATCCCTGAATTAATACAGCACTTATAAAATTTATCGTCAAACAAGGAAGTAAAGTTCTCTTGGCTTCTCATCAGCCAACATAGATCTTAAGTGAATATTCAAAATCATGTCTTGCTGTTTTCCTCCCATGACTTTTCTTACCCAACCAGACAGGTTTGGTAAACACCCAACCAGTTGCGGTGTTTAATATCTGCAAGGTCCTTTCTGTGTTAGACAATATTAAACTGAGACTGGGAACGCATTCGTCCATGGCATTGGTAGCTATTGACACTGAAAAGGCTTTCAATTGTGTGAGACAGAAGTGGATGTTTGCCATTTAAGACCGGGTGGGATTTCATGAACCCTTCCATACCTTTACTGATACCCTGTATTCTAACCTAAAGCTATGGAGCTACACACCAGGTTTCGCCTCCCCACTTGTTTGGTAGGAGCACACCAAAAGGATGCACCTTGTCCTGTTACTGTTCAATATAACCATTGAACCCCTCTAACACTATCTTCTACCACTGAGTTACACAGGATAAAAATAGGAGAGGCGAAGCTCAGGGTGGTGCTTTTTGCCAATGAGCTCTTCTTTTTCCTGAGTAGTTCTTTGGGGGTGGAGGTTACTAACCATTTTTTAAATTCTGGAGACAAAGCGGCATTTTTCATATTCTCTAAATCGGAGCTGTTCGGTTTCTTCTGACGGACAACACAAATGGATAGTGTGAACTTCCCAGTCCTGAATCCGTATACACCTAACACTACCCACGTATCATTCCTAAGATAGTCCAAGAACTTGTTAAATGGTCTCATTTGCCACTTTCCTTGCTTGCTCAATGCGATCTGCTAAAAATGCTTCATTTCCCAAAGCTTTTTTGTTCCATGTAGATGATCCCTTTTCTCATTAAACATCTGGATGTCAATAAACTCAACATGGGTTTCATTGGCTTCATTTCAGATGCTAAGCGATCTCTCTTTTCATTAAAGAAACTGACATTTCCATTACAAAGGGATCTGGGTAAGATGGAGGACTGGGCAGAGAAGTGGCAGATGAGGTTTAACATAGATAAATGTAAGTTTATGCACTTGGGAAGGAAAAATCCATTTAGGATTACTTGTTAAACAGTAAAACTGACATGGAGAAGGACTTGGGCATCTTAGTGGACAGTAAACTTAATTGTAGAAGCCAGTGTCAGGCAATAGCTGCTGAGGCAAATAGTATCACGGAGTGTATTAAAAGGGGCATAGATGCACACTTTGAGAACATTGTTCTCCCATTATACGAATCAGACCACACATGGAATACTGTGCACAGTTTTGGGCACTGGTGCACAAGAAAGACATTGTAGAGCTTTAACAGGTTCAGAGGTGGGCAGCGAAAATTATAAAAGGACTGGATGGACCACAATACACAGAAAGACTAGCAAAATTAGGGTTATTGAGTTTAGAAAAATAGCTGTGGGATGATATAATAAATATGTATAAATATATCAAGGGCCAATATAGAGATTTCTCCTAAGATCTATATGTACCCATGACTGTATCGAGAACAAGGGGGCATCCTTTCTGCCTAAAGGAAAGATGGTTTCTGCATAAACCTGGAAAGGGATTCTTTCCTGTAAGTACAATGAGACTATGGAACTATCTCCCAAAGGGGAACAGGCATGGGAAAATTTTTATTAACAGAATAAAAAAGGGTTTCTCGATGAAAATAATTTAGCAAAATTTATAATGACTGGATTTGGGAAAAGGGGCCCGTTGATCCGAGATTTATTCTGATTTCTAATGGAATTGGGGAAAAAATTTTTTTTTTCCCTTTAAAGGGAAACAATTTGGTTTTTTACTTCAGGGGGTTTTTTTCCCTTCCTTGGGATCAACACTTTAAGAAATAATAAGGCTGCACGGGGAGGGCCGAGTTTTTTTTTTTTTGGGCCCTTCACAAGCAATGTAACTAAAACACAACCAAATTTAGGGGGAAATTTGTTAAATTTTTCCCCAAGATCCCCAAAAAATTTACAATTTTTGCAAATTTGCATACTGCAAATTGCTCGGAAAAAATAAAAAGAGTTTTTGTTTTTTCATTTCCCTGTCATGTTGAAATTTTAAACACCGATGAGCCCCCCCCCTTTTTTTTCAACACACTTGGTAACTCTCTGCTAAATATCATAGGCAACTCAAATTGAGACCCCAAGGTTCAAAAATTTAAAATCTCTGTTTCGGGCATAGTAAATTTAATGATGATTTCTTTTTTTTTTTTTTTTTTTAAATGGTTTTATTGAGTTTCATTGCAGTTAGTGACAACAATCAAAAACTTATTTAAGAAATTCAGTTTGACGGGGACATTTTTAAAAAGCAACAGTATGGGTAGCATTGGAAATTTTATAGGCCAAAAAAGAAAAGATTCCATCCAATTCGACCTATTTGCTTAAAGTGTTGACCAAAGGGGAAAGGGAAAAACCCCCCCCCCCCCCCCCCCATGGGGAAAGGAGCCATTGTCCTAATTTTTAGGGAAAAAAATTCCCTTCTCACTCCAATCGGCAATCCAAAAACCCCGGGATCAACGCCCACTCCAGAATCCATCACTATAACTTATTACACCCAGTAATGCATCCAACACTTTTTTAATTCCATTTTAAATTTCACCATACCGTTTTCCTCGGCAGAGAGTCCCAAGTCTCACTGCTCAACAAAAGAATCCCTTCTATTTTATGTAAAATTTTTTTCCTCAAGACGTAAAAAAACCCCCCTTTTCTGATACTTTCCCGGGGTATAAATAAAATCTTGAAAGATCTCTAATGACCTTTAATAATTTATTATGCCCCCCCTGAAGCCGCTAACTTTCTGATATTGCAGCCACCCGTCCTTTTTTATTATTTTTGTTGCCTCCCTTTTGACTTGTTCAAGTTCTGCAATGTCTTTCCCTGGCACGGGGCCCAAACTGACACTATTTTCCATGTGTGATCTAACAGTGACTTTAAAAGGGGGGAAAATAATGTTCCCCATGTGATCTATCCCCTTTTAATACACCCCAAATCCCATTTCCCTTTACACTGCGCCTGACCGGCTGCACAGTAACATAGTTAGTACGGTTGAAAAAGCCCGGGCCACAAGTTAACCAAGGGGGGGAAATTGGTAAAGGAGAAAAGAAAAGGACATTACCCACCCACCACTGGTGAATCCCTGAAACCCACAAGGCAAAAAACCCAATCTGCTCCGGAAGACCGTATCTCTACCCCAAACCTCCCCACCAATCCAGAATTTTTTAAAAAGGCTACATCACATTAATTTCTTTGGGTTCCAGGTGGTACCTAACCTTTCTTGAAACCTCTACGTTCCGCTGGACCAGCTCCCAGGCGGCTATTCCCGATTCACATTCTTACATGAAGAACCTCTTCCCCTTTGGGAATAAAATCCTTTTTTCTCTATCGAAGGAATGTCCCCTTGCTTTTGGGGGCTTCATTTAAATAATTTTTCCCCATACTTTTTTGGGGACCTTTTAAAAATTTATAAAAATTTAATCAGTCCCCCCAACCTCTTTCTCAAGACTCAAAATTTTCAATTCACAACCTCCCCTCATAACTGTCCTTCCCCCTTTAAAATTTTGGTTGCCTCTTTGTACTCTCTCTAGCCCATTAAATTTCTTCTATAAACGGGGCCCAAAAAAGGAAACAGAATTTCAAGTAGGAGCACCAATGCTTTGTCCCATGAGAATTACATCCTTTCCTGCGAGTCCATGACCTTTTTTAAAAGCACGCCATATCTTACTTGCCTAGGGGGCAGCTTTTTGACATTGCCTGCGTCTTTTAATGATCTACAAAAACGCCCAATCTTCTCAATAAGCGATTCCCCAAAGTTTTTTCCCCCCTAGACAATATGCCTTAAACCTTACTTTTAAAACCCATTGAACCCCATTTCCCAAAGTGGATCCCAAGCACTCAGTGTGTCCGGGTCTTGCCTGAAATTTTTATAGCACTTCCAAAATCACTACCCCATATTTGGGTGTCTCTGCAAAAATCGAACCGGCTATCGATCCCTTCCACTAAAACTTTAATAAATACTAAATAAGAGAGGACCTAATACTGACCCCTGGGGCACACCACTCAAAACGGAGACCACTCAGAGTAAAAAGTCATTTACCCCCAACTCTCGGTACGATCCACACCCCGTTTTTTTCCAATTACACACTTTAATCTCTAACCTATTGGATTCTAATTTTTCCCCCAACAAACTCTATGGGGTACAGGTTAAAATTTAAAGTTAAAAAAAAAGTGGAAAGTTTTATTTAAAAAAGATGATGGGGGAAAAATTTATTTAAAATTTTTTTGGTTTTAAAATTTTAAAATTTGGTAAATTTTTAAAAAAAAAAAAAGGGGGGGGTTTTTTTGAAAATGGGGTAATTTTTTAAGTTTGTAAAAATAAGGGTTTAAATTTGAATGGGAAAGGGGAAAGTAGTTTAGAACCTTGGGGGGAATGCCCAAAAGGGGCCCGGCCTTTTTAAAATGTTTATTTGGGTACTTTTTTTACACTGAGCCAATTAATTATAGCAAAAGATGTATTAACATACCCATCACCTACTTTTCCTTGGCCCCCCCCCATCAATACTATTTTATTTTTTATATATATGGCTAAAACCTATTTTGTTCCTCTGCCTTTTTCCCTTGGGCACCTGACCCGCTCCCCCTCACAGCCTGACTTTTGGGTTTTTGGGATTTAAAGCTTAAAAAATTTTTTGGGGTTAGTCTTGCTGTCCTTGCCACCGCCTTTTATTTTTAATTTTACTGCTTTTATCATTTTTTTACAGATTTTTTTAAGCCTCAAAAATTTTTAAAACTGATGCCCCACCCCCCTGACTTATATTTTTAAATGCTCTTTTTTATTTTTATTGCCCCCCTTACAGAAGGAGAAGCCATGTTTGGTTTTTTTTAAAGTCGCCTATACTTGCTACCATAGAAATATATTTGCAATACTTTTTCCCCAAGTATTTTAAACTCCCCCACTTGGGTTCTATATCACATTTGCTAATAGCGCTCCCTCAGGTCCTGTATTTCATCCCCAATAAAGGGAAAATTTGGCCCTTTTAAAAAATAAATGTTTTTGCCCTTCCCGCCTTTTTTCTTTTTTTCCCTTTTTCACAAAAAAGAATTTTATTATGGGACTTTTACCAAGATTTTTTAAAAACCCTGACCCTCCGACTGGTTCTGCTTTGGGTTTAAAAAGACCAAAACCCAAAAATCCAACAAGCATCACTTCTAGTGGTTCCCCCCACAAACTGCCCCAAAAATTTTCCTCTAACAAATTGAGGGAAATTCCTTCCCTTTTCAGTTGATGCAAACCGTGACCCATCAATCCCGGGAAATTAAAGTCACCCATTAATTAACACTGTACCTGCCTTCTGCCTGCACCCTTGATATGCATCTGTTTTTCTATCTCCTCATGATGTTCGGGGGTCATAGTTACACCCAAAAAAAATATTTTCTGCATTATTCCCCCCCTTTTATTTTCCCCCCACATGTTTCCACATCATTAGCTACTCCCCCTGTATTAACCCTTTCCCCATTTGCCTTCATATTACTCCTTTCTACAGACATACTCCTCCCCTCCTATTCGTCTGTCCCTTTTCCCAAAAAATTTAAAACCTGAAGGTTGACTTCCCAATCATGCGTGGGGTCCACCTTTTTAGCAAAACCTACCACCCAAACCTCCTTTACAACAAGCGCCTCAATTTTTCCCCTTTTTGGGGTTCAAGACTTTTAGCATTTGGAATAGACATTTTAAGTCCCCCTTTCCCGTTTTTAAAACTTTCCGTCAACGGTTTAAGGATTGTTCTAACATGTTCTTTTGCGGGAAAGGATCAAATTACCCTTATTTAAACAGCATGGGATTTAAAAAGTTACCTTTTTAAGACACATGGGGGAAAAACGTTACTTTCAGAGACGGCTTTTTTAAAAAAACATATCTCCTTTGGTAATTGCATGGGGTTATACATTACCCTTTCAGATGAGCATGGGATTATACATTATACCTTAGTGGTAGCATTTTATTTATTACACAATTTTTGAGGCATAATTACATAAAAAATTTGGACCTAAATTTTCATGCTGGTTTTTTTAGTTTTCTGTCCACCAATTCCCCCAAACCTTCCCATTTCACTTTTTTCCACTTTTTGTATTTTAACATGTAATCATGTAAGGATTTTTTTCCCCCCAGTGCATAACCTTGCATTTATCTGTGTTTTTAAAACCCCACTCCATTTCTCTACCCAGGGCCCAACCTTTTCCAATCCCCCTTTTTAATAACACATTTCCTCTTTGTGTTGATTACTTTACAGGCTTAGTACATCTGCAAAGATCGATATTATACGGCAATCCATGTGTAAAATCATTAAGAAAATATTAAAGATATGAGCCCCAAAATTGAAACCCGTGGGACCCCCTAGTAAAAGGATCCCTCTGAGTGTGTACCCTAATTACTACTCTTTGTTTTCGATCAATGAGCCAGTTGCTTACTTACCTGCACACATTTTCCCCTAGTCCAAGCATTCTCATTTTATTTACCAACCTTTTATGTGACACAGTATCAAATGCTTTAGAAAAATCTAAATATATGACCTCCAATGTCTCACCTCGATCCAGTCTAGAATTAACTTCCTCATAGCTTATGAGATTAGTTTGACAGGACCGATCCTTCATAAACCCATGCTGGAACTGCGTTATACATTTATTTTCAGTGAGATAGTCCAGGATAGCATCTCTTAGAAAACCTTCAAACATTTTACCTAATACAGAGGTTAAACTTACCGGCCTATAGTTTCCGGGATCACTTTTTGACCCCTTTTTGAATATTGGTACCACATTAGCTATGCGCCAATCCTTTGGGACATGCCCCGTTATTATACAGTCTATAAATATTAAGAATAGGGTCCTATATGACATTACTTAATTCCCTTAGGACACGAGGGTGTATACCATCAGGGCCTGGTGATTTGTCAATTTTAATCTTCTTAAGACGGAGCTGCGCTTCTTCCTGGGTTAGACAAGAAACATTTAAGTTTACCTCATCCCTCTACTTATCAACAGGAAGGTCATCCTCTCGGTAAATACAGTGGAGAAAATTTTTTTAATAGGTTTGCTTTTTTCTTATCGCCCTCTACAGTCTCTCCCTCACTACTTTTAAAAGGCCAACATTTTCTTTTTTAATCTTTTTACTATTGTATATAGTTAAAAAATATTTTAGTTTAGTTTCACTTTCTTTGGCACTTTGTCTTTCTTTCTCCAGCTTTGCTGCCTTTATCATTATTTTACATATTTATTTTTTTCCTTATAGCTTTTTAGTGCCTCTTTACTACCCTCCTGTTTTAGTAGCTGAAACGCTTTCTTTTTGTTACTCATTGCCTCCTTTATATCTCTGTTGATCCACATTGGGTTTTTCCTGTTTCTAATCATTTTATTACCATAAGGTATGTACCTCTCGCAGTGGGCGCCTGAGATGTTTTTAAAGATCTCCTATTTTATTATTTGTTCTGTTATTTTTAAACACCTTATCCCAGTCAATACGGTTTAGTGCCTCTCTAAGCAGGATAAAATTGATAGCGAATTTCAAAATAAGTGCAACTTTCATTAATCAAAGACTTATTCAATAATGGTTCAGAAACACTTTAGAGTAAGTACCATATTTCAATAATGTAAGAGCTTTTGAATAATAAAACATAACAATGAGACCTCATTGGGTTGCCAGGTTCTTTTTGTTTTTTGCCTGAAGAACTAATTAGCTTAATGAGTTCCCCACTCCCGCTGCACGAGTCAAACTCTCCCTCTGCTCTTACCCCTCCAGCTGTCCTTGCCACTACATCCGATTTATTCTCAGAACATGAGCTACTTTAGCACCTGGAGTTATGTTACCGGATGATGAGTTTAATTTTAGTACTTCGTAAATTGTGTGAATAACATGTTTTTGTGATTTCTATGGCTGGATCGGACACACCTATGGAAACCAGCAGTTATGTTCATAATTTGTATTTATTTTCTTTGCTTCAATCCAACAAATGATTGTATACTTTGCATAGTTCCTTTTGTGGAACATAAACTCCTTTTGAAATGCATCTTTTGGCCATGATAATCTGTATATGATGTTGGTCATCTAATCTAATACCCAACCTGTAGCCTTGATACATTTTCTTGATATATTTTCTAGCCATTACTACTTTATTATATGGACAAAGCGTTTGAATTTTTTTTTAACATCTCTAAAAGACCGCCAAATACTTCTAATGGTAAAAAGCTTGCTAATAAAAAATTGCACAATAAATAAAAAAGATCATGTAGTGTTTTATTAAAAGATAAGTACTTAGATCAACAATAGTTATATAAGACCAAACAATGTTATCATAATGGATAGGCAGATTTGGCGGGAAGATGTAGAGAACCCACGCAGCTACAAAGTGAGTTAAAGAAGCATCTTTATAAATCTTCTCAGTACCCACCAAGTCTGCTCATGCATTATAGTTAGAATATTGCTGCATGATGGCTTTAGCTATTCAAGGCTCTCTGGTGCCAGAAATAAATAATTGCAAACATTTAGCATTATGACACTAACAAAGTTTCTTTTTATATTGAATACAGGCAGTCCCCGACTTACATCTGTCCCCTAGTTACAAACAGAGACTTATGGGGAATGCTGGCACTTGTAGTTCCATGTTCCACAGCAGATAGTAGCTGTGGAACAAGTTCCAGCATGCCACAGCAGCACATGAGGTGAAACCTTCTTAACAGGAGCACAGACCGCAAAACAAATGTAAAAACCCTTCCCTGCACTATCCAAAACTAAAAAAACCATTTGTGCTGGAGTTACATTTAATAAATATACATGTTCCGACTTGCATACAAATTCAACTTAACAAACCTACAGTCCCTATCCCATTTGTAATCTGTGGACTGCCTGTAGTTTGTTTTTATATAACTATTGTTGATCTAGATACTTATCTTTTATTACCTTATTTTTTTAATCTATTGTTTATTTAGATACATATTTTTTTCCAAATGTCTTTATTCAGACTATCAAAAAGGCATACAATATAGTATGTTTAACAGGTACATCAGTATAAAACCAGAACAATGTTAGTTACTTTGTTAACAATAACATTATGTCCGTGTGAGTAATAGGGGTATGTAATCACTTTATTAAATATATGTGATTACAAAAAGTGAAGCCTGTGAGAGCTACAGCATTGCTCAGTCCCCCCTTAGTTTCCTGAAAGTTTACATTGGACACGACCAGGACACTGACAGGAGCTGATCTGGCCGCGCTTGCGTGTTTGCATTTCTTATCTGATGACAGGGAACATGAAGGAGCTTGCAAGATAGTTCAGTGTATGAGTCTGTCTGCTGTATAGAGATTCCACTGGTTGTAATGTTATTAGAGACGCTACCTGCTTCCTCGCTCTCTGCTCACCCCCTTCCCTCTCATCCCTGCAGCCATCCATGACTCATCTGCTCAGGAGAGAATATAAACAAAGCATGCTAAGAGGTAAGGAACTCACTTTGTGGCAAAACCCCTTTTAACTGTCAGTGGCAATTATTCTATGACTTTCCCCCATCACTGGAAAAATTTTTCATACGTTTTTCTTTATGCTGCATGGTTTCCACCCAGTTCATCTTTAAAAGGAAGAGCCCCTTTTCTAGGAACTGTGTAACGGTCAGGAAAGTGGGCTCCAACCAGTGTCGGACTGGAGTGTCTAGGGCCCACCAGAGGAGTTGATCTTAGGGTCCCACTTTGCCTCGCTGTCTATGCCACCTGTACGATGCCCCGCCCAGTCTCTCTTCAATTTATGCAGACCAATGTGATAACATCATAACTTGAATCTTACCCAAATACCTTTACAAAACCAGAATCCCAGGGCCAATATTACCAATAATTCTAGTAAGACCAAATACCACATCACGACCACATAGTGACTGAATTAGACCCCCATACTACGACCACATATCACCACCACATAGTGACTGAATACTACCGCCACACCATTCCTCAATGTAAACCATTACACTTTGACCACATATAAGTGATTACAGTTCAGTTATATTTAGTGACTCACAAGTGACGTTTTTCTTATGAGTCGGTCACGTTCCCTTTTCTTCTCCATCCGATCCACACCACCATGCTGACTTCTCCCGGCCAACACTCCTCCCTGCAGATTTGGACACATCATTACTTTTCGAGCACCTCTTTACTTTTCCCAACTTTGTACAAACTTCCCTAGGGTGGGAGAGCAAGTATAAACTATAACTTCGAGGCCCAGTCCCCTGGAGATTGTGCTACAGTTCTGGCCTGTATCCCTCAGAAGCCTATTGTGTGGTCCGAACTCCTTCCCCTGCACTCAGAAGATCTGTCTCAAGCATGATGCATGGTCTGTTGGTGGTGCAGGGAATGGAGTTCAGGACTGTCATGCTTTTTGATTTTTTTGTAGTGTTTCTGTTTTTCCTACATATTTCGCATTTGGACTTAGATTGATTTATTGAAACAGTGTTTTATCCATTTCTTTGATACAATGGTAGTGGAGATCGGTGGAGTTTATTTAAATAAATTGTTTTTTGTTTTACCATTTATTTCCAGTGTTCATAATAGAGATGTTTGACAGACGTCTCTCTAATACTAGCGCTGGGACTTGTTGTCACTCTTGGGGTGACAGAAAAACAGCACTGGCTGACACCAAGCCTCAGCACTAGTAATAGAGAGACATCTGTCAGACACCTCTATTACTAATACCATTACTAATACTGGTAAATAGTGGTAAAAAATACCCTGAAACAAAAACTCTTTATTTAAATAATCACTCACTGACAACATCCATCTGTGACCACTTTCTTACAGAAATGGATACAACTCTCATCTGACACAGTCCAGAGGGGAAACCTATAAGCTATAGAAACACTAATCAGCATGTGGCTGATGGCTATCATGAGTAGGGCAGCAAGGTAAATTGCCCCCAGGTAGCTAACCCCGAGGTAGCTAGGTAGTTTGCCCCGAGGCAGTCTGCCGCCAAGTAGCCAGGTAGCTGTCCCCATGTAGCCAGGTAGCTGTCCCCATGTAGCCAGGTAGCTGTCCCCATATAGGTAAATTGCCCCCAAGTAGCCAGATAGCTGCCCCCAGATACATAAATTGCCCCCATTAGATGAAAAAATAATAAATCCACTCACCTTTTCCCGTTCCCAGACGAGCGCCTGCAGCAGGTCCGGCTTCAATGCTGGGCTTCTCTTACTAAAGCCCGGCACAAGCAGCGCGCTATGACGTCATAGCGCGCCGCCAGCGTGGTGACGTGGGCCCAACTCCTAGTAGGTCTGAGGCCTATGGCCTTTGACCTACTAGGCAGAATAGCGGAGCAGAGTGGCGGCGGCGCTCTGCTCCGCTAAGCGTCCGCACAGATATGCCTGTCAGCGCTCGGGACGGAGGGCCTGAGCGTTCCCTGGCATGATGTGCAGGCCGGGCCCGGCTGCCTGTGGCTGCGGTTCCCGCTGTGTCGGACCATATTTGGAGTATGGCTTTCCTGGCTGACGCAGCCAGGAGATGTAAAAGATGCACCTCTTGGAGCATATACTTAGTGACTTCTCTGTCTCCAGATCCAAAAATTGCCCAAGCAGCATTCAGGGAAAAAGAAGGCACAAAATAACTGCATATGTACTGGGCTATATTATGTCAATATATCCATATCACTGGACATTCCCAGAGTCAATGGTATAGATCTGCTCCAAAGGAACCACACCTAAAGCAATCACCAGAGGGATACCTCCCCATCTGGAATCCCCTTATTGGCGTTAAATATGCATTATGAGTTACCTTAAGGCCCATCTCTACGTAGCGTGCTGAGGGTAAAAATTTGTGTGAATCTTTCAAGGCATCTAAGATAAGTTTCGGTGTCAGTGTAGGGTCTCCCTGCTCCCACCCAGCCAAATGTGAGGGGGTCTGTGTGTAATCCATGTTCCCCAAGATGAACCTATAAATCAGAGACAGGTGCGAATGACGTGTTGGGGGCAGTAAGATCAAAAGTGAAATCCTAGTCAAATCCCATCTTTTAACTGCCTCAGTACAGTAACAATTAGCCTGCAAATAATTAAAAAGGGTGTTACTGTATATGGATATAGTATCTGAAGTTCTCCGTATGAATACCTTTTGTGCGTCACAGGGTCTATCCACTTGTCTAGCAATCTAACGCCCTGCCTGCATAACCTCTTAAACATACCATGAGGTTTTACATCCTGAAACCGCGGGTTGTGGGCCAGTGAGTGGTGCATAGACTAGTTAGGAGACATTTTGCTTTAGATGCCTGATTTTGGTCCAGACTCTCCAACCTGTAGCAAGAGCACATTGGTGCATACCTCCATTGGAATCTGCTTATGCTGAAAATGTAAAAAATCTATTAAAGATTTACCCGGCAAGAACAGATACTCCATAGAACTACTGGCAAACATCTCTGTGCCCTGCTTCCAGTCCACCATGTACCGGCCCAGTGCCGTCAATCTATAGAATTTTATATTCTGAAACCCCAGCCTTCCATTTGGCTTAGGTTGACAAAGTAGATGAAGAGGTATATGCGCCCTATAGCCATAGGGCATTAATGAATTTTTTTGCCTTTGGGCCTGAGATACATTGACAGCATCTGAAGCAGGTATAATAACCTATGGAATTTCCACCATTTTAAAAATGTTGGCTCGTCCCATATAATTGAGAGAAATATTAGCCCACAGCTTCAACGTGTATGCTGCTGACATAGTGTATTTACATTTTCCTGATAGATGCACTTCTGGATTCCTAGTGAGCAAGATACCGAAGTATTTTAGAGAGGAGACACACCAACGTACATTATACGGTGAGGACCACAGAGGCTCATTAGGGCCCTTTAAGATGAGGCCTTCGCTCTTGTTCACATTGATTTCATAACCCAAGAGTCATCCCTTATCTTGTATTTCGGTTCATACATAGGATAACGTTTGCTTTGGATTTGCGATCATCAACAACAAATCATCAGTGTATGCATCATCGTAAGTTTTAGCACAGTGTTAGATTTGGTAATTCCTTGATGCCTCCTGGGAAATGTAATAGAAAAGCGGATCAATGGAGAGATTGAATAATATGGGCGGTAATGGACAACTCTGTTTTACCCCCCTGTAAAGATCAATGGTCTGTGTTAATATGTCCATTCAACAAAAATGACGTGGTACTAAGTGTAAGTGGTCTAAAAAATGTACAAAAATGGGTCCAAACCCTCTCCTGGTTAGTGTCACTCAACAAAGGCCAGGAGACCTTGTCAAAAGCCTTCTCAGCATCCAGGCTTAACAGCATGGATACCGGATGTGCTTGGTCTTGAGCTGCCAAGCTCGCTGCCGTTTCCACCCTGACATTACAGATGGAGTGGCATCCCACAATAAATCCTGCTTTGTATGGGTGTGACATTTCAGGAAGGAACCGCTTAAAACAATTAGCGATAATTTTGGCTAGTAATTTGTAATTATAGTTGAGCAAAGATATAGGCCAATATGATGTGATGAACGTGGAATCCTTTTTGGGCTATAAAAGTAAAATTGTCCTGGAGTCAAAGAAGGATCCCACCTCTTGGGAACATATTTATTATTATTATTTATTTTAGAGCGCTCTTAGGGCCAGAGCACTGTACATCCCAAGGGGGGTTATATACATAACGTAGGTCAAACAAATACAAGATGACGATAAATAACTAACAACTAGTTCAGAGGGAGAGAGGGCCCTGCACGTGAATGCTTACATTATAGAGGGAAGGAGGCTCGAGACAGAAGGTGAGGGGCAGATGTGTTTGTGGGGTGGAGTAGTGCAACGGGGTTATTGTTGGCTAGAGGCAATCTTGAAGAGGTGGGTTTTCTGGTTGCTTTTGAGGCTAGTGAGAGTGAGGCAATTCTGATGGGGTTGGGCGAGTCTGAGGTGTTGGGGCAGTGAGTTCCAGAGTGCGGTAGGAGGATTTCATTGAACAATTTGGTGAGATAGGGGGTCAATTCAGAATTGAGAATTTTGTAGAATTCGGCTGAAAAGCAATCCGGTTCCAGCAACTTTCCATTAGCCGTGGAGACGATAGCATTGCACACCTCCTCCAATATGTCTCGCTCCAGGTCAAGGCGCTCAGAAATATTCGGCGTACGTACCATATCTAAGAAAGCTGAGACTTTAATCTGATCAAATGGGTTTTCACCATAAAAGGCATCATAATATTCAACAAATGCCTGCTCTATTGCAATCAGATCCCTAAGAACATGTCCTGTGACCGGGCACATCAGAGAGGAGATGTGAGGCTGTGCCTTCCATGGCTTAGTCATTCTGGCTAGCAGTGCACTTTGCCTACCACCCCATCTGTAGAATTTATTCTGTACTGCTCTAGTATGCCACACTGCAGATCCTTGTAGAAAAGTCTCGAGTAAAGCCTGGGCCTCTCTGAACCTCTCCTCCGTTTGTGGGGTTGGGGAAGCCATTTGTGCCCTCTGAGCCTCTTTAGGCTTGAGTGTAGAACTTTAAACTTCTCATTGATTTCTTTACGCTTTATGCTAAAATAGCTGAAAACATGACCCTGGAGCACTGCTTTGGCAGACAGCCACAATAAGGGGATATCATTCTCATGGACTTTATCATTTAAATATTGTTTCCAGAGTATAATTAAAAATTCTTCAGAACCATAAAGGTAATTAGGGAACCTCCAGATCCTAGATTTAGAGAAGCAGTCCAGGCTTCCCAACATTACAGTTAAGGGGGCATGATCTGATGGGGAGTATATCCGATTTTAGCACCTCAGAGTACAAGGAAACTGAGAACATAGCTAAGTCTATCCGTGAAACCGTATCATCGACTGCTGATTAAAAAGTATACATATTTTCTGTATTGGTGGTCCGCCAATAGTCAAATATCTCCAAATTGTTGCAGATAACCAGATAATACAGAGTGATAGTGTCCTCCTAAATGGGAATTAGATCTATCCAAACTGGGATTTGGGGCAAAATTAAAATCTCCTAATAGTATCAGATTTGTATGGTCCCTCTGGAACAGGAAAGTCGTAACCCTGGCATAAAAAGCATTGTTTGATTGGTTTGGTGCATACATATTGAATATCGTGTATGTCCTATTAGCCACTGTCACTCTAAGATATATGAAGTGCCCTTCTTGATCTATGTATTGATCAACTACCTCCTGTACTGGGCCCTTCCTAAAATATACAGCCACACCTCTGGCTTTAGTTTTATAAGTGGAAACCATAGGGGGATCCAACCATGGTACCGGTAGTGGAATAAAACGATCTGTTTTCCAGTGAGTTTCCTGGAGGCAGATAATGTCTGCCTTTAACCTCTTTAGATGCAAAAGGATATTTCTACGTTTTTTGGGGATATTCAGCCCTGCCATATTCCAGGATACTATGTTCAGGAGAGAGGGTGTTCCACCCTCCAACCCCAAACACATTGCATTACTCATCCTGTATCTCTGAAAACACTACACAGGAAAAATTGCAAGAATGGGTAAATCAGGGCGTCCCAGCGAGCACCCTGGAGGGGAGAACCCAGACACATCATCCCCAACCCAAACTCCCAAACACCTCAGTATAAACATAACCCTCATTACTAGGATATTATTTAGCATTGTCAATAGGGCAATCAAGGTACCCTCTACAGCAGATCTGGGCAAAGTACGGCCCCTGGGCCGCATCTGGCCCCCAGCTCGTCGGATGCGGCCCACGGCGTACGCTGCCCAGGTCTGCTAATAGTAGCGCTGACGGTCCGCCGCTACCGGGTATTGCTGAGAGGCCGCCGCGGGCCGTCAGCGCTACTATTGCTGGTGAATTAGGCAGCGACGCGGTGAACTCCGCTCACCGCGCCGCTGCCTCTCCTGGGCGCACACAGAGTAATAACTCTGTGCGGGCCCAGGAGCTGACGGAGGAGCGTCCCGGCGCTGGCGGCATGACGTCATCACGCCCACCAGCCCGGGAAGCTCCTCGGATAGAAGACGAGCGCGCTCGGCCGGGAAGCAGGTAAGCCAAGGTGAGTATTAGTGTTTGTTATTTTGGTCATAAAACTATATACCTGCCTGTGGGAAGCCCTATCTATATGCCTGCCTGTGGAAAGCCCTATCTATATGCCTGCCTGTGGGAAGCCCTATCTATATACCTGCCTGTGGGAAGCCCTATCTATATACCTGCCTGTGGAAAGCCCTGTCTATATACCTGCCTGTGGATAGCCCTGTCTATATACCTGCCTGTGGGAAGCCCTATCTATATACCTGCCTGTGGGAAGCCCTATCTATATGCCTGCCTGTGGGAAGCCCTATCTATATGCCTGCCTGTGGGAAGCCCTATCTATATACCTGCCTGTGGGAAGCAGCTATATACCTGCCTGTGGGAAGCCCTATCTATATACCTGCCTGTGGGAAGCCCTGTCTATATACCTGCCTGTGGATAGCCCTGTCTATATACCTGCCTGTGGATAGCCCTGTCTATATACCTGCCTGTGGATAGCCCTGTCTATATACCTGCCTGTGGATAGCCCTGTCTATATACCTGCCTGTGGAAAGCCCTGTCTATATACCTGCCTGTGGGAAGCCCTATCTATATACCTGATTGTGGGAAGCCCTATCTATATACCTGCTTGTGGGAAGCAGCTATATACCTGCCTGTGGGAAGCCCTATCTATATACCTGCCTGTGGAAAGCCCTATCTATATTCCTGTGGTACGTATATACCTGCCTGTGGATAGCCCTGTCTATATACTTGCCTGTGGATAGCCCTGTCTATATACCTGCCTGTGGAAAGCCCTACCTGCCTGTGGGAAGCCCTACCTGCTTGTGGGAAGACCTAACTAGCTATATACCTGCCTGTATGGAGCCCGAACTAGCTATATACCTGCCTGTGTGGAGCTTTAACTATATTCCTGCCTGTATGGAGCCCTAAATAGCGATATACCTGCCTGTTTGGAGCCCTAAATATACCTGCCTGAGGGGTGCTATATCTATCTATATACCTGCTTGAGGGGAGCTGTACCTATCTATATTCCTGGCTGAGAGGAGCTGTACCTATCTATATTCCTGGCTGAGGGGAGCTGTACCTATCTATATTCCTGGCTGAGGGGAGCTGTACCTATCTATATTCCTGGCTGAGGGGAGCTGTACCAATCTATATTCCTGGCTGAGGGGAGCTGTACCCATCTATATTCCTGGCTGAGGGGAGCTGTACCCATCTATATTCCTGGCTGAGGAGAGCTGTACCCATCTATATTCCTGGCTGAGGGGAGCTGTACCCATCTATATTCCTGGCTGAGGGGAGCTGTACCTATCTCTATTCCTGGCTGAGGGGAGCTGTACCTATCTATATTCCTGCCTGTGGGGAGCTGAATCTATATACCTGCCTGTGGGGAGCTGTATCTATATACCTGCCTGCGGGTACCTATATCTATATACCTGACTGACTGAGTGGAGCTGTATATACCTGCCAGACTGAGGAGACTTACATCTACATACCTACCGTACTGAGGAGAGTCCATTTTCACGTCAATTTTGCTGGATACATCACGTGGAAAAGGATGTTGTGTTCATGCAATTATTTGCAGACCACATGAAAAGCTTTCCGCTTAAGAGACACCTGGGTGGTAAAATCATTAAAAATTAGAACCTTCTCTCTATTAACATGTAGGTCACATTTCTGCCTGTAGGCTCGCAGGAATTTCTCCTTGATGGTCCAATTATGAAACCATGCTATTATTGGTCTGGGTCTTCCCCTCTCCTTCCTCCTGATCCCCAACCCAGGCACTTGTATTAGCAGGGTGTCCTGAGGCAGCTCCAAACCCAGTGCTACCGCCAAATCCTTCACAAGATAAGACGCCGGTTGGTCTGGGAGGACTAGTTCAGGGACCCCAATATATCTCAAATTGTTGCATCTCTGCCTATTTTCTAGATCTTCTAATATTGCCTATATGGCTTCAATAGACACCTGGTTGGTTGCTGACGTACTCTCAATTCTAGTGACATCTTCGTCAATTGAAACGGCACTAGACTTTAAGTCCGCTATTTTTTGGGAATTAGTAGTAATTTCAGAGAGAGCAGCATTGATCGAGGCCTGGCCCTAATCCGGTGGCATAACACTGGGAGCCTCGGATTTGTCAGCTGGGCGTAATGGTGACACTGGTGCCATGTCCAACTGATTCAGAAATAATGGAGATTTAGGTTGCAGTTGTTTTTGTTGCTGTGCACCATGTTATGGCACCTTTTTCTGATTGGAGCATGTAAATGCAGGAGAACGGGTGACTCTATTTGGGGTGGCTTTATGGCGAAACGTATCCATACTCCCCCACGCCTTGGGGAGGACAGACCAGCAATTAACCTACGAAAATTTACGAAGCGAAGAGGAGGTTTTTATCATAACATATGCGAGGGGTGTGGAAAGCACTTTTAATTAGGCATGGCTAGCTTACAAAAATTAGCATTTGCTGCCGCTGACAGTAATAGTGCTGAGCAAGTGACGGGTAAAGTAAATAGCCAGGCTACTCGGGCACCCCTCCAGTTTATTCTACATTGTGCTGTAGGGGCAGAAGTTAAAAACAAACACCCTTAAATATTAATTCAGTGGATGTATTAGCACTGCGTAGCTTTGCCTTTAGTTGTATTGTATAACAGCGCTGTACTGACCTCTGGTGGCAAGCAGTATAGATTGACAGCAAAGACAATTACCCAGTCAATACAGATAAACACAGGATTTCTAAACTGGTGCCCCCAGGACCCTTAGCGAAAACTTTACAGAAACGTGCTTAACTAATATCACAGTATCGAAATGTGGGCTGAATAGAGGTAAGGCTGTATCTCCGATGTCCTGAAGGTAAGAGCATACACACCGGACTGCTACACCAAAGGTCCCAACTTTGGGATAGCTTCTGCAACGGTGCGAAGCAGTCCATGAATACTGTACCTGGGAGTCAGCCTATAAGTATTATGAACTCCTTTGGTGTATTTATGCGGATATCAACTGTGTGTAACAGGTATTACCCTCAGGCTGCTAAGTAATTAGCAATCTGTTACGACGTAACAGTCAGGGCACCAGCAGTAGTCAGTGAGTGGCTTTTGTAACACGGGCTCCCAAGATGGCTGAGGGTGTTTCACGGACCCCACCTCTCCAGTTATAAGATTCCAGCGGCCCTTTTAAGCGTCTTAGAGGTGCAAGGGTCCTGTCCAAATGCTAAATATGTGCTGACAGGTGGTGTAAGTCAGTGATGGTGACACATGGCCTGTTCAAGATGGCGGCAGGCCCTCTATGGCAGTAATCTGTAAAAAGGGGGGTCCGATAGCTTTCAACGCTTGCAGGGGCCCTTAGGGAGACTTACTGCAGCACCGAGAAGAGACACCCCCGCAGAGGACCGGTGTGAAATTGTTGTAGCAGGTAAGGCACCCTGTGCCTGTCCTCACCGCTGCAGAGGCAGGGGGCTGCAACCACTCTGCATCAGCTCTCCCACTCGGCTCCCAATCGTCATCTCAGACCTTCGGCATCCATTGGTATGTCGGCGGCTGCACTGGTTCCCAGTCAGCTCCCGCTTGGCAGGATTAGAGCCTCCTGTAGATCCGTGTGCGTGATCCATCTCCTCCACCGGTCCCTAAGCTCCACGTCTGTCAGGGCACCAGATCATCGGCTTCACTTCGACAGGGATGCACACAGTTACTGCGGAAGGACCGCTATGGCTGGTCTCAGGCTTTGCCCACGTGCGCACTTCTCCCCAACAATTAAGGGTGGGTGCACTCCAGATAGCACCGGAGTGCACCCACCCTAAACTGTAGGAGACCTCACCCCACCAGTGTCCACAGGCTTCGCAGGTGTGCCAATCGGAACAGCAAGAGGTCCACCTAGGCTGTTGCAGTAGGTATGTGTGCCACTTCGTTGTGCCACGTTGCAGGTGTAGCTAGAGAAGGGCTAGCGTGGACTCGCGCTCTGGCCTAGCAATGGACCAGGCCGCAAATAGTCTCACAGCTCTCACTGCCTTGTTTGGCCTCCAGGTTCAGCAATCAGCGCTCCAGACAGCAATCCCTGTCTCGGATATTTTTTAGGGTATCAGAATGTCCGAAAGGAGCACTGATAGGGGAAATTTCAGGATTTCTGTAGGATTATTCTCCAGCGGTGGAGGAGCGCTAGTAAAATGCGGCCGTTCTTGACGCCCCGCCCCCGGAAGTGCCCAGATACATATTTTTTAATGAAACACTATAAATCTATTTCATTTAATATGCAACTTTTCATCAGCAAGCTTTGTACTGTTAGCAGTATGTGGCAGTCTCTTTGATATTTTAAAACCACCCACTGCTAATTTGTGGTATGAAACCTGACAGTGCTTTTATACACGAAATGCGTTGCTGCTTTAAATAAATTATTTATTATTTAATAGGGAGTCACAGTGCTATTGATACTTGCTGACCTTGTTCATAACCAAACCAAATTCTGAAAACCTTACCCGATTTCAGTAATTTAGGACAATAATGATTACCAAAATTATATATATTTGCCAAATGCCAGAATAATGAGAGAAAGATATTTTTAACACAAATAATAAAACTTTCTGCAAAGTCAAAAGTTTACATACATTTCATTAGTATTTGGTAGCATTGCCTTTAAACTATATGCATTGGGTCAAACATTTTGGATATCCTTCCACAAGCTTCTCACAATAGTTGGTAGGAATTTTGGCCCATTCCTCCTGACAGAACTGGTGTAACTGAGCCATGGTTGTAGGTCGTGTTGTTTACATCTGCCTTTTCAGCTTTGCCCATACATTTTCAATAGGATTCAGATCTGGGCTTTGTAATGGCCACTCCAAAACATTGACTTGGTTATCCTTAATAGAGATGGGTGAATTTCTCAAAAATTCAATTCAGTGACTTCGCCGAATTCGGTCTGAATTGCTTTGGGACGAATCGTGTTAAAAAACTGCTATTTCCAGGCTGCACAGAGCCTGCCGGGTGCTGTAGAACATTGTGCCATGCTTAAATATGCAGAGGGAGCTTGGTTGGGTCTTCATACAATGGTGTGTTTTAGTATGACATACAGATGACTGCCGCCGCTCTTAGAATCGCCTCACTATAAAATTCCCTGGCACTTAAGAGGGCAAAAACTGACCAAAAAACTGAAGCGGGAATGTAGCCTGATATTGTCATGGCAGCGTCAGCTGGAAAAAAAACAAGCTGAGGGCTCAGGTGGCAACATCAGTGACAGAGTGTGGAGGTGACGAAGGCAGCCACAGCCATGAGGGAGAATGGCACAAATACATTTTGGAGGGCAAAAACATGAGTAGGCCCCAGGTGGGCCCAATGACCAGGTGGAGGTTACGGCGCAGCCACAGCAGCAGCATGAGGTAGACAGTGGCACAATGACATTCTGGAGGTGGCAAAAATAGAGTAGCCACAGAGTGGCACAATGACACAGTGTGGAGGTCACGGAACACCACAGCACAGATGAGTCATACATGGCACAAGACACAGTGGGAGGACTGCGCAGCCACAGCAGCAGCATGAGGTCAGACAGTGGCACAATGACATTCTGGAGGTGGCAAAAAAGGAGTAGGCCACAGAGTGGCACAATGACATGTGTGTAGGTCACGGCAGCGACAGCAGAGTCAGAGAGTGGCACATGACAGTGTGAGGCACGGCAACAGCCACAGCAGCAGCATGAGGTCATACAGTGGCACAATGACACAGTGTGGAGGGCACGGCAGCAGCCACAGCAGCAGCATGAGGTCAGACAGTGGCACAATGACATTCTGGAGGTGGCATAAACAGGAGTAGGCCACAGAGTGGCACAATGACAGTGTGTGTAGGTCACGGCAGCAGCAGCATGAGGTCAGAGAGTGGCACAATGACACAGTGTGGAGGGCATGGCAACAACCACAGCAGCAGCATGAGGTCAGACAGTGGCACAATGACATTCTGGTTGTGGCAAAAACAGTAGTAGGCCACAGAGTGGCACAATGACACAGTCCCTGGTAAAGATGGTGGTAGGCAGATGCAGAAACTGGCAGCAGATGTGTGGCATCAGGCGGGTGCCGGCATCAGAATAGTGGCCGAGGCAGGTAGTTTGAACCCAGACTAATTTCTCACAGTTTGGGTGAGGCTTCATGGCTGATGTAGTCTGACGCCTAAGGCATTGGTGTGTGGAAATCCTGGCCGACCCTGGACAAGCGGGTTTACCTTGGGGTAACGATGGCCCCCGCCGCACTGAACACCCGCTCTGCTGCCACACTACTGGCTGGGCAGGACAGCTTCTCCACTGCAAACTCGGCAAGTTGCGGCCACATATCCAGTTTGGCTGCCCAGTAGTCCAGCGGATCTTCTAACTGGGGTGGCAGAGTGCTGTCTAAGTAGGCCACCACCTGTTGGTTCAGTGACTGCTCAAGGTCCTGCTGCTGCTGGCGACTGCCCTCCTCACTAGGCGGGTGAAGAAAGCTGCTTATCAGTGACTCCAGACTTAGGTTGCTGCTGATAGAGCTCGTTTAATCGACGTTTAATCACTAATAATGATAATAATGAGTTATGGTATAGCCTTACTTATATGTCATTCCAAGAATTACAAGCTATGTCAAATTTGAATGCATTGCAACAAGAGGGCTATAACGATAATCAAAAAGATGTGGATTTATATGTATCTAACCCTGATTTTTACACTGTAGCTTCACGCCCCCCAAAAAGTGATTTATTTCAAGAACGAGTGGAGAAAGATTTATTCAAATTACAACAGAAAACTCAGAAAAAGATTAAATATTTACATCAAAATATAACGCAAAAAGAAAGGCAAGCGATAAAAACATTAAAAAATAAAAAACAAGTGATAATCAGGAAAGCAGACAAGGGGGAAGCTATAATGGTTTTAGATAGCGAGCTATATAAAAAACTAACGTTGGATATGTTGAACGATTGTACTACTTACAGAGAATTACCTAAAAATCCTATAGCAGAGTTTCAGAAAGCTATGGAAAAATTATTGCATACAGGCATCCAAATGGGAGCCATAAATAAAATGTTAGCAGAAAAACTTTTCAGAAAATATCCTATCACTCCGATATTACACTCAGCACCAAAGGTGCATAAGAACATCTTCCCGCCCCCATTAAGACCTATAGTGGCGGGTATAGGATCTCTTGGTGAATTATTGGGTTCCTGGGTAGATGCTTATTTGCAGCCCCTAGTTCCATACATACCGGGATATCTTAAGGACACAGGACATTTTATCCAAACGCTTGTGGATACCACATGGCAGCCAAATTTATATTGGTTGTCATGTGATGTAGAAGCTCTATATCCATCCATGTTGGATGAGGTTTCGTTATTTGCATTAAAAGAATTTTTAAACACCTATCGTCAATATAGGGAGGAGATCATTATCTTGGCAATAGAGTTCTTGCTAGCACATAACTATTTCTTGTTTGACCAAAAATATTATTTGCAACAGAAGGGGGCTTCAATGGGGGCGAAATTTTCGCCCTCATTAGCAAATATATATATGGCATTATGGGAAAGAGAATTTTTGCTATCTGATGTTAATGTTTTTTCCTCCCATATCAGGTGGTATGGGCGCTTTATTGACGACCTCCTCCTGGTATGGCAGGGATCGGAAAGTACAATGTCTGATTTTGTTAGATATATAAATAAGAACCCCATGAATTTGCGTTTTACACACAAATCGCATCCTATATATATGGACTTTTTGGACATAACTTTGAGTGCCAAAAATAATAAGATCAATATATCCCCATATCGTAAACCAATAACAAGAAACTCACTATTGTTGGCCTCCTCATGTCACCCGCCACATGTGTTAAAGAATATCCCAGTGGTGGAATTAATTAGAGTCAAAAGAAACACAACTTCAAATTCAAAACTCAAGAAAAAGAAACAATAGAAAGAATAAGAATGAGAGGCTATGATACACACACAATAGCCGAAGCTAAAAATAAAGTACAAAAAATTTCCAGAAAACATTTACTAAGATCGATAATAGACAGGAATAATGAAAAGGATAAAGTACATGGAGGAATAACTTTTTCTACTCCATATTCTCCTCAATATAATCAAATAATAAAAAAAATCTACCTATATTGAATTCCAATGGTAGAATAAATAAAATCCTATCAGAAGGTATAAATTATTTTCCCAGACGAGGTGAAACTATTGGTTCAACGGTCTCTCCCAGTATGTGCAATTCACAGAGTCCAAATGAAAACGCACAGTGGTTGCAGACAAAGGGAAACTATGGTTGCGGTCACAAAATTTGCATAAAGAATTGTAAGAACTTTCATTCATATGTTACAGGAGAAAGTTTTAACACAGAGCAGTATATAAACTGCAATCCAAAATATGTGGTGTATATCTTGCATCGAATGCAAAATACAATATGTAGGCTGCACAACAAATAGTCTAAAAACGCGAATAAGGAGACATTTATCTGACGCCAAAAATCCGGTGTGGAATATAAATATGTTAGCTGTATCAAAACATTGTATTGATATCCACAATCACAGCACAGCCAGTATTATAGTAAATGGCATAGAAAAAGTCTCTTTAAATACAAGAAGAGGCGATCACAAAAGAAGGCTACTCATGAGAGAAGCCTGGTGGATATTTAAATTGCGTACACAGTAACCAGAAGGTCTAAACATAAAATACGATCTGCTATACCATTATTGAACATCTATATGTGTAATCATCTATGATCAGAATTGTTTTAACTAGTTTAGTTTTTATTTATAGGTAGATAGAGTGTGAACACTAGCCAAGGCAAAATGTAAAATGAGCCTGGGGAGAAAGAGTTAAACAGAGAAGGGTAACGCCCTTGAGCTGACCTATAAATGGAAAGCATATTTGAGTAGACACTAAGCATAATGATTAAGATTTGATACAAAATCGAAACACGTCTGTGTATTGATCATCTGATCAGTATTGTACATCGGATTACTACTCCCTGCCATGTTATATTTTTAACCATGTATTAATAAAGTGAGTATATTTTAAGAAGACAGCTGGCGAATGGAGTTTGTTAAAGTGTGATGTGCTGGACACTGCAGGAGAAGGAATCTTTGAAGAAAAGCTGCTGATGGAGCTGGTACTGCTCCTACCCCAACCTTTCCCCAGCAGCCGCGGCAGTAGTATGTGAGCGCTGAAGAACCCCCCCCGGTCAGACCTGTCAGAGGAGGGACGATGCCACACATAGGCAGCGGCCAACTGACTACGGAGGATTTCCCTATAGTATTTGAGTTTGTCCTCCCTCTCAGCAGCTGGGAAAAAGGCTCCCATTTTGGACCTGTAGCGAGGGTCCAATAGGGTGGAGAGCCAGAAGTCATCCCTCTGCCGGATGGTGACTATTTGGCTGTCACTAGCCAGGCAAATCAGCATGCTGCGGGCCATCTGCACAAGTGACTCCGAGGGGCTCCCTGCCTCCATCTCCACTGTATACTGCCACGGTGCTTGCGGGTCATCTGCCTCATCTACCTCCTCCAGCTGCTCCTGCTCCTCCTGTCTTGTCACCTGGGTAGAAAATCCACTCATTTCACCAGACAATGCTTCTGCTCCAATGTCCTCCTCCTCCAGTTCAGTCCCCACCGGACTCATGTGGCCGTGAGATGTAGTCGCCACGTCTCCAGTCCCCTGCCCAGACAGATTTTTCAGCATCTGTTCCAGGACATGAAGCAGTGGAATGACGTTATTCATCCCGTAGTCCTGGCGACTGACAAATAACGTCGCCTCCTCAAACGGCCTCAGCAAATGGCAGGTGTCACACATGAGCTGCTACTGGGTGACATCAAAGTTACACAGGGGAGTACTCCTGTCCGCCTGGATCATCAAAAAATCGTTAATGGCCTTTCTCTGTTCATACAGTCGGTCCAACATGTGCAGGCTGGAATTCCAACGGCTGGAAGCATCGCATATCAGAGTGTATTGGGGGAGGCCATTCTACCGCTGCAACTCGAGGAGGGTGCTCCTGGCTTTGTAGGAATGGATGAAGTGCATGCACAGTTTCCTGGCCATTTTCAGAATCTTCTGAAGATCGGTGGAAGACTTCAGGAACCTTATCACAACCAGATTGAACACGTGCGCCATGCAGGGCGCATGGACCATCCCTCCTCGGTGCAGCGCGGACACCATGTTACTCCCATTGTCCGTCACCATGGTTCCGATTTGCAGTTGGCGCGGAGAAAGCCACACATCGATTTCTTGCTGCATGACACGGAGCAGTTCCTCCCCTGTGTGACTTTGTTCGCCGAGGCAAGCCAGGTGTAGAACTACGTGACACCGTTGTGCCCTACACATGTGGTATGATGGAGCAGTACTTGTGGAGGCTGAGATGGTGTTGGTGGTGGAGGAAGAGGAGGCGGACATTGGCGCAGGAGCCCCAGTTTGACATTGTGGAGGAGAAAGCGGCGTCTCCTGTCCAAGTTTTTGGTGTGCCTGGGCAGGAAGCACATTCACCCAGTGGGCCGTAAAGGACATGTACTGGCCCCGACCGTAGTTACAGCTCCAGACGTCCGTGCTGCCGTGCACCTTGGAACAAACCGATAAGCTCAAGGACTGGCCCACCTTCTGTTCTACATATTTATGAAATGCTGGTACTGCCTTTTTGGAATAGAAATTATGGCTTGGAACTCTCCATCTCGGCTCAGCACAAGCCATTAGTTCTCTGAACAGTGCAGAGTCCACCATTTGGAAAGGGAGGGACTGCAGTACCAACAACTTGGACAGGAGCACGGTCAGCTTCTGCACCTTAGGATGGTTGGATGCATACTGTTTTGTCTTTGCAATCGCCTCGCTGAACGACTGCTGGCGCCATGAGTAGCGAGGAGCAGGAGCATCTGGACCGGGATATATGGCAAAGAGAAACAGCTTTCCAGCTGGCAGAGGTGGTGGAGTCCTTACTGGCTGCAATGGCATGCGTGCCACTACCACTGCTGGCTGGTGGTTGCTGCGCGCGGCAGGATGGAACCATGCACATTTGAGCCACTTGTTTCTCCCAGGCCATCGGATGGTGGATGGCTGCATGTTGTTACGCAGGGCCGTGTGCCAACGTTAGCTCTCCCTGGCCATACGCTTCACTTCTGCCCACAGATTCTACATATACCCCTATTTTGGCTCCTCCGGTGTCTTAGCAAAGAACAGCCACAACCGCCGAGTAGGCTGATTTTACCGTACCAACCCTCCGCACTGATGACTACTTACTGCCCCCGTGGCCTCTTGCTGAGACCTCCTGTTGCCGCGCTACTTTCCTTTGGACCTGCTAAGCGGGTTTCTACCCCAAGGCCATTTTGACTCCTGACCTCGCAATGCTGCTACCTACCCACTGCTGACTCAGGGCCACAACTCCCCACTTGCTGGCTGCACAACCGCTGCATACGCGCAAGCTGACGCCCTCTTCTCCTGACGATGATGAAGCCCTTGCTTCATCGGCTCCCAAGTGCGGTCGGCTACATCATCATCGATTTGTGTTTCATCGACACAGCTGTCCTCATCACCAGTATTGGGTATGCATAGGCTGACCCCTCTCAACAGGACCTCCCATGCGACTCTCCACATCAATGACTTTGCACGCCTACTGCAAAAGCAGGGGATATTGGCCGCCAATTTTCTTCGCTGCCCAACATAGCTGCTGACTGCCCCTCCTCAAATTGTTCATCTTGCTATATATTGGCTCTGAGCCAGACCACATAGTAGAATCTCTGCTTAGGGAACCGGATGGAACAGAGGCCGGGTGAGGCAGATGAGGGCCGCTGACTCCCGCTCCCGGGCCATGCCAACATACGAACCAACCGACTCTTGGGTGGGGTTGGTCAGAATGTCATCTGGAGGAAGTGTTTTTGACCTATCAACCAATCAAGACCCTTGGGGTTGCTGTTCAACACACGGCCGCTAGATACCAGCTGCGAGTTGTGGCTCTACCGAGTGACCCCTGCTGCGACGTCCCCTTGCTGTGCTGCGACCAGGGCCTGCTCCAGGAATGTTGTGCCACTGCCACTCGCAGGTGAAGAAGCCTGCCACCCTCTCTGTCTGACCATACTGTTTGTTCTAAAATGTAACAGACACTGTTTGATGAAGATATCTGCATATGAAAAATACACCACCCTGTATTTGACTCCAAATGAACCCTTGGATATAAAATTGCGCTCCACAAATGGCCAGGAAAAATGTACAGATGTGCTGTTTAAAAACATCCTGTATGTTTACTTGAATATAAAAGCACAAACAGTTAATTAACCTTCGGTTATGAAATATTCTACAGGCAAAGTGTCTTCTGTGGCGGTGAAAAAGAACGTTCTTTTAGTGACCACAACAGCAGAACAAATGCTTAATTACCCCTGGAATCTAAATTGCGCAAAAGAAATGAGCAACCAAAAATTACCAGCTTTGTAGCGTGTAATATGGCGTGTATTTTACGGTACCAATAATAAAAAACTTGTAATTAACGTTTGGTTGTGAATTATGCTACAGGCAAAATTTCTTTTTTGGCGGTGAAAAAGAAACGTTTATTTAGTGACCACAACAGCAGAACAACCGCTAATTAATCCCTGGATGTAAATTGCGCAAAAGAATTGAGCAACCAAAAATTACCTATCTTTTGTAGCGTGTTAAAACGGCTGTATTTTACGGTACACACCAACAGAAAAACTTGTAATTAACCTCGGTTATGAATTATGCTACAGTAAAATGTCTTTTTTGGTGGTGAAAAAAGAACGTTTCTTTTAGTGACCACAACAGCAAAACAACGCTTAATAACCCCTGGATGTAATTGCACAAAAGAAATATGCTGCCAACAATTACCAGCTTTTGTAGCGTGTTAAAGATGGCGTGTAATTTTTACGGTACACAACAAACGAAAAACTTGTTAATTAACCTTCTGTTTATGAATTAAGCTACAGGTAAAATGTCTTTTTTTGCGGTGAAGAAGAAACGTTTCTTTTAGTGACCACAACAGCAGACATACGCTTATAACCCCTGGATGAAATTGCGCAAAAGAATTGAGCAAACCAAAAATTACCAGCTTTGTAGCGTGTTAAAAATGGCGTGTATTTTACGGTACACAACAACAGAAAAACTTGTAATTAACTCTTCGGCTTTGTGAATTATGCTACAGGGCAAAATGTCTTTTTGGCTGTGAATAAGAAACGTTTCTTTTAGTGACCAACAACCGCATAACACCGCTTAATTAACCCCGGATGTAAATTCCGCAAAATCAAATGACAACCCAAAAATGAAGTGGTATTTGGGGATTGTGAAAACGCTGTTTCTAAATGACAAAACAACAGAACAGCTTAGATAACCCTTGGATATTCAATGTGCTGTGAACAAAGCATTAAAAGTATACGCAGCCTGCATTGGACGCACACTGACTTCAGTTCCAATACCCCACAAAATCAGAATTTATAACGTAAGAGAAGCAGTCTCTGAGACAACAGTGACACCTCCCCAAAAATCGCTGATAAAAATGAAGTTCTTTAGTAACAGATATCATAAGCAGCTGAGGCAGCACCTTCCCTACACAGTACAGTGAGAGCGGTATGAGCTTCCAGCGTTGCGCCCCCGGAACTTATATAGTGCGGTGACGACACAAATCCCGCCAGTCTCTGGATTGGCTTCATCTTCTGCACATGTCATGTAGGCTATGCCCTTCTTCCTCCCAGATTCTTTGCCCCATGTAACTGCATGTGCTCGCGAGGGCCCATTTTATCAATCAAAAGCACGCTTCGTTACAGCTAGTACCCCAAACTTCGACTTCGTTCAGAACCGAAGTTTTCCTGAAATTCTAAACGAATTCCACTTCGTTAGAATCAATTCGCCCATCTCTACTTGCAAGCACAAGTTATCACATCTCTGATATAGAAAGTGGACTTGAAACATTGTAGGCCCTTATTGCAATAGCAAAGGAGATACACAAGACTTCCTGCTTCCTGAAAGAGAAGTCCTTTCTAGATATGTCCTTAGGCATCTCACTGTGTTGAGTTGGTAAAGATCCTCTAATAATTAAGCTGGAAGGCTAATGTCCTGGTCGATGTTAGCCTGTGAAGGGACTTTTGGACTGAAGCATGGAAGAAAACCTTGTCTTGGAGGACTACACTATACACTATAGGGATCAGTTGATTTTAAGCTTGTAGCTCTGAAACGCATGGCAGTCTGCAGGATACATTTTGGAAGGAGAATTCCTAAAAAGGCTCAAAGGGTGCTTACACAGTTTCCTTTAGGCCCATAAAGTAGATCTCACATTGGTGCCTGACCCTAGGTCTCAGCCTGGCTTTTGCTCTACAGTAAATGGAGAGACTTCACTGAACAGTGGATTCCAAACTGTACTCAAAAGAGGCAGACATGCTGTTTCCTGTACACTCTGAGCTAAAAGGCTTAGACCTTTGAAGGAATTCTAGTAAGGTTGTCATAGAAGGAACTTTAAACATCCTTTAGGAGAGCACCAGGCCAGGAATGTAGATATTTTTTCTTGCTTTTGTTAGTTGCAGAGCCTCTGGAATAACTAAGGGTCTCTATTAGTCTATCTGAATATCCTTGAGACCTTAGTAGTGAAGAGTCAACATTCAGCTTTGTGTCAGAGTTGTGGATTGGCACACTAAGATGCAGACACACACCCGTTTGTGCAGGGATCCATCATTTAGTCAGACTTGTGAATTTTTGGTAACACCATATCGCGCCTGAAGATCCAGAATCCAAATCTGGAAATGTTATGAGACTCCAGTCAGCTTTCATGCTGTAAATTTGAGGGTCTACAGGAGCTATGAGATTGGCACTCTTGAATGCATGGTCACACCCATTCATGCATCGCTGAGCTGTGGATTGGCACTTTAGGATGGTTACTGATTCATTGGTTACTGAGCTTCAGATTGGCACTTTGGGATGCATGGCACACCCGCTTGTGTGTCATTGAGCTTTGGATAGGTACTCTAGGATACAGTCACACCCATTTGTGCGTTACTGAGCTGTGGATTGGCTCTCAACGATGCACGGTCACACCCGTTCATGTGTCACTGAGCTGTGGATTGGCATTTTAGGATGCCTGGTCACACCTGTTTTTGCAGGAGAGACCCTTTATCCAGGCAGACTTGTGGATGTATCGTATCATTTTGCGCCTGTAGATTATATTCCAAACCTGGGAACATTAATAAGGTCTGGTCAAATTCCATGCTGAAACCTGAGACTTTTTAGATTGGGCACTTCTGGCTACTCTGTGACCCCAGGTCGTCTCTTATTTTCAAGATCTGCTTAATCTTGATTTGGTCAAGAATCTTCAGACCATGATTAAAGGAGGGAAGATGTCCCAAAAAGTACAGTCCAAAAAATAAACATTATTCAGCACATCCAAAACAATTCCAAAGAAAGGTGCACGCCGGCAATGCAGCGAAGCAACGTAAAAACACAAGACAACATAAGCAGCACTCGACAAATGCCTAAGAACAGTCAAAGGGAACATAAGAACTCTGTCACGTCAAGGGAGGTACAGTGAGCCCTGACTGGAACCCAGCCCACTGTCCCTGCCTACTTGACATGCTGCCCTAGGTGGCAGAGTCAAGCTGGGCACATGTCCCTGCGCTGCTAAGTGCGGAGGGCCATCAGGAGGAAGAAAATTCAAACAGAATACAGTCCGGGTCAATATCAAATCAGGAACTACAAGCACCAAATCAAACCAGAGGGATAAACGTCAAACAACCGAGGTTAAAGCACGAACGGGTGCGAGGTACAAAAATCAGAAGACAAGGCCGGGTTCAGGAGAATTAAGCCCGAGGTCAGGGTACACAAGAAGCAAATACAAAATACAAAACAAGTAATCAGGCAGCCAGGAGAATTTTCCACAGGCGCATCACAACTCAGCTAGCAGGGAGTTTAAAATTGTTGTTCCCCGGATACCGCCCCTGTAGCTGACTGGAGCGGCCTCCAGTCCTCGCCATTGGCTGTGTGACACACCCCCTGTCCAGAAAGTGGCTGGACCTCTGTCACTCACACACTCCTTTAACGGTCATAGGTCGTAGAATCCACTAGGCACCACAATCAGCCGATGTGAAAAGCCCACCATGGAGCGGAGATCTAATGGGTCCCCGTTTGCAACCAGAGAGCCCGCCCCAAAGCAGGATGGACCTTGCTGCGGCGGGATTCCCACCAGGTCGCTAACCCCTGATGTGACTTGCTTGCGGTGGTAGCCAAGGTATAACGCAGTACTGAATCGCAGGCCAAAACTCCGTAGTCATGGACTGGCCATAAAGGTCAGGCAGCAGCAAAGGTTCGTGGCCGGAGAAACGTAAGCCAAAGGGACAGGTACCAGGAAAGGCAAACCGGAACGTAGAAAGGGCTTCCTCGCATAGGTGATGAGCACTTATGGTGAATCGGTGAGGGCCAGGCAGAGGTGGAGCATTAATATAGGGTCAGCGGCAGGTGATTACAATTACCGGCACACTGACCCTTTAAATTTGACAGAGCCGGCACGTGCGCACCCTAAGGAGCGGGGGCGTGCGCACTGGCTGGGAGCAGAGACAGGAACGCGGTCAGGTAAGGAAGGGCGCCTGTGGGCGCGTGTGCGCCGTGGATCGCGGCACCAACCCGCACCCGGGTCGCAGACTGCGCTGCAGGGGTACGAGTAACGATCGCCCAGCAACCTGTCTATCAGGGTGGGGGTTTCGCTGATCACTGGCTGAAAGGGCAAGACTCTTGCTCCCTGCAAGCCGAGCGCTGTCCAGCCCTGACAAACTCCTTCAAAATGTATCTCTGCTACTTTAGAATACATGCAAATTTGAGGTTCTTAGCATACATTTTTGATCAAAATTGTAAGATGCCCAATCTACCGTGTTTGTCCAACTTGAGGGGGGGGGGGGGGGGGGGACTGTGTTAATTTACTGAATTTCTTTCTAGCCTGGCAGAAATAAGAGGTGCATACTTACTGCCTTGAGCTACTTAACATTGGGGGACAGCTCACTTACCCACTAAAGTCCTTGAAAAACGTATAATCTTCTAGATTGGCTACTCAGCCTCTCTGGAATTTATCGAAGTCTCATAGACCCAGATAATGGTGTAAAAGGATCTTCCGTTGATTGGAATTTCCTACCAGCTTTAACCATTAACTTGTCTCCCTAGGGGAGTCATTCCACTTCTCAGGAATTTTCTGATGTGCTAAAAAGCTAGGCCCACAGAATAACCGTTATGGCGGCACTTATAGGAGAGTAGAGAGGCTGTTTATCCTTTTGGCCGGCTTGTTCTTCTACGCCAGAAATTCCATCAAATTTGCTTACACATAACCATGAGTGACAAAATTGCTTCTATTGTTGTATTTATTACAGGGAGCAGTGATAGTCTAGCTCAGCGGTCCGCAACCTTTTTTCCACCAGGGACCGGTTTGATGCACAACAATTTTTCCACGGCCCAGTGGGGGCGGGGTTATTGAGACGTGGTTATTAGCGGCAGGGTTATTCAGGGGGTTGGAGGTTTAGAATCACACACACACACACACACACACACACACACACAAAAACACAATAACGTGTATACTGTGTCATTTAGGGGTATAGTATGGGGTAACCAGTATTTTATAACTGCAGACTGATTGTCAGCTGATTGTAGCAATAATACATAAATATATGCCCCCTGTAGTAATGATAAATATAGGCCCCTATAGTAATAATAAATAAATATATCCCCCTGTAGTGATAATAAATAAGTATATGGTCCCCCCTGTTAGTTAATAATAAATAAATATATCCCACTGAGTGAATAATAAATAAGTATATGTTCCCTGTAGTGATAATAAATAAATATATGCCCCCTGTAGTGATAATAAATAAATATAGGACACCTGTAGTGATAATAAATATAGGCCACTGTGGCAATAATAAATATATGTCCCCTGTAGTGATAATAAATAAATATATGTCCCATGTAGTAATGATAGATAAATAAATATAAGCCCCCTGTAGTGATAATAAATATATGCCGCTTGTAGTGATAAGATAAATATATGCCCCCTGTAGTAATGATAAATAAATATAGGCCCCTGTAGTAATAATAAATAAATATATACCCACTATAGTGATAGTAAATAAATATATTCCTCCTGTAGTGATAATAAATAAATATATGCCCCCTGTAGTGATAATAAATAAATATATACCCACTGTAGTGATAGTAAATAAATATAGGCCCCTGTAGTAATAATAATATATACCCCCTGTAGTGATAGTAAATAAATATAGGCCACCTGTAGTGATAATAAATATTGGCCACTGTAGCAATAATAAATAAATATATGTCCCCTGTAGTAATGATAGATAGGATAAATAAATATAGGCCCCCTGTAGTGATAATAAGATAAATATATGCCCCCTGTAGTGATAGTAAATAAACATTTGCCCCCTGTAGTGATAATAAATAAATATATGCCCCTGTAGTGATAGTAAATAAATATATGCCCCTTGTAGTGATGGTAAATAAATATATGCTCCCTGCAGACGGACAGACTAGTAAATAAAAAAAAAAAAAAACGAAAAGTTACTCACCTTTCCTGATCCCAGAAGAGCTGCTCCCACCAGGACCCGGCGTCCAGCGGATTACAACGCCCATGCAGAGACTAAAGTCAACGGGCGGTCGGCATCATGTGTAGCCGGGGCCACGGACTGGTAGAGTATACGCCACGGCCCGGTGCGGTCTGCGGCCCCCGTCAGTTTTTGGGACCCTGGTCTAGATGCTTGTGAGACTTATTTCACTGTGCAAGAAATTCCAATTGCAGTAGACTCCTAAGACCAAGCTGGCTGGCCCTTGGATTTACCTGGGACCAAAATGAGAACTGACTTACTATTGTTCTCATTAGTTTTGCTGCCTCAAGATTTTTTTTTGTCTTCCTTTGAGAGCACTAATAAGATTGCATCAATTGATTCCGATTGGACCTTCAGTTCTCTTGGAAACCAGGAATGCTGTTTAGAAGTACTGTGTAAAGTGCTTCTCTTACCTCTGCTAGCTAGCAGTACCGAATTGACTCTCTTGCATGACCTGTTGTAGCATAGCTTCATCAAGCTGCTCTTTAGCCTCAAAAAGGCAGGTCACAGTGGTGCAATTTGTTGATAGGTTCATCAACATAGCCTTCTGGTGAAGCTGGTATCCCCTCTGGAAACCACTTCATAGCTCATCTACAGCCATGGACCAAATAACATTAGGGTTATAAGTAGGTTACTCAGGCTATTGCTTTATGTAATGACAGCACAGAAAGATGTGGTAGCTAAGCTTGCGATGGAAATCACATTGGGGAGTACTGTATAAGCGTAGTCATCTGCATCCGATTGGATAAAGCTTTATAGCGTCTTATCAGCCAACCTGGGCAATTGTAGCCTGGTAACTTTTATTTCTCTTATCCATAGTATCCTACACCTTAGCACTACTGATGGTACAGTGCTCTTGAACAACTTGGCCATTATCGCCTCTGTAGTGTACTTGAGCTATTGGCTTATCAGCTCTCTTATCCATAGTATCCATCAGTTTAGCACTACTACTGGTACAGTGCTTATTGAGAACTTGTCCACACCCACCTCCCTAGAGTGCTTGCGCCATCAGCACACCACCTCTCTAATCCATACAGTTCTCTTAGACACTGGGCTATTATCAGGCTTGAGCCATAGCCTTTCATCTCCCGATCCAGGGAAAACCCAGAATGACCGTCTTTAGTACGGGAACTATATTGGTGCCAGTGCATGAGAACTGAGAGGGAGAGCCCACAGAGGTGTGTTTGGGAGTTCTTCACTTAGAAAAGCCTTAAGCCCCCTAGAGGCCAGAGTCAGGCACTAACCCTTGGGGGAACGTCAGTCAAAGGGCTGGTTTTCCCGAATAAGCTCAGAGGCACATGTATAATATAGATTATATATAATATATATAATATATATATATAATATAATTATATATATATATATATATATCATATAATATATATATAATATATATATATATATATATATATATATATATATCATGCAGCTTTGTGAAAGACTAACAGAGTTCCAAAAAAAATAAAAACAACCAAGAGAGCCCACAGAGGTCAGTAAACTATTGTTTTACAAGGGCATAAGATATTAGAACATAGCATGCAGGGTTAGAGGATACAACCTGTGTAGCGGAGTATAGTAACTTAACGTTTGCAAAGCATAAGCTACTCAGTGATAGCATTCAGCAGATCAGAACACCAAGTAAATCACCTTGCAGAAAGCCCTAAATGTGCAAAGACATAAGCTATTTAGTACATAGCCTGCAAAGCAGAAGACATCATGTAAATTAAACTGCAGCAGCCATAGGTTTAAAAAGACATAAGCTATTTAGTACATAGCTAGCAAAGGCAAAAAACACAGCATGTGAATTGAACTGCAGTAACCATAGTTTTAAGCTTATTTAAATCATAGCATGTAATAGCTTAATAAGGGAAGCTGTATTATTCCCCACAAAAAAATATGAAATGAAGACTCTGCATAACATAGAACTATACTTACCTTGAGGAGACAGTCTGAACCTCCCACCTGTCCTGTCCACAAGGGGGTGGAGTTTGAGGAGCTATTATAGAGTAGACTCCTACTCAATAAAACTTCTACTGTCCTAATCAGCTTGGAGGGCAAGATTAACCCCATATTGTGCTGCTGGAAAGGACGCAAGAGAACTACATTATATGCATCCTATGTAACCATCCTTACAAATTAAGCAGCTGTGCTTTTCTTTTGCAAATAACTTGCTGATATAAGGCTAAAACAAGATTGTTAGTGATCAGTAATTGTTATTAATCTCTTAGCAACCTATAACAAAACTGTGCATCATGTTTGGGTGCTAGTTCCTACTCCATTATACATTATTGACATGGTGATCTGGCAGGTGCTGTCTGTGCAAACAGGAGATCAGTGGCAGCAGTGGGCTGTAATACACTGGAAAAATCACAGAAAAATGGGACATTATTTACTAAAGAACACAAACACAAGACCATGCTTACAGCTCAATAGCTGGACTATAGACTGAACGCAACAGGAGGCAACACAAGCCCCTGTGCTACTTGGGAAAGATATAACAGATGGCTTGTGTTGCCTCCCACTGGGTTAAAAAGGTTGTCTCACTACAAGGATTGCTTTTTATGCTAAAGATCTTGCAAAAACAAGTCACTTTGCTTATATGTCCATTAACAGTGTCCTACCTATTACTAGATATCCCATCTTGTATGAGCTGTATCAGCTTCTCAGGTCACTATAGCTACAGACCTGTGCGATCTCTCCTGATAGGCAGAACTGGTAACTATAGCTACAGACCTGGCTTCTATTGCAGCCTAGAAGCCAGTAAACACGCCCTTAAATTCAAAGTTAAACCAGGAAAACAGGACTGAGGAAAGATGAATCAATGAGTTGAACAACCCCTTTAGTTCACTTGTTTAGGCCATTGAACTCTAATCCCAACAGTTTAACCCATTAGACGTCAGGTCAATGGTGAGTGCCCTCAAGTCTGCTATCAGAATCAGCCTATTATGCCATGCCTGAGGCAGGTGCCAAAGACTGTCTGTTAGTTTAACACTGACAGGCTGTAACTCTCTGCAAATGCTTAGTATTCCAGAGCCATAGGCAAACAATTAGATGATAGCTGCTTTTAGTGGGACAGAATAAAAAAGTTTTAAAAAAAAGCTCTCCCCACCCCAATCAAAAGCATAAAGACCTTTTTCATAAAAATGTATTTATTTTTAAAAAATGGTTTTAATAAAAAAAACATTGTTGGTATTCTTGCAACTGTAGCATCCCTTAAAATAAAAATACATTTATGTTGCATGGTACATGGCATTAAAAAAGCAAAAAAAAAGTATACTTGCATTTTTTTCAATTTACAATAAAAATTTTTTAGATAAGTTAGTAAGTAAAATATATAAACTGAAAAATAGTACCAATCAAATCTTGTCCTCCAAAACACTTGTCCTGCAAAATCTAGCCCTCATATGACTATGCCGAAGAAAACATAAAAAAGTTATGAATCTTAAAGTGCAGCAATATAAAATTCCTTTTTTTTGCATTAAAAATGTTTTTATTGTGAAAAAGTATTAAAATATATAAAACTTGCATGCGGACAGGCCTGTACAATTAAGTTGACTTTTAAGGGCTTGTCGACTTTATAATGTCTTTATAATGTTTTTACTTATTATGTATGTAATAGGAAATCATGCAACTTTCTGATATACATATATTAAAAATGTTGCTTGTGTACCTCTGTTATACCAATGCAATTGGCCTCTATCTGTGAACAAAATGGTATAGTCCACATTCCTGTCCATAGTAATGTTTGCCATGGAGTAACCATATTAACAAAACAGTCATGTGACCACCAACACAATTCATGTTGGGACCCTGGTATCGCAGGTAACAGTAGTGTATGGCGGAGCAGAACTTTCCAGATTACTACCTCCAGCATTGTCTTAATCATGTGACCACCACCCAGGGTCCCCATAGACCCCCCTGGTATCCAGATAACAGTAGTGTACGGAGGAGCAGAACTTCTCCAGTCTTACCACCTCCTGCAGTGTCTTATGTCTGTCAGTCAGTGTCTTGGAGAAGTCGCACATTCTTTTCTCTGTCTCATCTTTTGTTCTTTTTTCTTTTATACACTTAACTTTATTAACAACATGACATCCGCTAGACAGACAGTAGTAATACAAGTAACTACTCTGAATAAATTGCTAGAATCACCATATTAGTAATTATCACTCCTGTTCAGAAACCGCAGAGATGTCATGTGACACCCTTACCGACTTTCTACCAGGAGGTCACATGACTGTCGCCATGTTTACTCCATACAGTTACTTCGTGGGAGTCATTATTATGGACAGGAATGTGGGTTGTACCATTTTTTTCTTTTTTCTTAAATGGGGCCTAGTGCATTGGTATGAAAGAGGTACAGAAGCAAAATTTGTAATACATATATATTAGAACATTGTATGATTTCCTATGATATACATAAAAAAATATAAAGTGGTCATCCCTTTTAATTAAGTAAACTATATGTATGTAAAAGAACGTCACTGTGAAATGCAACTCATATCACAAAAATCAATCCCTCATGCAGCTAACTGATTAAAAAATAAGAACGTTATAGCTGTTTTAAAGAGGTTCTCTGGTTGGTATAAAAAATAAATAGGAAGTTCCTGGTGCCCCATAAAAAACAAACTGTACGCACCTTCCTCCCCAACAAGTGCAAAAGGTAGTCCGCTCACCCTTAGGGCCACATGTATGAAAACTGTCTAGGACTAAAATTCACTTTGCCCATAGCAACCAATCAGAGCGCCGCTTTTATTTTTCCAGAGCACTATATGAAATGAGAGGCGCTCTAACTGGTTGTTAATGGCAACAAAGTGAATTTTAGACCTAGACAGTTTTCATACATGTGGCCCTTAATGTCTAATGCAGAATCCTCTGTTGGTCAGAGCACGGTAACGAAGGTGAAGCCTCCATCCAATGAAACAGAGAAATACGTAGAGTATACCAGCTGCAAGTCCACACGGGATAGTTGTATTTAAAATAACATCTTTATTAGAAAATTCCAAATATAAAAGTCCATCATAGACAAAATGTATCAAAACTCAACATGGATTATGCGTCCCCGCCGCGCATACAATATGATCGTATTGCACACGCGGGGGGGACGGCGGGGGGAATTAACATGTCAATTGTTCGTGGCGCTTATGTGCCGCTGACAATGCATGCTTATGGGGCCGCCTGGCCGCCCCCCACCGCCCCCTCGTGCATTGTCAGCGTCGCGTAATCGCCGCTAACAATTGACCTGTCAATTCTCCCACCGCGCGTGCAATACGATCATATGGTATGCGCAGGGGGGACGCATAATCCATAGCTCCCTATGAGAGTTATGAATTACCGTAATTGAGGCGCGTATTAAGCGCAATACACGGCAAAATACGCGCGCAATTACGCGTGAAAATAAGCCGTGTGAACATACCCTTCCTGTGTTAATCTTCCAGGCAGGCCGTGCCCACAAATATGGAGCTAACAAGATAGCTCTGTCAATTGTGCTAATTCCTCGTACGTTACTAGACCTGCCGATGCCGTGTCAGACCTTAGAGCCCTAGAATTTTCTTAGATTACACCCTGACTACATGACAATTCAATACGAACCACAGAACAGGTACAGGTGACCAATACATAATACAGTCAAAATAATCTCTGTGCACATCATTAATCTGGACACTCACACACTTCAGTTTGAACCTGAGGTATACGGGAGGAATTTTGACTATAGGAGCCAGACATTCCCTCCAGATAAACTTTTATCCACTCTGAAGCAGGAAAGTGTTTGCTGCTCACCAGGGAGGACAGGGACTAGGAAATAAGACAGTTGCCAGGAGATGGTACACTGAGGGCACAGACAGAGAAGGAGAATCCAGCAGTAATCATACAGACCAGGGCATTCAGTCAAAGTACAAAAATAGAACCTAAAAGACAGAAGCAAACCAGGGATGACAACAGGCAGCAGAATCACTGTAAATGAGCACGCAAAATGCAAAGGTTGATTTTAAGTGGTAGTGCGATAGGTCTATGCTAAATCACCGCAAACACCAATTACTAGGATAACACCAGTTGGGTGGAGTTTTTTTTATTATTTTTTTTTTAGCTAGACTCTAGGGTGGATCCTAAAGGGAACAAATGTACCTATTCTGCTCTTTGTATCTACTCTCTTTATTTAATAAAAAAATCTGATTTTTCAGATCTCAATAGTTTCAAAATACCGAGCTGATTCTATTGTTTAAATATATCTTTATGAGTCAGAAATCTATTTTTACAAAACAGATCTCCACATTCTCAGCATAACCATGATACAATTCTCGCTGTCTGCAGTCACCAGTAGAGGAAGCATAGGAATTTAACTTAATAAAAACAATTAAGAATCCTAAGAATGTTATTGTGAGGAAAATGACAAGAGATGACAAGTCACCCCCCCAACTTAAAATTCACTCAGATTGCAAAAGTCACTCAAGCTCCCTGCTCTGCAACACATGTCACCAGGAAGCATCAACAAGGCAAAAGAGAACAAGACCTGGCTGCTTTCCCAGCAAGATAGTAGATCATTCCAGCAGGGTGACTAAGCTTCACAGAAGTGTCAGTTAATTTCGTTAGCAAATTTCACAGGATCCTGCTCACAGACCCAAACTACAAAAGGATTATCAGACGGCAAGATGTCGAGACTTACTCAGAATTTATGGGAGAACCATGTATCACAGGTCCACCCCAGTTTCATATTTTTAAATATGAAACTTCCCACACGCATAGCTGTCACTCCCGCATTTGTAGGGCACATGGGAAGGGAGTAACCCATTGCTTGGACAAGGAATGAAGCAGAAGGCTAGCGTTTGGTTTAGGTTTAGCTTAGGCCCATCCGGTTCTGATGGTATCACTGGCTCGGTTCTGTCCCAATGCCCTGCCATTTTATGACCCATTTTGTGTTCAAAGCCAAAAACCAATTATCCCAAGAGGGAGGAGAGTGTAGACCGTCCCAGGGTCATGAGAGGGTGTGACAGGGGTGTGAAGGGTGTGCAATGTGGGATATCTCTGACATCATGTCCACCCTCCATCTCAAACTAAACCTCACTAAAACTGAACTTCTTGTTTTTCCCCCATCTAGTAACAACCCCCGTCGTCTATTTTTCTCTCAGTGTGTGGTACCACCATAACTCCTAGGCAGCAGGCCCACTGACTAGGGGTTATTCTAGACTCTGATCTGTCCTTCACCCCCTATATCCAATCCCTTGCCCGCTCCTGTCATCTGCACCTCAAGAACATCTCCAGAATCCATCCGTTTCTTACTGTGGAAACAACTAAAACCCTCATTGTGGCCCTTATTCTCTCTCGTCTGGACTACTGTAACTAACTGCTTATCGGTCTCCCTCTCTGTAAACTTTCCCCTCTCCAATCTGTCCTGAATGCAGCAGCCAGACTCATCTTTCTTTCCAGCCGCTATACTGATGCATCTACCCTATGTCAGTCACTGCAGTGGTTGTGCATTCGGTACAGGATACAACATAAACTTGTCACACTCAGCCATAAAGCTCTTCACAGTTCTGCACCCCCCTACATCTCCTCCCTCATCTCTGTCTACGACCCCACCCACTCTCTCTGCTCTGCTGTGGACATCAAACTACAGACCACAATAATCCGAACCTCCATGCCCGTCTTCAAGATTTCACACCTGCTGCACCGATTCTCTGGAACATCCTACCACGTACCATCGGGCACAATCCTAGCCTCCATGGTTTTAAGAGTGCCCTGAAAATACATCTTCTTAGGCAGGCCTACCAAGATCCCTAATTGCTGACCCACACCTTCTATCACACACACTTCTGACACACCCTACACTAGGGCACCCACAGGCACTTATCTCTAATTGCTAACCCACACCTATCACACACACTTCTGTCACTCCCTACACTAGGGCACCCACAGGCACTTATCTGTATATAGATGTACTGTCATGGTGGCAGGGTCACCCAATTTGTATGTAAACCACTCCATATTTATGAAACAAGGCTGGACCATTGCAAACTTATCACTTCTCACCCTTTGTTTCCCCACTCATAGATTGTAAGCTTTTGCGAGCAGAGCCCTCACACCTTGTGTCTCATCTGTAAGTAGCATTTATTGTGTAATGTCTGTCTTTTTGTCTGTAATTATACCCTCTACATTGTAAAGTGCTGCGGAATTGGTTGGCGCTATATAAATAAAGATTATTATTATTATTATGTCCCAGTACTGTTTTAAGCCGAAGCCCATGTTGGCCCATTGTCATTTTCATTGGAAAGGGGTTACACCGAGCATACAGGAGCGTCCAGAACCAGCAGGCTACATTCACCCCGGTAAATGCCAGCACAAGGCTAACCTAAGGTAATAGACACATCTGCTGCCTCCTTGTAACCATATCTGTATTTGCACATCTGACCAATATTTGTATAGTATTGTCCCTATGTATATATTGCTTGTATAGTGCACCCCACAAGACGAATTAAATCTATAAACTTAATCCTGAGTGGGTCTATTGTCTTGATCACAGATCTCACGTGCTCTTATTCTCGGTCTTTAATATATCGCTATGTGGGCTGGTTCCTGGCCTTGTTGTAAGTTGGTAATGGACCGGTCTTATAACCAACGAGAAATGGTGGCAGTCTACTGGGCTGGCAGAGTTCTGTTTCACCAGTGTGAGTAAATAGATCTCTCCCAGCCGTTCAGGGTTGAGGGCGAGTGGGGTAGCCTCTCGCATTCCCTGGGTCTACCTGTGCACGTGTGGACAGGGGTTAACTGTGAAACTGTATCCAGCTGACCTGTGCACCCCTAGGGGGAGCGCAACGGCACGATACACCCCAATTCAGGCCGTTGACCCTCAAGTGAGCGCGGGCTTTTCCTGGCTGTTAAATTTTAATGCTAGGGCTATATACAAGATTTGCAACCTGTAAAATTATTGTTGGAGCATCCCGATCATTTAAATGGATTTGCCAGCGAAAATACAGTATTTAACCGATGAGTTGTATAAAGTCTTAATGCCTTTACACATAAAAGTACATCAACATGTGGTTATATAATGTTATCTATGCATTGTGTATATTGCCTAAGTTACTTCCATAATAAACAACTGTCTAAAAAATGTGGTTGTATTACTGTATTTGGATGTAAATAATTGTCCGTCACAGGCTCTTCACTTGTGCCTATAAGAGGTAACGGTAAGTTTGACTATCCTTGAACAAACATACTATAGAAACAGTCCAGGAACTTGCTCTGAGTATCATGGAAAAGGGGGACCCCAGTCTGATTCTTAATAGGTGAATGATCACCTTTTTGTGGGCACCTACAGCGTTACCAATAAAAAGGTCACCCTTTTCTTCCAGAAGGTTACAGTAGGGGACATACAGCTGGAACAAAAACACTGATTTTATTCTAAACCCCATATCTTCTTACCCCGTACCCATTGGGAGAACAGGGCTAGTCAGTCCTATGAGAAACGTGCCTGGATGAATTTTTTATAGCTTTTTGTACACTCTATGGGCGACGTGTAAGAATTTTGGCATTTAAACTCGAAATTTCATGCGCATAATATTAGTATAGAATGAGCCTGATTTAAGAACCTGCTCTATACTAGGTCATAAATCAGGCCCGTTATAGCGCTTGTATGACATTTCTGGCTCTGGTGTACCACTTTGAAAGTATACTTGTTCCAGAAGTAATGCGCCTAGAAATGCCGTAGCGAAGCTATAAAGCTTCGTACGGTACTAGTGCGCCCCGCCTCCCGCACGCCCCCTGAAATCAGGCACATTACAAAGTGCCGCTTGCACTATTGGCGTACGGGCCATTTAAAAATGTAGCGAATGGGGCTGCGCTGTATATTGGGCTGAAAAGATGCCAGATATCTGGCGCTGCATAGGGCAACATGTATGTACGGGGCTGCGTGAATATTCTGGTGTACTTTCAGCCCAAAAACAAGTGCAGCCCTATTCTTTAGATGTATGAGCAGACGCACTCGAAAAGTAGGTGCATTTTGCAGTGCCCGCAATTTTTAGTAGATTGATAATCATACTTGTAATTATACATGATAATTATACACTACTGACAAAAAATTAGGGATATTTGACTTTTGGTTGAAATTTCAGGATGAACATAAAGGGCATCTCTAACAAGGAGCTTAACCCCTTCCTGATGGACGGCCATGTCACGGGTGGTCCCGCAGCCGTTGGTCGGGCTGCGGGCGCACCCGTGTCTGGCACCTTTGCCGCCTGCCCTGACCTTACCGCCTGTCCCTGACTACGTCTACGCCTCACGATTTGGTACCACGCTCACCCTTGGCCGCAAGCATGTCGCGTCAGTGGAAGCAACCTGGTAGTTTCCCGCCGCAGCAAGCCCATCCCGCTTTGCGGCGGCCCCGGGGGGAGTACCAGGTGCTACTTAGACTCCACTCCCTGGCGTGGCTTACACCATCGCTTGCGGTGGTCCAGCGGATCCACTATCGCTGTCCGTAAAAGGCCATAATAATATGGCTCTAAGTTTTTTTCCTCCTCGCCTTCTGAAAGCCATAACTTTTTTATTTTTCCACCTACATAGAGGTATAAGGGCTTTTATTTTGCGGGACAAGATGTATGTTTAATGGTGTAATTCATACTACCATTGAATATACTGGGAAACCGCAAAAAAATTAAAAGTGGGGTAAAATGTGAAAAAATATACTTGCGCCATGTTTGAGGGAGTTTTGTTTTTACGGCGTTCATTCTTAGGTAAAAATGATGTTATATGTATTCTACAGGTTGATACGCATCCGCCAATACCAAACATGTATGTCCATTATGTCTTGGTACCGTAAACAATTCTAAACAATTTATATTTTTGACATTTGCGCCATAGCGCCATTTTGTGTGACCAATAACTTTTTTGTATTAACACCTACGGATGTGTGAAAGGGCATTTGTTTGTAGGCTGAAGTGTACTTTTTATTTCTAGCAGTTTGGAATTTATGCAACTTTTTTGATTAAATTTATTCTAATCTTTATGGGATGTGAAATGACCAAAAAAACCCCACAATTTTGGCGTTTTGAATTTTTTTTCTTCTACGGTATTCATATTTGTTATATTTTAATAGATCAGACTTTTTCGGACAAGGCGATACCAAATATACGTAACTTTTTTTTTTTATTTTTTTATTTGTAAAATCGGGAAATTTGAACTTTTAATATTTTTTAAAATTTTTTAATTTTTAATTTTTTTTACACTTTAAAACATTTTTTTATTTTTACTTAACTTTGAGTCCTCCTAGGGCACTTCACCACCAGGGGCGCAATAGTTTCTACAGTCTAATGCATTGTATATACAACACATTAGGGGGTACAAAGAGGCGGTTTCCCCACTTCCTGCCTGGGGCTAGAAGTGGAGAAATTAAAAACATAGCAGCTATGGGAGCCTTCTCAAAGTTTCCAGCTGCCATGTTCAGCAATCGGGAAACAGCGATCTCGACGCTGATGTCCCTATCGAAGTGAGGTGCCCCCCCAGTGCTGTAACCACTGGGTGTTAGCTGCAAATGCTACTAAAAAAGGGGGGGGGGGGGGCCCTTTAAACCGGCATCAGGACGTATCCATACAATGTCGGTAAGGGGTTAAAGGGGTTGTCTCACTATGAGGATTCTCTATATGTTAAAGATCTTGCAAAAACAAGTCACTTTTCAAATACATGTCCATTGACAGTGTCCTACCTATTCTGAGATATCTACTCTTGTATGGGCTGCATCAGCTCCTCAGGTCGCTATAGCTACAGACCTATTTGATCTCTCCCGATAGGCTGCGAGCACTGGTTGCTATAGCTACAGACCTGGCTTCTACTGCAGCCTAGTGGAAGTCAGTAAACACGCCCCTGAATTCAAAATGAAACCAAGGACCGAGGTGAGAAGAATCAATGTAGTAAGACAACCCTTTTAATGGAAAAATTCCTAACAGCTTTTTGATCCATAAATTGCACTCTAAATTTAGGGGATCAATTTGAATTGGGATTTAAACAGTCCTCCTCATCATGCTGTTCACATTTTGACATCATAAGACCAAGACAACACCTTACAATTAATCAACAGTAGTACCTCACCATTGCGAAGGTACAAGCAGGATGCTCTCAGACAGAAGTGGCCACTGAGCTTAGAGTGTCACAGAGTGTGTTGTCAGCAGGTTGGAACAGAGATACAGAGAGGATTGAAGCTTCACAGAAAGGCAAAGAAGTAGATGTCTTTTGGCTTCATCACACACTTATGATCACTTCACTTCCACTCGAAAGCCAAATATCACTAACTTTTTGTGAGTGATGTATATGGTAGGATTCATAGTTTTAAGGCATTCTTATTAATGGTTTCCTTTTTAAAAATGGAAACATTTGTTTTGGAAAGGTTACAGTAGGGACAAAGGGGCCCTTTATACCAGTAGAAGATATAAAAAAAAAGGTTTGATCTTCTTAATATTTAATGGATGTAGTGAATATTGAGTGTAGCATTTAGCCAAGAGTTCAAATCTGAAGTCTGAGGTCTCCAATTTGAAGTAATTGAAGGAGTCTAAGATACATAATTGACCAAGGTCTTCTCTATGATTGGACAGCTTATAGTGGCAGAGTTTCAGATGCCTAACAATAGCTCAGTCTTATCATATGTACATAGTACTCTAAAAGCATAGTAGCCAATTCGTACCCAGGCATAAAAATGAAAAAGAAAAAGCCTTAACGACTTAATAAAAGTTTAAAAGTCTAAGTTAAAATAAATTTGATAAAAGGAACACATGTTTTTTCATAAATTCAATTTGTTACCATACATAGCACTGATTATTTAATCACACAACAAAAACATTATAAAACTCTTCATTTGCCAAATCCAAGAAACTCTTGATCTTGGAATACCCTCAACAAACCTATCCATCCTCTAAAGCCTGGGAATCTGAACTGGGCTAACTATTATCTGCAGCCATATAGACTAATCATTCATATTTGTTACATAAAGGCCACTCACTAAGGCACAAGAAACAGGATTCAAATTTGTTTCATAAATGGTATCTCTTGTTGTTGGAGGTTTGACCCATCCTCAACCAACCTACAGGATTGGAAAAGGGAGATGGTTCTGACACAGCAAATGGAGATCTCATTGCCGTTATTCAAGAGGAATCCAATTGATATCCTGGGACTTCCTTCCAGTCTTCTTCCACATACCCCACTGTATTTGGTAATTGTATACCGACCCCTTTGCCTGATCTCTCTCCATGAAGTGCCTTTCATTTGCTCCATTTTGTAGAACACTGATAACTCATAGTTTACCAGGTCTAAATAATGCACACTTCGTAGGAGTTTGAACTTGATAATAAAGATAATGCGGAGTTACTGGTTTAGGCATAGCATGCATCAGTTGTAGGTCCACAATGGCTTCATCTCTTCTGGTACAATGGTCTTAACTAGTGTTGAGCGATTTTTATCGACAAAGTTAAAATCGGCAAGGTTTTTATGGTGATCGAAATTTCCAGATCATGCGATAATTAAGGTTATAAATCTGTGCATCAATCTATTAAGATCGCGCTTTTTCGGGCTTCTTTTTTCTCTCTTTTTTCTTTCTGACATTTTGGCGGCCACAGCAAATGAGATTACCGAAATAGAGCAGGGGGAGATGTGTGTGCGACTGTCATCGACTGAGGATGTGTATGGTTGCGATTGGCTGGAAAAATCACATGACCTCGTTGTCTACACTAGAACAGCGTTCCGGTGTTTCAGCCTCAGTGTCTCTCAGCGTACTCATAGGATAGCACTTGCGATCTGCCTGTGGCCAAACAGCTCAGCGAAATTAGTCATATTTCTGCACAGAGAACGTCTACTATTAGCTGTGATCCTTCCAATTTAGTTAGATTAGAGATTTGAACATTTTATGTAGTTAGACTAGAGATATTTTTAAAGCAGCATCTACCGCTGTAAATTCATGGCCGGTGGGAGCGGGGGGGGGGGGGCCCGTCGGGAGGCTGAACACAGACACGCTCTACTATAAAGACACTGGATACAAGTTCACCGTAAGACATGTGTAGACATGGTGTGAATATCTTTATTATTAACCAGTCTTGACTATTGTAATATTTCTGCGATTATTGGGCAGCCTGAAACTTATATTGGATCAAACATCCATTTTAGTAACTAGCAGGTATTCTTTGTTAGCTGAAAATACCTCCACTTTTATTATCAGTATACATTTCAGTTAGGTGTTCATTGTTACCCATTACACCTTGTGACTGCTTGATATAGTCCACCTTGCCATTCTTAAATTAATTCCAGCAATCTAGTAGTCACACAGGTTGTTCTGTTGCCAAAAAATACCGTGTATCGTACGAAAAACATCAAAGTTACATGTTTTTTGACTTTTGCGCACCCAGCACTGTTGTGTGTTGACGCCGTATCTACGCTAAATCCACCCCAGCATTCTATATCACCACAGGTGAATTGAAAGGTGCAAAAAAATTACCACTAATTATATCAAAACAAAACAGTTACGTGTTTTTTTACTTTTTCGCACCCAGCACTGTTCATTGACGCAGCATCTAGGTAAGTATTAAAAAAGCAATTCTTATATTCACCACAGGTGAATTGAAAGGTGCAAAAAATACCGTTTATTATTATCAATACATTAAAAGTTACGTTTTTTTTGACTTTTGAGCTCCCATGCAACTGTTCATTGACGCAGCATCTAGTAAATCTTAAAACAGAATTCTATATTCACCAAAGGTGAATTGAAAGGTAGCAAAAAAACCGTTTATTATATCGCAATAACATAAAAGTTCACCTGTTTTTTGACTGTTGCGCACCCAGCATGTTCATTGACGCAGCATCTACGTAAATCTTAAAATAGCAATTCTATATTCCACAACAGGTGAATTGAATGTGTGCAAAGATACCGTTTATTATATCAAAAAAGAAGATTACCTTGTTTTTGACTTTGCACACCCAAGCCACTGTCATTGACGCAGCATCTACGTAAATCTTAAAACAGCTATTCTATATTCACCACAGGTGAATTGAAAGGTGCAAATATACCGTTCTATTATACCAAAACATAACAGTACGTGTTTTTGGACTTTTGCCCAGTCCAGATTGTTGATAGACACTTGCAGTTAAATTTGAATCAGCAATTTTGTTTTGATTAAGAGGGATTGCAGAAATAGCCATGTGTGATTTGACGTCTTTTAATAAGAGACTTTCCAAAACTATTCACCATACTATCAAATTTTGTTTATTTCAGAACATGGAGCGAAATGCAGATGGTAAGCGAGCATAGAGGGGGGTAGCACATGGAGTAGAGTACGAGCAGAAGGCAACAGACGTGCTCCTTCCAGTGCTGGCGACAACACGCATGCCAGCGGATCGTCAGTTGCAGGACCGTCAGGCCTGTTCTCGTGGTTCACGGGCCTGTGAATCTAGTAACGTACAATCGTCGCCAATCTGTCCTGCAGTGGTTAATGAACCTGCATCTAGCAGTCTTACCTCTCGTCCTCGCAGTCACGGCCCAAATGTCATCATCAGGGCATCATCAGGCATCTGTTCCAACATGAAGCAGCCCAATGTCAATGTTTACCAACACTGTGGATAATCCATTTTCTGAAGACCTACTTTGATGACAAAATGCGGTTGGGGTCAGAAGGCATGTTAAAAGATCAAGAGGATTGATTTAGGGTTGCTCTGACGCCCAGTTACTGATGCCTCAGAGGAGGTGAAGGAAGCGGTCAATCGGCATAAATCCGGGCGGTCGGCAACGCCTTGCAGTGCCCCTTGCTTGTCAGCCGCTGCTTTCTGGATGCAGAAAGTCAGGTTACGACCAAGTCACTGTCGTTGATGATGATGCTGATGACGACATTGCGGATCCATCCTGGTCTTTTCCGCAGAATTGCTTGCGAGCGATTCATCAGTGGACGAGGAGGAGCGATGGGGTAGTGTCAATACGGTCCGCCACAAAAAGGGAGAGGGCGGTCGCGAAAATCCGATGATATGATTCCGCCAGCCACGGTCAGCGCAAAACTCCCCACTCTCGCTTATCGCCGTCAAAATGGTCCAGGGACATCTCAGCCTGGGCCTTCTTTGAGCAAGCCTCCTGATTCACCAGACGATGTCATATGCCGCCTTTGCCGTAACGCATAAGTAGAGGCAAGAAACCTTAAGTGGTTAAACCACCACCAGCATGTCTAGTCACATGCAGCGAATGCATGAGTTTAATGGAGGGGAACACTTGGCCAAAAAAGGCAGACCGAAGGCCGGCCTCAACACTGTCACACCTTTGTCTCCGCCTCCTTCCTCCTCCGCCACCACCAAAGCGTCTCCTCAGCTGCCCATGTCTTCTCCGAGTCATGATCAGGACAGCCTCCCGCTTCAGCCTCCACCGTCGCCGAGTACCACCAGCACCACCAGAGACCCAGCGACGGAGGAGGAGACGGACACAGATGCGGACACGGTGAGCCTTCTCTCCGTCAAATCCACAAGCCCGACAGTTTCACAAGATTGCATCGGTCTTTCATTATGCACAGTGGTTCGGGGTCCAGAGTAGTGACAAGTGGCGCATCAGATCTCAGGGTGCATCATCCAGGCCAAGTCAGGGCTGTGTTGAAGCTGTGCTGGAGCAGCGGAGGGAGGAGGGAGGGAGGTATTCCAGACACCGAGTTACGACGTCCCTGGCCTTGGAAAAGGGGGGTGGTTGGTCGCGATTTGAGGCGGAGGAGGAAGATGAGGAAGATCAGTTTGCTAGTGCCCTCGACCCAGAGGCTTGGGAAATCAAGCTCATCTCTCACATGAGTGCTTGATGCTCCATTTCCTCCAACATGATCCTGCATTAGAAGGCCATCAAAATGAACAACAGTTTACTGGGTGGCCACCCTTCCTGGATCCCCGTACAAAACAAAATCAGACTTTACTTCCACCCACCCAAATAAGAGAAAAATGCAGGAAATGGGACCTTTGCTGATTGATCAACTGGAGACATCTGTTGCATCTGCTTCACGTTCCCCAAATGTCACGGGGGAACAAATCAGCGACGTGACAGCATTTAGAGTGCCAAGTGGGCCCAAAGGGGCAGCAGCAGGCAAGGTGGCAGAAGCCTAATGGGTGACCTCTGGCAATTTTTGTTTACCACCTCACCAACGCATGCAATGCAGGGCACACATCCAACACACCGAGATCAGCTTAAGATCATGGTGCACGACTATCTGCGTCTCAACACCGATGTTTTTGCATGTGTTCCGGACCCAATAGACTTCTGGGTATCCAAAATGGACGAATGGCCCGAGCTGGCTCGTCACGCCATAGAGGTGTGGTCCTGCCCAGAGCCAGCGTCATATCTGAGCGGAACCTTCAGCACGCTGGAGGAGTCATTACAGACAAACGCATCCGGCTTTCCACAGATAATGTGGATTGTTTGACTTTCATCAAGATGAATCAGGCATGGATCTCTGATGATGTTGTGGCCCCAATTGCCGAGGTCACCGATTAGTTGCCAGTCTACTTACATTCCTTTTCAAACAGAAATGGTCCTCTTGAAAACTTTTTTTAAAATGATCATTTCTTACTGCAATTTTTATTCTCTTTTTCCCAACAGTTCATTTTGCGGGTTTTGCTGTGAGGAGACTGTAAAAGACAGCAAGGTTTCAGGGACAAACACCGTATTCCATTTACTCACTTTATCTTAAGAAGTTTTCGCATTGTCAATGGTTTTGAGGTCATGTTGCGTGAGATACAGCAATAATCATGGTCCTTTGGAACAGAAACGTGACTTCTAAGTGGCATTTCTCCCTCACAATTTTTAATAGTGGCTGAGAAGTCATATTTATAATTTTTTGGGGTCATGTTGCTGTGAGATACAGCTATAATTATGGTCCTTTGGAACAGAAATGTGGCTTCTAAATGGCATTTCTCCCTCAAAATTTTTTAAATAGTGGCTGAGAAGTCATATTTATAATTTTTTGGGGTCATGTAGCTGTGAGATACAGCAATAATCATGGTCCTTTGTAACAGAATGTGGCTTCTAAGTTGGCATTTCCCCTCACAATTTTTAACAGTGGCTGAGAAGTCATTTTAAAATTTTTTTTGGGGTCATGCCGCTTTGAAATGCGCAATACTACAGGTCCTATTATAAAAAAATGTTGTTTCTAACAGACATTTGTTTTCACAATTGACCAAAGTGGCTCAAGGGTCATGCTTTGAATTTTTGGGGGCTTTTTTGGCTGTGACATGAAGCTATACTACAGGTCCTATTCTAAAAAATGTTGTTTCTAACCGACATTTGTTCTTCCCCAATTGTCAAGAGTGGCTCAAGGGTGATGGTGCTGCCAGAAACAGGAATAGGTAGGACACTGTTAATGGACACATATTCCCAAAAGACTTGTTTTTGCAAGATCTTTAACATAGCTATCAATCCCTGTATTGAGACAACCCATTTAATACAATGAAAAAAAGAGAACAAAGACATGGTGGGATTCCATTCCTATTTTAAAAAATGTGTTTTCTAGAATTAAAAGTACTAAAAAAACTTGCATGAAACATAATAGCTGTTAAAAAATTCCTCTGAATTGTACAAGGGGGGGTACAGGAAAACTTGCCCAAAGATGTAGGTTATTCAGAGGACATGGAGTATGGAGCACGGACAGAGAACAAAGTACAGAGACCATTCCTCCAGCACGTTGAGTAAAATGAGAAAAAGAATGCCAAGAAAAGGGCACCTGGGTGAAACAGGAGCATTAACCACCGTATTTCCAAGTGAAGCTCAATTGGTCCACACTCATACGGAGGGGCAAGCGCTACCCAGGTATTGACTGTGTACAGAGGAAGGCTGGAGTTCTCACACTTTCCCGTCTCCGCACTCTGCTTCAGCACGACAGTTTTTTGTTGCTGCGTCATCAGGGCATTTTAACCTGCGTGTTAATAGATGACGGACGCCAGCCTGGGCTTTCACCGCAACCCCCTGTAACTCCGGCCCTGGGTCATGCTGTGGCCAGGAAGGTATTGTCAATGTCCAGTTCAACTAAAATGGTGGTTGAAGACTCTTTTTTCCGGCACTTTTTAAATGTGGGGGTCAAGCAGGTTTGGGCTCATGCTGTGGCCGGACAGGTATAGTCAATGTCCAGTTCAACTAAAATGGTGGTTGAAAGACTCCCTTTTTCTGGCACTTTTTAAAAAGTGGGGGTTATGCAGGTTTGGGGTCATGCTGTGGCCAGGAAAGGTATAGTCAATGTCCCGTTCAACTAAAATGGTGGTTGAAAAAACTCCTTTTTCCGGCACTTTTTAAAAGTGGGGGTCATGCAGGTCTGGGGCTCATGCTGTGGCCCAGGTCAGGTATAGTCAATGTCCAGTTCAACTAAAATGGTGGGTGAAAGACTCCTTTTTCCGGCACTTTTTAAATGTGGGGGTCAAAGCAGGTTTGGGGTCATGCTGTGGCCCAGGACAGTATAGTCAATGTCCAGTTCAACTAAAATGGTGGTTGAAAGACTCCTTTTTCCGGCACTTTTTAAATGTGGGGGTCATGCAGGTTTTGGGGTCATGTGTGGCCCAGGACCAGGTATAGTCAATTCCAGTTCAACTAAAATGGTGGTTGGGAAAGACTCCCTTTTTCCGGCACTTTTTAAATGTGGGGGTCATGCAGGTTTGGGGCTCATGCTGTGGCCCAGGACAGTATAGTCAATGTCAGTTCAACTAAAATGGTGGTTGAAAGAATCCTTTTTCCCGGGACTTTTTAAAAGTGGGGGTCATGCAAAGGTTGGGGTCATGCTGTGGCCCAGGACAGGGATTTGTCCCAATTGTCCAGTTCAACTAAAATGGTGGTTGAAAGACTCTTTTTCCGGCACTTTTTAAATGTGGGGGTCATGCAGGTTTGGGGCTCATGCTGTGGCCCAGGACAGGTATAGGGCAATGTCCAGTTCAACTAAATGGTGGTTGAAAGACTCCTTTTTCCGGCACTTTTAAATGTGGGGGCATGCAGGTTTGGGGCTCATGCTGTGGCCAGGAAAGGTATAGTCAATGTCCAGTTCAACTAAAATGGTGGTTGAAAGTCTCCTTTTTCCGGGACTTTTAAAATGTGGGGGTCATGCAGGTTTGGGGCTCATGCTGTGGCCCAGGACAGGTTTTAGTCAAATGTCCAGTTCAACTAAAATGGTGGTTGAAAGACTCCTTTTTCCGGCGCTTTTTAAATGTGGGGGTCATGCAGGGGTTTGGGGGGTCATGCTGTGGCACCCGACAGTTATCGTCAATGTCCAGTTCAACTAAAAAGGTGGTTGAAAGACTCCTTTTTCCGGCACTTTTTAAATGTGGGGGTCATGCAGGGTTTGGGGCTCATGCTGTGGCCCAGGACAGGTATGGTCAATGTCCAGTTCAACTAAAAAAGGTGGTTGTAAGACTCCTTTTTCTGGACTTTTTTAAATGTGGGGGTCATGCAGGTTTGGGGCTCATGCTGTGGCCCAGGACAGGTATAGTCAATGTCCAGTTCAACTAAAATGGTGGTTTAAAGACTCCTTTTTCCGGCACTTTTTAAATGTGGGGGTCATGCAGGTTTGGGGCTCATGCTGTGGCCCAGGACAGGTATAGTCAATGTCCAAATCAACTAAACAGGTGGTAGAAAGACTCCTTTTTCCGGCACTTTTTAAATGGGGGGGTCATGCAGGTTTGGGGCTCATGCTGTGGCCCGGGGCAGGTATAGTCATGTCCAGTTCAAATAAAAGGTGGTTAAGACTTTTTTTTTCCGGCCCCTTTTTAAATGTGGGGGTCATGCCAGGTTTGGGGCCTCATGCTGCGTTCCAGGACAGGGATATTCAATGTCCAGTTCAAGTAACATGATGGTTCAAATCATATGCCTTCTGGCACTTTTTAATTTGTGGGTGATGCAGGTTAAGGGTCAGGTGTGGTAACAAGACAGGGATAGTAATGGGCTGTGACTTTTTTTCTGTGACTTTTATAAACCTATGTGTGTTGCCTAAGATGTAGCACGTATCCATTTGACTGTTGGGTGTTAATTTCAGCTTCTCCAGCCCTTTTTTGGGTGTAATAATGAAGGTGTTGTTGCTCTCCCATAGACTTTAATGGTCATCGGCATAATTGATGCTCACTATCGAAAAACCTTATCGATAGCGGCCAAATTTTCGACAAATCGTTTCGATCTCGATCCCAAAAGCAATCGCTAAACCAAGTTTTAAACCCTAAAAAACTTCTAGTGGGGTACCTTTTTTGGTTCAGCATTTTTTTACCTAGAAACTTCAAATTTTGTAACACCCCTACAGTTTTTGTCCCTGGTTTATGGGCCCTTTTCCCCCCAATTCTATGCCTATTTTAACTTTTTTATATTTTTTTAAGTGTATTCCCTTTTTATTGTTTGAAAAACTTGCTTTTTTAAAAACATGAAAAGAAACATTTTTTTTTAAAAATTGAAAAAAATTTCCAAATAATAAAGGATTTCTGATTTCCCTTTAAAAGCAACAAAAATGATAAAGCATACAACTAAAAAAAAACTTGATACTTTAAAGGGATAAAAAATTTTTTTAGCTTTGGTTTTAAAGGGATTTATACTGCTTTTTAAAAAGTGTCAGTTATATACATGTAAAATTATAGGGGACAAAAAATAATTTTTATTATTCAGGTTTTTCCCCTCTTTAGGGAAAACATGTATGAATTTTTGGCGCGACAGGCCATTTTAAAAATTAGCTTTTAGCAGTTTTAGAAAACATCAGTAAAAAAACCACGCCCAGCGATGGGAAAACCAGCAAATCCCGCGGGCTAAAGCCCTGGGTATAAAATTGTTCGTCTCCCGTATCTTTTGGGCGACTAAATTTTTGGCCCCCAAGCCCACTTTTAACTTGGTCTGGTTTTTGTGACAGTTATGCCCCCTAACTTTTGCATCCCACATTCATAAATGTGCAAACCCCTTACGAATGTGGTGCGGTTGCAAAAACCCCCCCCCCCCCATTTTTCTTGGCATTAAAAAGTTTCGGGGCGGGGCATTGACTGAAACCAAATTTTGGGAAAGGGGGGCCCTGTTCAAAAACATCTAAAAAACGGGGCTATGACAGCTTTTTACTGCAAAGAACCCCAAAAAATAGGGCGCAGCCCCCAATTAATACTTTTTCGCCCAAAATTGAAAACGGGAAAAGCAAAGGTTTCCCCAGAAATAAAAGGAGTAGGTTTTAAATTTGTGGGAAAACGGGGTTCATCTTTTATTAAAGAATTTTTTAAAAGCATGATTATTTAAGGGAAACGAGTACGTCACTGGATTTCCTGGGGGTATCCCCGGGGTTTCAGCTGCCCTTTAAACCCAAAGTCGTGCACGGAGATAACCCTGGGGGAGATGAAAAACACTCTGCAAAGGGAACCCGAAAGGTAATCCAGCACTCAAGGACGTAGGTTTAAAAATTTTAGAAAATTTGGTTAAATTTTTATTGAGAATTCTTAAAAAGCAGGGGTTTCTAAATTTCCCCCAAAATGTCTATATTTAAAAAATTTTTGTTTTGGCAATTTCCCCAAAATTTTTTACTTGATTTTACTACAATTTTCCCCCAGACGTTCCTGTATCACTTCATATCAAGTTGAGGAAATTGAGTACAGTTTATCTGACCTGTTTAGCAAACTTGCGGAAAATTTTTTTTGGGTGAAAAAAAACTTCTGTAAAAACCCCTTCAAGGAGTGTAAATAAACTAAAGTACCAAGTGAAAAATGGTTACACATAATTCTGAGGAGACAGGAAAGAATAAAAAATATTTAAAAAAAAAGTTTTGGCAAAAAAAAAGACAACACAAACCGGGCTTTTGGGTTCCCCCTAATAAAAAAAATACTAATGAAAGGTGTTACACAGCCCAAAAATAACAAGCAAAAACCAAAAAATGGTTTTTTTTTCCCAAATTATTAAGGGTTTTAAAAGAGGGTTTTAAAACCTTTAAAAATTGGGTTTATTTATTGTGTATATAAGAGGAAAAACCCTTTCGGGCCCCGATGTAGGGAAAGTTGCAGGGGCCGGGAAGTTGGCCCCAATTTTTTGGCAAAAATAATTGCTACCCTACATTTATGATATGTTTTAGACAGTTTCTAGACCCTTGTGTGCCTAGTCCAATAAAAGGGGTGTGGCCTCTGCAAAGGGGTTTGGCTTTTTGGGAAAGGTGGGATGACTTAGCGTGCCCCCAAAAAAGGGCCCCCAAAAAATTTGGGGCGCTTTTTTAAAAAGGGGTGTATAATTTTTGTTCGTGTGTTTAATTTGTGCTTTTCAGCTTTTGTCTAAAATTCAGGGGGGTTTTTCCCCCTCCCAGTTGGGTGTTTCTTAACTGATGCTACCCCCCCTTAATTTTCCCTGCCGCTCCCCAAGGCTTCCCCCCCCTGAGTCCACATGTCACTGTGTCTTTCTCCCTATGTAGTCTTATTTGTGGGTTTATTTTTAACCATCCCACGGGCCCTTGCATTTTAGACAAGTTTTTGATGAATCTTTCCTTCACAGCGGAGGTTTGTTAAAATTGAACCCAATTCTTCTATGAACAATTGCTGGGGCTGATTCCCGGGCTATGTTTAACAAAAGGACCCTTTAAAGGCTTTGGGTGAAAAAAATTCGTGTTTTCTGATTGTGAAAACCCCCTGAAGTATTTTTGTGTTTTCTTCTGGTTGTGAAGAGTAAAAATTTTTGCCCGTACCTTACTTTGAGTGAGAGAGACAGGCTAATGCCCCATCTATGTTTGAAATTAGGCCCCAATGCCCCAATTGTGCTGTTTTTGATTGTAGAAGCGGGGCATTGCCTGTGTTTCGCTATCTTTTTCCCAAGTAAAATTTGTGCCGTCCCTTATTTTGGGGTGAAAAGGGGCGGGAATGTTTCCGCCCCCGTGAATACGCCCCGGGGCCAGGACGGGAATGAAAATTAGAGACCCCGTCACCAATGACATGAAAGGGAGGTGGAATGGGGAAAGAAACGGGGAAAACTGTGTTTACAAAAAAGAATAAAAGGGGACCCTGTAAAAAAGGGAGACAGCTTTGCTAATGACATCCAATTGCAAATTAAATTTTTTTCACTGTCCCCTTATTTTGAAGGCCATTTAATGGGAAAAGATAAAAACCCCCTTTTAAAGGGGATAAAGCAAGCAATTTAAAATGGTGTAAGGTTAGATTAGACAGTTTTAAATTTCGCCGGAAATTTTTGGAAACCCATGATAAAAAAGGTGCCCCTTGTAAGGGCATGTTTTTCATGGTGTATTTCTGTGGCACAGGTAAAGCTGGTAAGCGCCATTTAAGGTAACCTGCCCGTGTGTTCCCCTTTCGACATGCAAAAGGTACGGAAAATTCTGTTTCCCGAAAGGGTTGGAAAAAGGCTTTTTATTCTTTATTTTTTTTTTTTTTTTCTTTTTATGGGCCCCAAAAAGTTTCTCACGAAAAATACGATTGCTAATATTGTATTTGCGCCGGAAAACCCATAATTTTATTCCGCACTCAATGAGGTGTGGGGACTTTTTAAATTTATTCTACTGTATTTTTCAAGAGTACTTTGGGCAATTTCAAAATTCGAAGGTTTTCACCCAGGGAAAAACATTGTGTGAAAATGCCCAAGGGCTTTTAGTTTTAACTTTAAAACTGTTGGGGTTAGACACTTTTAAACTGGCCCCCAAAATTTTTAATTTACATTTATTAAAAACTGTTTAAAAGGGTTCTGTGTAAAAAACTGCAGGTAATTAAAAATGAAAAACCTTGTGGCAAGGGGTTTTTTGACATTTATGGGTAAAATTTAATAGGAAAAAAGGGGGTGGAATAATTATTATTGCTGTGGTTGTCGTGTAAACTTTTTTGCTGTGTATAGTGACTGTTATAACTGCTGTCTCTGTAGGTGATGTCATGTTGTTTTTTTAAAGGTTAAAGTTTTTAAAAAAAGGGGGGTAGAAAGTTTAGTTTTCGAAGAATGTACAGTGTTTCTCCATGCCTGACAAGTGTGCTGGAGGTAGTAACACTGGAGAAGGTTTTGCTCCCATTTCACTACTGTTACCTGGATACCCGGGGTCACATAAACCGGTGGGGGGCACCCTGACAAGATGCTGCCTTTGGGGGGTAGGGAATTTTGGGGAAAATTCTGTCCTTCTACATACCGTTACCCGGATAAAAAGGGTCCCTGAACCCGGGTGGGGGGTCACATGATTAAGGGCCCCTGTGGAGTTAGTTAAAACTGGAGAAGTTTGCTCATCCTACCTAACTGATACCTGGATACCCGAGGGTTTACTTTGGGCATATTTTGGGTGGTCCTTTTATAAGGGCACTGCTGGAAAGGGGTAATACTGGGGAAGTTTGTTCCTTTCCTTTTCTTTTGTTAAAGGATTCCAGGGGTCAAATGACCTGTGTGGTGGGGCACATGACAAAGATTTTGTTTGGGGTTGGGTTTGAGGGTTTTGTTTATAAAAAATTTAATTGGTTAAAGGGGGAAAGGGGCCTGTTGGGGGCCAATGAAAAGGGGGGCGGGGTGGAGGTTTTGGTTTAATTTCGGAAAAAAAGGGTTTTGATTTATTTTACGGAAACCTGGAATAAAGGTTGGCACATGGGGGGGCCCTGGGTGGGGGGAACCAAGGGGGTAAGGGGGAAATGGGGGAGGGTCGGGAAAAATTTTTGGGGAAGGGTTTGGGGTTTCCCTTTATTATGTTAAGGTTCCAAGGGACTAAAACTTTACCTTTTGTGGTGGTCACTTTAAGGGAAATTGGGGGGTTTTTTAAAAGGGAAAATTTGCTTTAAAAAAAATTAACTGTTAAACCTGGATTAAAAAGGGGGGTCCAAAATTCTGGGGGGGCCCATTTTCAAGATTCTGGGGCAGGGTGGAATTTTGGGAAATTTTGTTTCATTAAAAATGTTTACCTTTTTGGGTAACCCGGGGGTTTACATGCCTGGGGTGGTGGTTCCCCTGATTTTAAACCTGTGGAAGTTTGTAATTTCTGGGAAAATTCTGCCCCAAAACCTTTCACTTCTGATACCGGGTACCAGGGGAAGGGGACTTGGGGGGGGAAAAAATTTGGGGGTATTGGGGGTAAAAAAAAACAAAAAATTGGGTTTTGGGGGTAGTAAATTCCGGGAAAAAAAAGTTCTGGGTTCCCTGGGGTTTCTAACTGTTTTTGGAACCAGGGGGGCCCCCGGGTCCTGGGTTTTTGGGGGTCCCCCCCCAAGGGGCGGTTTTGGGGGTTTTGGAGGGTAGAAAATGGAAAAAGGTTTTTGGTTCCTTTTCCCTACCTTTTCCGGGGGATTTTTAATACCCATAATTTTTTGGTCCCCCCCCCCCCCCTGCCAAAATGCTGCTGGGGTAGTAATTGAAAATGGAGAGTTTGCTCCTTATTTTACTACTGTTACCTGGATAAAAAGGGTCACATGGGCCTGGGTGGGGGTTTTCCTATTAAACATGCTGGAGGTTTTAGTAATAATGGGGGAAGTTTTGTCATCCTACTTTCTGAAACCCGGATTTCAGGGGGTCAAAATTTACATATTGGGGGGGGTCAATGATTAAAACCTGCTGGGGTTGTAAAATGGAGGGAAATTCTGTTTCCCCCCCCCTTTTACTACTGTTACTGGGGGGCCAGGGGTCACAGCCTGTGTGGTGGTCCCCATGACAAGATGCTGTGGAGGGAGTAAAAATGGGGGAAAATTCTGCTGTCCCTTTCACTATGATACCGGATACCAGAGGTCACATGACTATTGGGTGGTCACATGGGTAAGGAACCCCCGCTGGAGGGAGAAAAAACTTGGGGAAGTTCTGTTCCCCCATTTTACTACTGTTACCTGGATACCAGGGGTCACATGAAACCCGTGTGGGGGTCACATGACAAAAATTTCTGCTGGAGTGTAATACTGGAGAGGTTCGTGTCCTTTCCCAAATGATCCCCGAATACCAGAGGTCACTGGAAAATATTTTGGGGGGGGTTTACTTTATAAGACAAGCTGGGGTAGGTAAACTGGGGAAGTTTTGTTCCTAAAATAAAACTGTTTCCTGGATACCCCGGGGTTTACTGGGCCCGTGTGGGGGGGGGTCCATGACAAAAATGTGTGGAAGGGTAGTAATACTGGAAAATTTTGCTCCTTATTAACTTATGCAAAAAAAAAAAGGAAAAAAGGGGGGGACAATAGCGTTATAAATTGTAACTGGGAAAAAAAGGGAAAAAAATTTTAAAAAATTAAATTTTCCCTTCTAGTGGTTTTCGCTTTTATTTTAGGGGCACAACACCCCATAAGCGTTGCAGGGGTATTTTTTACCCCGTAGCCTTAATACGGCATGTGGTCTCTGGGCTCCTCTGGATAAACCGGTAGGAGAATAAGCCACAAAATGGAGAAAAAGAAAAAAATGGACCCGGCGCACGTGCAGGTGTAGGTAAAAAAGCCAAGTCTAAAGGCTTTTCATTAAAAGATTTTATTCTTAAAAATGTCTCGGCATTACCGTGACAAAATTAAAAACAATAGGAACTTTAAAAAGACTTTACGCGTTTCGCGCGTGTACCCGCGCTTCATCAGAAGACTTCTGATGAAGCGCGGGTACACGCGCGAAACGCGTAAAGTCTCTTTAAAGTTCCTATTGTTTTTAATTTTGTCACGGTAATACCGAGACATTTTTAAGAATAAAATCTTTTAATGAAAAGCCTTTAGACTTGGCTTTTTTACCTACACCTGCACGTGCGCCGGGTCCATTTTTTCTTTTTTTTTTTCTTTTTCTCCATTTTGTTTCATACACTACTGTTACCTGGATAACAGGGTCACATGACCTGTGTGGTGGTCACATGATAAGACACTGCTGGAGGTAGTAATACTGGAGAAGTTCTGTTCCTCCATATACTACTGTTACCTGGATACCAGGGGTCACATGACCTGTGTGGTGGTCACATGACAAGATGCTGCTGGAGGTAGTAATACTGGAGAAGTTCTGCTCCTTCATACACTACTGTTACCTGGATACCAGGGTCACATGACCTGTGTGGTGGTCACATGATAAGATGCTGCTGGAGGTAGTAATACTGGAGAAGTTCTGCTCCTTCATACACTACTGTTACCTGGATACCAGGGGTCAGACCATGACCTGTGTGGTGGTCACATGACAAGATGCTGCTGGGGGTAGTAATACTGGAGAGGTTCTGCTCCTCAATAATATACTGTTACCTGGATACCAGGGGTCACATGACCTGTGTGGTAGTCATTTGACTCTTTTATTCAAACAGTAAATTCATAGCAACCATTACTATTAACAGGAATGTGGTCTAAACCATTTTTTCTCTAGATAGGGGCCTGCTGGACTAGTGTAAACGAGGTACAAGAGCAGAATTTATAATACACATACGAGTTATATTAGAGAAGTGTATGATCTCCTATTATGTAAATAGTAAAGAAAGACAACCTCTTTAATGAAGGTTTTTATGTGATTCTTAAAATTTGTTTAACCACTTCCTGACTGCTCGTAGATGTTAAACGTGCATGTTTTACTCTGTATGGACATTTTGGAACATCTGTACAGAGTGCGCAGCTGCAAACTAACTGTGTAGCTGCGGGAGTGGAGAACTTGCTGAAAGCAATAATCATACTGGCCAACTTTTTTTTTTTTGTAAACATAATATTTATTAAATTTTACAATAACAAAAACATATAATAACTGTCCATTAGATGAGATACTACTCGAACTGGCCAACTTTTAAAAGTGACAACGCCAATATATCAAATAATCATAATAAAACAAGGTAGTAAACCAAAATTCCAACCAACACCAACACACAAAGAAAACTACCAAAAATATGCCACAAAGATGCAACCCCACACTAGGTGGTATACATAAGGTGCATAATCATATCAAATAAATAACATAGTATATAACCAAATATACATATAGATATACAAATAATCAATGATATGTCACCATATAATCACCCATAGTAAGAGCGCTTACCCACCCAGAGGAGGCACAGACAGACCCCAACTTTTAAAAGTGGCCATCAGGGAGATTCAGAGCTATGCATGCTGCCCCCAAAATTTACATAAACCACGTCCTCTTTAAAGCAAGCCACACCCACTACACTCAACTGTGTAACAGCTTTGGAAAAAAGCTAATTGAGGGGTTTGCTGTCTCCCTGGTTTCCTGGACATTAGTCGATTCAGCATCCAGGAGAGCTGGAAGATGCCCTCTTAATAAAATGTCACTGCCTTGTCTCAATATTATATGCAATATTATATTTGCTATTGAGCTGAGGTAGATGCCGCCAAACTGTGCCTGAACCTAAAGCATTAGACTTCTATCAATATTACCACCATACAGTGACTATATAATTATAGACATTAGTGTACACAGGTTCTGCAGACTGTATATTACCTCCATACAGGGCCTATATATTGGTAGAACCAGTGTACACCGGCTCTGCAGGGTGTACATTACCCCGTACAGTGAAAATATAGTGGTAGATACCAGTGTACACAGGCTCTGCAGACTGTATATTACCTCCATACAGGACCCATATATTGGTAGAACCAGTGTACAATGGCTCTGCAGAGTGTATATTACCTCATACAGTGAACATATAGTGGTAGATATCAGTGCACAAAGGCTCTGCAGACTGTATATTACCTCCATACACCAGATAGTGGTAGTTACCAGTGTACACAGACTCTATATTACCTGAATTCAGGTAGTTACCAGTGTACACGGACTCTATATTACCTCAATTCAGTGACCATATAGAGGTAGACACCAGTGTACACAGGATCTGTAGACATATAAGTGATAACAGTGCAGTTACATCTAGGGACTCACAGCAGACGTCTTCTATGATTGGAATTGTTCTCTTTCTCTTTTGTTCTCCATCCTGTCCAGATTGCTATGATAACTTCTCCCAGCTATGACTCGTCGTTACAGAATTTACCACACCAAATCAGAGGGCTTGTCCCCACAGCAAGGGTTTTTGGACGGTTTTACAGATGGTTTTCGGTTTTGAAAACCATCTACTGTATAAACTGTCTGTCAAACCCTAGAATGGACTTCTATAGAAAATCCGTGCAATGGTTTTCAGACTGCCGCCGGCCCGAAAAACATTGAACATGTTCATTCTTCCGCCAGGAATATGAACACGTCAATGAGAAGAGGGAGGGCTTTTCTCCGCAAACTGCGGAGAAAAGACGCCCCCCGGCGCTCGGTGCACGGCCGCAAAAGCAGAGCAAATACCGGTCGGATAATCTGAACGGTATTTGTCTCTGCTGTGGGGACACGTCATTAGAATTCTAATTTTCCAGCCCTTCCCCATTCCCCAGTATGGTGATAGGTGGAGGTGAGGGAGCTATGGGTTCATAGGAGGAGGTGGTTGGGAGTTTATGGGGTGATAGGTGGAGGTGGGGGAGTTTATGGGGTGATAGAAGTGATGGGGAGTGATATGTGGGGTTAAGGTGGTTATGGGGTTATAAGTGGAAGTAGTAGGGAGTGATAGGTGGAGGTGAAGGGGCTATAGGTGGTGGTGGGAAGGTTATAGGGTTATAGGTGGAAACTATGGGGAGTTTATGAGGTGATAGGTGGGGTTTAGGGGGATTTGGTGTGTTAGATGGGGGTTGTATTTGTGTTAGCACTAGAATGCATAACATAATGGTGGGAAATGGGTCAGGAGAAAGGAGTACAGAGCACAGTTCACAATCTCATTGTGGGGAGGTTGTTGGCAGAGGACCACCCCCCCCTGGAGATTGTGCTGCAGCTGTGGTTGGTACACCCCAGAATCAAATTGTGCAGATTGAACTCTCTACCCTACAACTACAGAAGATCAGCCGCAGGAGTTTAGTTCTGTCATGTTTTTTGTAATGTTTTTATTTTTATACACGTTTCCCCTTTGGACTATATTGAACCAGAGCTGGATTGATTTATTTAACCTCTTAATGACCTGGGACGTATGCATACGTCCAGGTTGTTTGGGGGTTTAATTTTTGGGACATATGCTTTAGAGTTCGCGCGATTGGCGCGGTATGTCAGCTGTATATTACAGCTGACATCCCGCAGCATCGGCCCCGACCCGAGATCACTCCGAGGGGTGGGGGGGGGGGGGCGGTTAACCCCTCAATTACCCCCCCCCACAGGTCCCACTAACTAAGGGAAACGCAGGAGGAGCGATCTGTCAGTTGTCTGGGACGTCACGAGGCCCGGCCGGGCCCTGTGAGTATGGCCCGGCATGGTGACTGACAGTTGCCATAGGAACCAGTACACAGTAACAAGCTGTGTATTGATTTTTATTGAATGAGAGATCTAAAGATCACTCATTCAAATCCCCTGTGGGGAAAAGTAAAAAGAAAATGTGAAAAAGTAAAAAAAAAGTGAAAAATAAGTAAAACAACCACGAAAAATTAAATAAAAAACAAGTAAACCTCCCTTTTCCCCTTTACAAACGCCAATTGCCTAAAAAAGATAACAAATAAATAAAGTACCCATATTTGGTATCGCCGCGTGCGTAACGACCTGTCCTATAAATCCGTATGGTGAATGCCGTAAAAAATAAATAAAAAAGAAAATCACAGAATTAAGATTTTTGTTCATCCCGCAGCACATAAATTGGAATAAAAAGCAATCAAAAACTCCTATAAATGCCAATGTTGTGCCAATTAAAACATCAGTTATTCCCGCAAAAAAAATTCCTTACACAGCTCTGTATACGGAAAAATGAAAAACTTATGGCTCTCAGAAAACAGCGATGCATAAATATTATTTTACATACTAAAAACACTTTTTAGTGTGCAAAATTTAGTGTGCACCCATATTTGGTATCGCCGCGTGCATAACGACCTGCCCTATAAATCTGTCATGTTAATTAACCTATACGGTGAATGCTGTAAAATAAAAACAAAAAAACAATCACAGATTTAAGATTTTTGTTCATCCCGCAGCACATAAAATGGAAAAAAATAGATCAAAAACTCCTATAAATGCCATCGTTGTGCCAATTAAAACATCAGCCCATCCCACAAAACAAAAGTCCTTACACAGCTCTGTATATGGAAAAATAAAAAAGTTATGGCTATCAGAAGATAGCAATGCATAAATATTCTTTTACACACTAAAAACACTTTTTTTTTTAAGTGCTTCAACATAAAAAACTATATGACTTGGGTATCGCCGTAATCGTTTCGACCCACAGTGTAAAGCTAACTTATCAAGGATACTGCATGGTGAGCACTGTAAAAAATAAAAATAAGGAACACTACTAGAATTGCAGTATTTTCATCACCCTGCCTGCCGGATTTAAAACTGATCAAAATGTCTTCTCCCCCCCAAAATTATACCAATAAAAACATCAACTCATCCTGCAAAAAACAATCCTTTACACAGCTCTGTACACAGAAAAATAAAAAAGTTATGGCTCTCAGACTATGGCGATGCAAAATCTTGTTTTCCTATTTGAACAAAAGTGTTTTTATTGTATAAAAGCAGTAAAAAATAAAAAAAAAATACAAATTGGGTATCACTGTAATCGGATTGACCAGCTGAGTAACGCTAGCATGTCATACATATCGAATAGTAAATGCTGTAAATAATAAAATTAAAAAAAATTTACTTGATTGCTGTATTTTGTTCAAAACACCTCACAAAAACCTTATTAAAAAGTGATCAAAGCGTCATATGCACCCCACAATGGTACTAATAAAAGCAACAATTCACCCCGCAAAAAACAAGGCCATACACAGCTCTGCACACAGTAAAATAAAAAAGTTATGGCTGTCAGAATCGGACAACATAAAAACGCATTTTTTATAGACCTATTTCTATTGTAGAAAAGTAATAAAACATAAAAAACTATATAAAATCTATATCATTGTAATTGTACCAACCCCCATAGTAAAGTTATCCTGTCATTTACACTGCATGGCGAACGCTGTAAAATTTAAACCCAAAAAACAATAGAACTGCGTTCCCACCCCCACCCCATTTTCATGGCCCAATGCTAAAAAAAAGCTATGGAACACCTGTGCACCCAAAATGCACAATACACCCCTAAATGAGATCCATGAGGGGTGTTGAATCCAAAATGGGGTCACTTCTGGAAGGTTTCACCTGTTCTGGTACTGTGGGGGCTTTGCAAATGCGACTTGGCCCCACCAAAATCTCCGCTCCAAAAGCCAAATAGCACTCCCTCCCTTATACGCCCTGTTATGCACCCAAACAGCAGTTTACACCCACATGTAAGGTATTGCCGAACTTGGAAGAAATTGTGTAACAAATTCTTCTGGGATTCCTTGTGAATATGAAACATTTCAAGCTAAAATTGCAGATTGTTGGAAAAAATAAACTTTTCATTTTCACAGCCTAATGCTAAAAATAATTTGTGAATCACCTGTGGGTTGGATATACTCATTTCACCCTTGGATATATTACTTAGGGGGTGTCGTTTCCAATATGGGGTCTTTTTAGGGGTGTTTATTAAGTTTTAGCACCTTAGGGCGTCTGCAAACCTGAAATGGTGCCTAAATAAAATTGTATGGAAAATGAGACCCCAAAGTCCAGTAGGTGCTCCTCCTATTCTGGCTTTGCCCACTCCTCCCAGCAGTGCACTGGGGCCCTGTCGCTTTAGTAGCAACCTATGTAGGATGCTATAAGAACAAAACTAGGCGCAGTGAGTGGCTTCAGGGCAGCATCTCATGATGCTGCCCTGGTTCTACTTCTAGTGCAGAAAACCTTCCCGCTATTTATGGACTCTTCCACACAATCTGGAAAACATGGCAAGTATGGCAATAACTGGCTCTCCATTGAGAAAGCAGGGATGGATTATTACCATCCCTGCATTCCTGAGTGGTGTATATACAGCACTCAATGAATGCTATATATATATAAAGACAGGCAGGAAGCCTCTCAACTTGCTTACTGACATCGGTGGTCATGCTTTAATAGAGCCAGATTAGCTCTACAGTTAATACAGGGGACTTTATTTCACTAGTATTTTTCCTACAACTGGGACTAATATATCAGGGGAAAATCAAAAAGAAAAAAAAAGCTATATAAAAATGCCCCCCAGAGAGCATATCTACACACAATATGTAAAATAAAATAATTAAAACTTTATATCACATATATAAAAATGTACGTGACAGAAAAGTGACATAATTATAATACTTATTTTAGGACCACGTTTGCTGTTAAATAAACGTGAAAAGATTTTTAATTTTTTTTTCCTGCTGGAGTACTTCACAGAGCAGGGAGCTCTGGCTCTATGCCCCACAGAAGCCTTTAGGTGTATCCTTCAGACAGATTGCAGGTTCGGGGCACCGGCAGTTTTATTTGGGGCACAAGCCGCAGTTAAAACTGCCTAGTGATGCCACTGGTTGCCATAGAGAACAGTACACAGCAGTACTGCTGTGTACTGCTCTCCATTGTTACAGTGATCTTCAGATCACTGTTACAAGTCCCCTATGGGGAAAAGTACAAAAAAGTCAAACACAAAAAATAAATTAAAAACACGTACACTGCCTTTTTACCCTATCCAAGCACCAATCGCCCCAAACTGAAATAAATATAGAACGCATATCTTGTAGATTGTAAGCCCTCGCGGTAGGGTCCTCTCTCCCTCTGTCGTGCCAATTGTCATTCATCACTTATCATTGTACTCGTTTGACTTATGTTATGTATGTAACCCCCTCGAATGTACAGCGCCCTGGAACCAATGGCGTTTTAAAATAAATAATAATAATAATAATAATAATTTAGCATCGCTGCATGCGTAACAACCTACCCTTTAAATCTTTTACGTTATTTAACCCGCATGAAAACCACCATAAGTTGCACAGAATTGCAATTTTAATTCATCCCGCCGCACATGAAATGAAATAATAAGCAATCAAAGAGTCATATAAACGCCAAAGTGGTACCAACAAAAACAGTTAATCTTGCAAAAAAAAAAAACTTACAAAGCTATATATGCAAAAGTTAGAAGATAGCAACGCACAAAAATTTTTTACACAATAAAAACACTTATTTTAAAGCACTTCAACATAAAAAAAAACTATATACCGTATATACTCGAGTATAAGCCGACCCGAGTATAAGCCGAGGCACCTACTATTGCCACAAAAACCGGGAAAGCTTATTGACTCGAGTATAAGCCCAGGGTGGAAAACGCAGCGGCTACTGGTAAATTTTAAAAATAAAAATAGATATCAGTAAAATTACATAGGCAGTTTAATGTCCCCCATAGGCAGGTATAGGCTGGTATAGGCAGTTTAATGTCCCCCATAGGCAGGTATAGGCTCGTATAGGCAGTTTAATGTCCCCCATAGGCAGATATGCTGGTATAGGCAGTTTAATGTCCTCCATAGGTAGGTTATAGGCAGGTATAGGTCGTTATAGGCAGGTATAGGAAGCTATAGGTCCCCATAGGAAGGCTATAGGCAGGTAATTGCCCCCATAGGCAAGTTATAGGCAGGTACAGTCCCCCTAGGTAGGTTATAGGCAGGTACAGTCCCCTAGGTAGGTTATAGGCAGGTACAGTCCCCCTAGGTAGGTTATAGGCAGGTACAGTCCCCCTAGGTAGGTTATAGGCAGGTACAGTCCCCCTAGGCAGGGTATAGCCAGGTACAGTCCCCCTAGGCAGATATAGGCAGGTACAGTCCCCCTAGGTAGGTTATAGGCAGGTACAGTCCCCCTAGGCAGGTTATAGGCAGGTACAGTCCCCCTAGGCAGGTTATAGGCAGGTACAGTCCCCCTAGGCAGGTAATAGGCAGGTACAGTCCCCCTAGGTAGGTAATAGGCAGGTACAGTCCCCCTAGGCAGATATAGGCAGGTACAGTCCCCCTAGGCAGATATAGGCAGGCTTTTTTAAAAAAAAAAAAACACTTACCTGACTCCCCGCCGCTCCGTCTCCCTCGCCGTCCGGCCTCCGCGCGCTGTTCCTGCATCTTCTCGGCACAGGCGGGTGACGTCATCAGGCCGCGCACGCAGCATGATGACGCGCGCTGCCTGTGCCGAGAGCTCCGGACGGCCGTGATTCTGCGGCCGCCCGGAGACCACTGCGGAGCACGGAGCGCTCGCTCTGTGCCCCGCAGTGGTATCCCTTCACCTATATGCGCTCCGGAGGAGTCGCATGTAGGTGAAGGGATCGCGGACAGTGCCCGGGCCAGCGCAGCAGCCGGACACTGTGGGCTCACTCAGCCTTCAGTTATATGCGCTCCCTGAGGAGCCACATATAGCTGAAGCGTCCCTGTCAGCGCATGGGCCATCGCAGCGCCCGAGCGCCGACAGTGACTCGAGTATAAGCCGAGGGGGGATTTTTCAGCCCATTTTTTGGGCTGAAAAACTCGGCTTATACTCGAGTATATACGGTAAATTGGGTTTCACCGTAGCCACTGCTGAGTAAAGCTAGCATGTCATTTATACCGCAGGGTGACCTCAATAAAAAACAAGAAAAATAAAAAAACACTACCAGAATTGCTTTATTTTGTTCAAAATACCTTACAAAAACCTTGATAAAAAGCAATCAAAATATCATATGAACCCCATAATGGTACCAATAAAAATGTCAACTCATCCCTCAAAAAAGATCTTAATCAGCTCCATATACACACACACACAAAAAAAAAAAGTTATAGCTATGAAAATGTTTTTCTTTATAAATGCATTTCTATTGTGTAAAAGCAAGAAAACATAAAAACTATATAAAATTTATATCATTGCAATTGTACTGACCCACATAAAAAAGGTATTCTGTCATTGAATCCCAAAAACAATGGTGGAACTGCGCTTTTTCCCCCTCATTATCATGGCCCAGTGTTAAACATACTATGGAACACCTGTGCGCCCAAAATGCACAATACACCTATACATGAGATCCATGAGGGGTGCTGAGTCCAAAATGGGACAACTTCTGGAAGATTTCACCTGTTCCGGTGCTTTGGGGGCTTTGCAAATGGAACATGGCACCCACCAAAATCTGCATTCCAAAAGCCAAATAGCGCTCCCTCCCTTGTACGCCCTGCCATGTTCTGAAACAGCAGTTTGCACCCACATATAGTGTATTGACAAACTTGGAAGTAATTATGTAACAAATTTTTGGGTGTTTTTATCCAGAATTCCTTGTAAAAATGAAACATTTTCAGCTAAAATTGCAGATTGTTGAATAAATAAATGCTTTCATTTTCACAGTATAAAGCTAATAAAATTTGTGAAACACCTGTGGGGTATATATGGTCACTACACTCCTGGATATATTCCTTAAAGGGGTTTTGCCACCATGTAATGTTGACGTGGAAACCTCCAAAATGGGTATTTAATCACTTTTCTAAATATATGTGATTAAAAAAAGTGAAAACTCTGAGAGCTACAGCATTTCTCAACCCCCCTTGGTTACCACAAAGCTTCCCCTAGTCACGACCCAGGAGCTGAAAGGCCGCGCTTGCGTGAATCACTTTTTATCTGATGACAGGCAAAATTAATGGTCTTTTAAGGCACCGGGTAGCAATATGTTTTCTTTTGTATACAGAATAACTAGCTGTAGTGTTATTAGATCCCTGCTTTATCTAATGACAGAGAACATGAAGAAGCTTTCAAGCTGCTGTGTAGAATAGGTGTTCTCTTTTGTATACAGAATTCACAAGTTATAGATTGATTATTTGAGTGAACATGTCACAGGATCCCCTTATGCAGGGTTCTGTGCTCTGGCTGTGTGTGTCTGTGTGTGTCTCTCTCTCTTTCAGCTCCGTGATTTGTTTACATTACATTAGCTTCTTAGCAGATAAGGTTTCTCCTGACAGTGCAGTCTATGAGGCTGTGTCTTGCTGTATTGAATCCACTGTTGTACTGTTTATTAGTTCACTTAAGTTTTGAGACGCTCCCTTGGATTCCTCACTCTCCCCTCCCCTCTCCCTCTCTCCCCTGCAGCTTCATGACTCAGCGTGATTTGTTGACATTCTGCCTGGGCTAAGCTGAGAGGCAAGAATCATTGTCTCGGCAAATCCCCTTTAAGGGGTGTAGTTTCCAATATGGGTTCTTTTAGGGGTGTTTATTAAGTTTTAGCACCTTAGGGTGTCCGCAAACCTGTAATGGCGGCTAAAGAAAATTGTTTTGAAAATAAGACCCCAAAAGCCAGTAGGTGTTCCTCCTATTCTGGGCTGTGTCACTCAAGAACGCAGTGGACCAATATGGATAGTCCTAAACGGCTGAATTGGAGGAATTGATGTTGAGTTGCATTTCCCTTTTATCATCTATTGTGTTCCAGTGAATAATGGATAAAATTTTAAAATTTGCAAAAAAAGGGAAATTTTTATATTTCCCCTCCATTTTTTTAATTAATAAACTTCATAAATGCTGTTTTGAATACTTTAAGGGGTGAAGTTTATAACATAGAAATGTTTGAAAATTTAAAATTTTTCAAAATGTTCACAATACTTTGATATTTTTCACAAACAAACAAGAATTCTATGGACCAAAATTTCTTACTAACTTAAAGCACAATGTGTCACGAGAAAATAATCTCTGAATCACAGGGTTAGGTAAAAGTCTGAAGACATCACAGATAGCGTGTAAAAATGAACCATGCCTAGATTCCAGCAGGGCTGTACTTGGACTAAAATGAGGTCCTGGGATTAGAAAGCACACATAATTTCAGATGGTCTAGGTAAAAAAGGCAACAATGTTAAGGTGAGAACTATAAAAAAAAAAATGTCTAGTTGGCTGTTTAGAGGTGATTATCATTGAATGGGTCTTATCTTCCCATCATCATGACATCACAGTTTTAATGGATGATGTCACAGATAATAGTATGTCCATAATGAACCATATCTGGATTCCAACAGCGCTGGAAACAGAATCCTGGGATTAGGAAAACCCACAGAATTTCAGAGAGTCTAGGTGGAAAAAACTACAATGTTGGGACGATGACTGCAACAAAAAATAAAAGAATGTTTAGATGACTGCAAAACAATTTAGAGGTGAGGAGCTCATCAGCGAATGACACTTATCTCCATGGATAGCCATGGTTTTGTGGATGATGACACTACAGATAATAGTATGTCCAAATAAATCAATATCTGGATTCCAACAGGGCCGGATGGGGACTGAAATGGGACCCTGGAATTTGAAAAGCTCACTAAATTTCAGATGGCCTGGGTGGAAATGGCCACAATGTTTGGGTGACAACTGTAACAAATAATTTTAAAAAAATATTGAAATGGCTGCAGAAGAATTTGGAGGAGAGGAGATCATCAGCGGATGGCACTTACCTCATCTGAAGGTGATAAAAGGGGTCTCATGTGGCAAATGTTTTTAAGAGGTCCGCTTTCTCTTCCAGAAATTTGCAGCCATAATGGTATAATAAGCCCCTGAAACCTCTTTTATCTACACATCCTCAGGACACTGGTGGCAGCCAATCTCCATCTTCTCTTTTCTTTCATCCATGTCTGCCATCTCAATATCATCTAAAAGCTGACATCTGCCAAGCTCCATCTTCCTTTCTTTAACTATCAATTTAACTGTCTTCACGCTCTTTTTCTTCGTAGACAACCCTATGAAGGGAGCCAGCAGAGACTGAAAAAGTGTTCAGTGTGTGATCCCAATTTATAGCGGCAATGACATCACATAAGGTGATGATGCCATAATAGTTTGGGCCATTTTATGCAAATGAACCGCACCCAAATAGGCACATTCTTTATTATGACATCACACTCAGTTTTTGTAAATGACGACATCACAGATACTGTAGGTGTCATTTTCCACAAAGCCTGCTTCCTCCCACCGGAGCTATAGATTCTGCATAATATATCCACACCACATTCGTATATATATATATATATATATATATATATAATAATATATATAATATATATTATATATATATATATATATATTTATATATGTTATATATATATATATGAAATATAATATATTATGTATATATATATATATATATTTATTAAATATCTTTCCACAGGTTCCAGAGGGATAACGTAATGTGACACTAACAAATTTTAAAAGTTGTTAGTGTCACATTGCGTTATCCCTCTGGAGCCTGTGAAGAGATATTTAATATATTTTATATGCATTAATATCACCGGAGTGCTGTCTATTATCTAAACGGTAATAAAGTTATCCTGTCATTAGAACTGCACGGCAACGCTGTAAATTTGAAGCTCAAAAAATAATGGCGGAACTGCATTTTTTCTCCCATTTTCTTGGCCCAATGCTAAACAAACTACAGAACACCTGTGCACCCAAAATACACAATACACCCCTAGATGAGATCCATGTGGGGGGTTGCATCCAAGATGGGGTGACTTCTGAAAGGTTTCACCTGTTCTGGTACTTTGAAGGCTTTGCAAATGCGACATGGCACCCACCAAAATTTGCCTTCCAAATTCCAAATAGTGCTCCCTCCTTTGTACACCCTGCCATGCACCCAAACAGCAGTTTACACCCACATATAGGGTATTGCCGAACTTGGTAGACATCGCGTAATAAAATTTGGGGTGCTTTTTCAGCTACACATTTTCAGCAAAAATTACAGATTGTTGTAAAACATTTTTTTTTCCTTTTCACAGCCTTCCATGCTAAAAAAAAATTGAAACACCTGCAGGGTCCATATACTCTCTATACCCCTGGATATATTTATTAAAGGGTGTAGTTTCCAATATGGGTCTTTTTGGGGTGTTTATTAAGTTTTAGCACCTTAGGGTGTCCTCAAACCTGTAATGGCACCTAAATAAAATCATGTTGAAAATGAAACCCCAGAGTCCGGTAAGTGCTCCTTCTATTCTGAGGCTTGTGGTTGAGCCACAAATGGGATGCCTCTAAAAAGAGCAGAATTGGGGGAATCGATGTTGAGTTGCATTTCCCATGTCACATCTATCATGTTTCTGTGAATAATGGATGAAAATCTGCAAAAAAAAAGTGAGATTTTGACATTTTACCTCCACTTTGCTTTCATTTCTGTGAACAATTAATGGGTTTACAAACTTCCTAAACACTGCTTTAAATACTTTAAGTCATGCAGTTTCTTAGATGGATTCATTTATGAGGGTATCTAACATGCAGGTCCCTCAAAGCCACGTCAGAGCTGGAATGGTCCCTAAAAAAATCTATGTTGCAAATTTTCTTGAAAATGTGAAAAATTACTACTAAATTTGTAATCCATCTAATGTTGTAAAAAAATTAAAAGACATTTAAAAAATGATGCCAACCTACAGTGGACATATGGTACATGCTAGTTATGAACTATGTCTAGAGGAATAACTGTCTTACATGCAGAATTTTTGAAGTTTGAAAATGGCAAATTTTTCTAAATTTTCATGAATTTTTGATATTTCTCACAAATAAGCAAGGATTGTATGAACAAAAATGTCTTACTAACTTAAATCACAATGTGTCACGAGAACAGTCCTGAATCACAAAGATAGGTAAAAGTGTCAGAAAGTTATTCTCACATAAAGTGACTCATGTCAGATCAAAAATGGGGCTCTGCCAGAAAGGCCAAAACTGGTTGCGATGGTGAGGGGTTAATAACAAAAATGGAATTATGTAAGGATGGCAGATGGAGTGGTATTCAGTACAACACAGTAATAAATTAACAACATGTAGGGCATTTACAGTAATTATCTCCACAAGCCTGGAAGAGTGAGCTCCCAGTCAAGGGCTACAAATCTTAACATCCCTGAGGGAGGCTACCTTTACTTTCCAGACATAAAGAATACACCTCAAGGGCCACAGCACCTATTATAAATGAAGATATCTCTGTCTGTTATCTACACCATAGGGTTCACAGCAACAATCATCCTGGTTCAGAGCAAGAGCTAGAGCCTGGAGACATCCAAACCTCAATGGCCAGTACTGCAGGGACCCATATGTATTTTGTCATACTAGGAATTTATCATGGTCCACAGTCAATTCCAATTTCATTATGCTGGAAAAAACAAATTTAGTGGCTACAACTTTCACTCTTTTGCTGCAATTTTTTTTTTTTTAACTCTAAGAACATGCTCTCCACCCAGATACTTATAAAAGTGTAAGGCTGCATCCCCACAGCACTGGACAAATACCGGTCGGTTTATCTGACCGGTATTTCTCCGGTTTTGTGCAGTGCACACAGCCGCGGAGAGGGGGGGGGGCGGCTTTTCTCCGCGATGTCGGATGATGGATTTCCTCCCCGAAAGGAAGATTGTGCTTGTAGAATGTTTAGGGGGCGGTTCGTGGGCGGAAAAAAACGCCGGACGGAAAACCCATGCAGTGGGGACTGCTGCACGGGTTTTCCATAGAGCACCATTGTGCTAGTTTTCGGACGGTTTTTGAGACAGTCTGCAAAACCGCAAACCGTCTGAAAAACCGGCTGAATACCCGTGCAGTGGCGACATGCCCTAACAGTGTCACACAAAAAACTGCACAAGAATGCGATCTATCGTAGACCCATTTTAAAAAGAGATGGGCCCTGCTAAACCTAATATCTTGCTCCCTCTCTGGGCCAAAACTGGAGAAAACCGTCACTACAAAGTGAAAATTTTCTTCAGAAATTCAAGGATATCACTTTGGATTTCTACTGTAGATTCTGTGTTGGATTTTCCAGTAAAAAAAATCCATCATGTAAACATACTCTTTTTTTTTTTGTTGGAGTTTACACTGAACAGTTTAATTGACATTTATCTGAACTCTGCCGAGTCAGTTCAAGGGCCACAATATGAGCACATGTCACCACAATAGAATGACTAATACTACCATAATTTTACTTACCAAACCAGTAAACCAAGAACATAATAACAATATACAATATACAATAATAACAATATACAAAGACCAAATAATGCACCACATATCACTAAAATATAGTGACTAGTGTAACCATACTATTACTAACCAAATCAATAAACTAAGACTGATATTACCTATATTAACAATATACAAGAACAAAATAATACCCCACATATCACTACCATATGGTGACTAATGCCAATAAAACTGTTGCCTTTTCTTTTTGGGTTTAGTTTGTGTTGGAGTTTACACTAAACAGATTAATTGACATTTATCTGTACTCTGGGAGTCAGTACAATGGCCACAATATCAGCACATGTCACCACTATAGAATGACAAATACTACCATAATGTTACTGACCAAATCAATAAACTAAGACTTATATTACCTGTCACGGACAATGGTAGTGGATCCGCTGGACCACCGCAAGCAATGGCGTAAGCCACACCAGGGAGCGGAATCTAAGTAGCACCTGGTTCTCACCAGAGCCCGCCGCAAAGCGGGATGGACTTGCTGCGGCAGGAAACTACCAGGTCGCTTCCACTGGCGTGACTTGCTTGCAGTGGCACCCAAGGGTAAGCGTGGTACAGAATCGCTAGACATAGTCGGGGACAGGCAGTAGGTCAGGACAGGCGGCAGAGGTTCAAGGTCGAGGGACGGAAGCTTGAACGGTACGGTACACGGTAAGACAGACGAGGCTCAAGGAAAGCTTTCTCTATAGGCTAATGGCACTAAAGATCTGGCACAAGACTCAGGAAGGGGCAGGCTTAAATAAGGGCAGCGACCGGCAATACCCAATTACCGGTGCGCTGGCCCTTTAAATTTCACAGAGCCAGCACACGCTTGCGCCCTAGGGAGCAGGGACGTGCGCGCCGGGAGACTGGAGCTGCAGCAGGAGCGCGGCCGGCTAAGTAGGCAGGAACCCGGCCGGCAGAATGAGCCTACTCTGCTGCCGATGGCCAGAGCTTAGGATTGCCGTTCTTCTTGGTTAATGCCACTATGGGAGACACCAGCAAGGAGAAATGTGGTATAAATTGCCTGTAATAGTTGGCGAAACCCAGGAATCTCTGTATGGCTCGGAGACCCACGGGACGTGGCCACTGTAGGATGGCAGACAACTTAGCGGGGTCCATCTGCAGGCCCCTGTCGTAAATGATGTAGCCGAGAAATGGAAGGCTCTTCTGAGGGAACAGACACTTCTCGAGCTTGGCATAGAGGCGGTTGGCCCTTAGACGTCTGAGGACGTGTCATACATGAACGAGATGGGACTCAAGGTCAGGAGAGAACACTAGAATATCATCCAGGTAGATGACCATACATGTGTACAGGAGGTCCCGGAATATGTCACTGAGAAATTCTTGGAAGACGGCTGGGGCATTGCAGAGTCCGAAGGGCATGACCAGGTACTCGAAGTGCCTGTCGCGAGTGTTGAAGGTGGTCTTCCCTTCATCACCCTCACGTATGCGTATGAGGTTCTGAGCCCCTCGCAGGTCCAATGTAGTAAATATCTTGGCACCCCGTAGCTGGTCAAAAAGCTCAATGATCAGGGGCAGAGGATAGCGGTTCTTTACCGTGATCTTGTTGAGCCCTCGGTAGTCGTAGGGAACCATCCTTCTTAGCCACGAAAAAGAACCCGGCCCCAGCTAGAAGGACTTGCGTATGAACCCCTTCTGGAGATTCTCCTTGATATAGGTAGACATAGCCAAGGTCTCTGGTACCGACAGAGGGTAAACCCTGCCCCGTGGCGGAGACATCCTGGGCAGAAGATCAATAGGACAGTAATATGGGCGATGGGGAGGCAACGTCTCGGCTTGCTTCTCAGAGAAAACGTCCGCAAACGCTTGATACGGAGCGGGAAGGCCCGCCAAAAGCTTAGACGGCACTGTAGGAGAAGCAGGAAGCACCGGGCGCGGTGCCACCAGACAGAGAGACCGACACACTGGCCCCCAACTCAAGACTTCACCCGTCTGCCAGTTGAGCACACGAGCATGGTGCTGCAGCCCCAGGAGACCCAGGAGAATGGACGAGGAAGAACGGGGTAGCACGTAAAACGCAAGTCTCTCCTTGTGCAGGACCCCTACTTGCAAGAACAGAGGCTCAGTGTGTAACCGAATTGGATCACTGAGAATTTCTCCACTGACAGAGGAGATGAGTAGGGGCTTCTCCAGGTGGATCACGGGGAGGTTATGCTGGGACACCAGGGCAGCGTCCAAGAAATTTCCAGCCGACCCAGAGTCCAGGAAAGCAGCAACTTGAAACTGGGAACCTGACCCAGTGCCGCCGAGAACAGGCATGGTCAGATGAGGAGAGGCCGTGCTCTCACCTAGGGACGCCTCTCCCACGTACCCTAGGTGCGCCCGTTTCCCGGACGCTGAGGACGCAGTGGGCAAGATCTGCGGAAATGGTCTGAACTGGCACAGTACAGACAAAGGTTCTCCTCACGTCTTCGGGTTAGCTCCGGTGCAGACAGGTGGGCTCTATCCACTTCCATGGCCTCCTCGGCAGCAGGCAGAGAGGGCAACTGTGGCGGCCTTTGGAATACCGGAGCCAGACGAGGGAGACGACGGGGTCTAGTCTGTTCTCGTTCTTGCCGGAGCTCTTCCTGGCGTTCCGAGAAACGGATGTCAATCCGAGTGGCCAGGGAGATAAGGTCACTCAAAGAAGATGGGAGGTCCCGGGCGGACAGGGCATCCTTGATGTGGCTGGAGAGGCCCTTCTTGAAGGTGGCGGTCAATGCCGCTTCATTCCACGATAGTTCAGAAGCCAAAGTGCGGAACCGTACCACATAATCACCTACTGTACAGATGAGTCCTCTTGGTGCAGATTTAACAAGGTGGTCTTCGCAGAAGAAGCCCGAGCAGGTTCCTCGAAAACACTCCTGAACTAGGTGAGGAATGTGGCAAGGTTGGCCGTGATCGGGTCGTCCCTGTCCCAGAGGGGGGTAGCCCAAGCCAGGGCTTTTTCGGAAAGAAGGCTGAGCACGAACGCCACCTTTGACCGGAAGCGGGTTACTGCTGCTGAGCGGCAATGGAACTGCTGAATCATGGCGGAGAGATGGCTGAGTTGTTGGGCTTGTTGAGCGATCTGTTGCGACTGCTGAGCCACGATGGTGGTGAGGTCAGCATCGGGCGGCAGAGGCGTCTTGGCGGGATCCATGGCCAGATCTTACTGTCACGGACAATGGTAGTGGATCCGCTAGACCACCGCAAGCGATAGCGTAAGCCACATCATGGAGCGGACTCTAAGTAGCCCGCCGCAAAGCGGGATGGACTTGCTGCGGCAGCAAACTACCAGGTCTCTTCCACTGGCGTGACTTGCTGGCAGTGGCAGCCAAGGGTAAGCGTGGTACAGAATCGCTAGACGTAGACATAGTCGGGGACAGGCAGTAAGTCAGGACAGGCGGCAGAGGTTTGTGGTCAAGGGACGAAAGCTTGGACGGTTTTGTACACAGTAAGACAGACGAGGTTCAAGGAACGCTTTCTCTATAGGCAAATGGCACTAAAGATCTGGCACAAAACTCAAGAAGGGGCAGGCTTAAATAAGGGCAGTGACCGGCAATACCCAATTACCGGTGCGCTGGCCCTTTAAATTTCACAGAGCCGGCGCGCGAGCCCTAGGGAGCGGGGTCGTGCGCGCCGGGAGACTGGAGCTGCAGCAGGAGCGCGGCGGGGTAAGTAGACTGGGACCCAGCCGGCAGAGTGAGCGTGCCCGCTGCCTGACATGCGGGCAGTGGCGCTGCTCGGCGTGTACACTCGGGTGTGCCTTCGAACAGGCACGAGGATCGCAGGACCACCCGTGACATTACCTATATTAACAATATACAAGAACCAAATAATAGATAACTATAGAGGGCCAACCAACAGGTAGATACATAGGCCCCCCCTAGTAGATATATGTGCATATAGGGCCCCTTCTAGTAGGTAGGTATAATGGGCCCTCTCTAGTACATAGAGATATAGGGCTCCCTCTAGTAGATAGGTGTTTAGTACCCCAAAAGATAGAAATATAGGGCCCTAGTAGGTAAGTACATACCAAACCATTAGGTAGATGGTAATGTAGGGCCACAGTAGGTACATATATACTGTCCGCAAGTAGTTGATGTATATAAGGGCCCCCCCAGGAGTTAGGTAAGTGTATGTAGGGTGTCCCCCCAAGTAATTATCTAGGTGTATAGAAGCACCCCAGTAGTTAGGTAGGTGTATAGGGTCTACACCCTAGTAGTTAGGCAGGTGTATATAGAGTCTTCCCCCCAGTAGTTAGGTAGATGTATGTAGGGTCTGCCCCCCTAGCAGTTAGGTAGGTGTATATAATGTCACCCCCCAGTAGCTAGGTGTATATAAGATCCCCCCAGTAGTTAGGTAGGTGTATATTAGGGTCTGTCCCCCATTAGTTAGGTAGGTATATATAGGGTCTTCCCGAAGTAGTTAGGTAGGCATATATAAGGTCTGCCCCCAAGTAGGTAGGTCGGTGTATATAGGGTCTACCCCCACTAGCGATAGGCTTAGAGCCTAGTGCAGACAGTGGCGCGATGAAATCATCACATCGGGCCTCTGCCTTCAGTGGGCTAAGCGCCTGGGATCAGTGTATCCCAGCCGTTCAGCCACAGCTGCTGCCTGTACCTTGCAGGCAGCGGCTGCCATCGCTGGGTCTATGTGGCGAGGGGGAGCTCAAGAAGGGACCCTGAAACTCCTCATTCTGAATGGAGAAGTAGCTGCACTTGTGCGGTCACTCTCTATTCAATTCAATGGGAGTTCCATGGCTGCCTTCAGCTATACTTGGAACTCCCATTGAAATTAATAGAAAGTGACAAACGTGGCAACTTCTGTTTTCCGAACAGGGAGTTTCAGGGACTTATTCTGGAGATAGGTCCAAGTCTCATAGGTGGGACCCGCACCTCTGACATTGATGGCATATCCTATCAATATTCCATGAATGTTTGTGATACCAAACTCCTTTTACATTTCAGCATATAACTCTACACATAGCAGAATACCTTTGTGTGATAAAATGTTTAATATCATATATAAGTACAAAAAAATAAGTGAATAAGTGAGGATTATTTAAGTAAGAACAGTTTAGGTGAGGACCAAAACTGTTCTTAAATAAAACCGCTAAATGCCTACCACTACTCCCACAGGGTCTCTAACTACAGTGGCAGAAAAATAGTACGTGAAAACTGTGGGATATGATTCCATACAAAAACACAGCAAAGAGAAATAAAACCCAGCGAAGCAGAGCTTCCTGCAAAGTTCACAAAGTGCAAATAATTCTAGAACCACAGGCAGACACCTCGGTGTGTTTGGGATTTCAGGTACAACTAACGCAGTTATCAAACTACATTAACCACTTCATGCTGGCCACAAATAAGATGAAAGGGCATCACTAGAAAAGAAATACAATGATAATCCTGGCAACCCTGGAGTTAATCTGTCTACCGATTAGTCGTCATGGTTTTCCATATATTGAGAGAATGACACTGATTAATATGACAAGAGTCACAAGTCAGATATTTACAGTGTACGCACAATAATAACAATCCTCAGTGTCTGAAACAAAATCCACTAAATCTGTAAGTAATTTAGCAGAATGGGATTTTCCTTTCCGTTGCCTGCCAGTAGCTCTTCATTTCCAAATTTCCACAGCAGGGGAAGCCTATGACTTACATAATGACTTTAGCATGCAGGCTTTATTTATATATTTCAAATATATTTTTTCCATAAAGTGTGCCTCACATTTAATGTAGTGTGTGAATAATAAGGAACACTGGTGATTGCTTTAATTGTGTCACTTGTGGACATTATACAGCACAACATGAAGCTGCCAATCCTGTATTGAAGAAATATTACATCCAATAATCTACACGACCATGGAATCTAATCTAACACATCTTATACACACACACATATATATATATATATATATATATATATATATATATATATATATATATATATATATATAATCTCACAAAAGTGAGTAGAATATATTACTACTATACCTTTCATATTATAGTATAAATATATTATACCTTTATACCTTTTATATAGAAATATCTTTTATATCTTTTCATGAGACAACACTGAAGATTTGACACAATGTAAAGTAGTCAGTGTACAGCTTGTATGACAGTGTAAATTTGGCATGCCCACAAACTAGCTCAACACACAGCCATCAATGTCTAAATAGCCGGCAACAAAAGTGAGTACACCCCTAAGTAAAATTGGAGAAATTGTGCCCAAAGTATAAATATGAAGTGTGGCCGCTATTATTTTCCAGCACTGCCTTAACTTTATTGCACATAGAATTCACTAGAGATTCACAGGTTAACACTGGGAACCTTTACCACTCCTCCATGATGACATCACAGAGCTGGTGGATGTTAGAGACCTTCTACTCCTCCACCTTCCATTTGAGGATGCCCCACAGATACTCATAGGGTTTAGAGTAGAGTGTGAATAATAAGGAATCGGTGATTTCTTTTAATTGTTTATTTGTGGCATTATACAGACAAATGAAGCTGCCAAACCCGTATTGAAAAAAAAAATAAACCCAAAAATCTACACGACCATGGAAACTAATTTAAAAACATCTAATTTTATATATATTATAATTTTTATATATTTTATTATATATTATATATATATATATTTTATATATAAATTTTATATAAAATTTTTATTATTTAATTTTTCATATATAAAATCTAACATATATTACACTCACGGCCCCTTTTTTAGGTACACTTGTCAAAAATGCTCGTTAACATTTAAATTTTATCAGCAATACATGGCGCAACCCAGGCATTGGATGTGACAGGTCAAGGGCAAACTCCCGCAGTTCAAAACCCAGCTCAGTATGGGGGAAAGGGAAAAATGATTTGAGTGCCCTTTTAAGTGGATGGTTGTTGGTGCCCGAAGGGTGGTTGAGTATTTCAGAAAAAACGATCTCCCGGGGTTTTCCCCACAACCTCTCTAGGGGGTTTAAGAGAAAGGTCCGAAAAAAAAAAAAACTCCGTGAGCGGGGGAGTCTGTGGGCGGAAAGCTTTTGATGCCCGAGGTCAAAGGAGAATGGGCGTGGTTCGAGTGAAAGAAAGGCAAACAGGGACTCAAATAGCCCCCCGTTCAACCCAAGGGAGGCAGAAGAGCATCTCCCAAGCACAGTACGGCGAAAATTTGAGGCAGATGGGCTACAGCAGCAGAAGACCACACAGGTGCCATCCTTTAGCTAAGCATGGGAAAATGAGGCTCCAATTGCCAAGCTCATCAAAATGGACATAGAAGATTGGAAAAACGTTGCCTGGTCTGATGAGTCTCGATTTCTGCTGCGACATTGGATGGTAGGGTCAGAATTTGCGTCAACAACATGAAAGCATGGATCAATCCATGCTATGTGTATCATACGGTTCAGGCTGGTGGTGGTGTGTCATGTGTGGGGAATATTTTCTTGGACTTTTTGGGCCTTGGTAAAATTGAGCATTATTGAACCTTGTTGAATCATGCCACGAAGATATGAGGCATTATATGAAGCAAAAGGGGGTCCAACCCGTTATAGCATGGTGTACTATATAACAGTGCCGGTGAGTGTATATATTTGTACATACAGTAATGTGTGTATGTATTATAATATATATATATATATATATAATATATATATATATATATATATATCTATATTAATATGCCTTAGTGTGTTTGTGAATGAAATACAGCCACCATGTGGTTGGATGACCAAATGGAACAGAGAGAAATCTATATATGTGAACCAATGAAGAAGAATGTGGGCAGTACCAAGTGGATTGGGGGAGCCATCTCATCCAAATTTACTCTACTGTGCCCTGCACTCAGCAGTGTAGCGGATGGTTATCTATCAATCAATCAATCTATCTATCTGTCTGTCTGTCTGTCTGTCTGTCTATCTACATTTATATGTTGAAGTCATTCTGGGAAAATAATTCTGTCCTTAAGGGGTTTTTACCATGAAAGCATTTCATGCTTGATTTGCCCTGCTTCAGCTTTCAGTGTGTTTAAAAGGAGGCATGTATGATTTGTTTGAACTGCATATCATGTGACCCAGCAGGCTTGACATCAACATGCCTATACCCACAACATGCTCACTCTAGTCAAACAAGGGTCTGTTTATATAAAGAGCTGTGAGAAACTACAATGTAGCTGAGTGGTTTGCACTTCTGCCTTTCCGCATAGTGGTCCTAGGTTCAAAACTGCAGGAACCAAATATGGATTTTTTTTGTCAATCCACATACCTAATAGAGGTTCGTTTTTTCCTTTGATTTATTTGCACTATTTGACTAATTACTAAGGAGTAGAGCGGACGAGAGCAAAATGACAGTCCCTGGGGTTGAACACTTGCTCAGCACTGAGTGTGTGTGATTACTAAGCAGGAAAGAGACTGACAGTAGCTGCCTGAGAGGAGAGGGCACATGCAGCCAGGACTGATGAGCTCTCGTCACTGGTCTTTTCCCCTGGAGATGATCTGTACACTATGGATCACTAAGGTAGTAGCTAAAACAAAAATGCTACAGAATTTTTAATAATGATAAATGGTGAAAATGTTTATTATTTAATTTACAAGCTTCTCACGTCAATTTACTTTGTGGTAAAACCCCTTTAAGTGAATGCATGTTTTTTTTAAAGTCACCCTCCTGTGACAGGGTATCTATTGGTGTATGACAAAAGCATGAGGTAGAGGTTAAATGTGCTTGACCACTGCAGGAATGGAGACTTGCAGATGCAGTGGAGATTGTTACATTTACATAGAGTGAATTTTCTTCTAATGCCACCATAGTTGTCTTAGCGACTATTTAGACAGTGCCAGCTTTTACTATCAGGTAGTATGTTTACACAGCATATGTTAAAATGCTGTCCAAAATCTGCCGACATTTGAACATCACTGTACCTTGGTTTTGTGCGTGGATTTGCAATAAAAACCGCAGTCGGTTTTCTGATTTCCCACCAGCCCATTACATGGACTGTATGGGAATCCGCTGGAAGATCCAACAGGTTTTAAAATCCGTCGGATTTCAAAACCGACTGGAACAAATCCGTGCTATGTAGACTACAGCACGGATTTTGTCTTGCTGTCTATGGGGCACTGGTTAACGTCAGATTTTCAGCGGATTCTAAATATCGAATCCACTGAAAATCTGACCAGATACCTGTGCTGTGTAGACATAGCCTTAGGGCATGTCACTACGGCAAGGGTTTTTGGTCGGTTTTTCAAACTGTTTGCGGTTTTAGAAACCGTCTGCAAGCAACGCTCCCCATAGACTTCAACAGAAAAGACGATCAGCAGTCCCCACTGCACGGATTTTCCACCGGATGGTTTTTTACGCCACCGGTGGTCCGAAAAACTTAGAACATGTTCATTCTTCTGTTCTGTTTCCAGACGAAAAATTAACATTGGAGTCAATGTAAACCGCTCTGAAAGTGAGCGAGCGGTTTTTGTCCAGGTTTTTGGTGCAGTTTTGGGGGCAGTTTTAGGTTTTTGCAAAACAAAAGTGAAGAATGATCCCATCTATAGTGGATGTGTTTTTGCAGGTTCTTTTGCACTTTTTTTTAACACAGGAAGTTCCTGCAAACCAGCTCGGGCTGCAGATCCTCATCGCTACTGGTGCATGATGCAGCGGTGGTTACTACACGACTTATTTTATATAATATTTTAAAAAAGAGCCTGAAGCACACACAATCAATGTCTTGCTGAGACAAGTCTAAGATGGCCACTGGAATCTCAGGGAGTGACCACTGGGTGGAGGTAAAAAAAATCACATGGTTTCTCGCACCAACCAGGAATACTTTTGCACTCAGACACTTTTCAGCTTGAAAAACAATCCAACAACCGCTGGGGAAACCTGGACAGAATCGGTGACAAAAAACGTTCAAAAAACAAAAACTGCCGAAAAACTGACCGTTTTTTTGTGTCAAAAACAGTCCAAAAACTGTTGTGGAAACCGGGACAAAATCGGTGACAAAAAAACGTTCAAAAAAACCAAAACCACCAAAAAACGGTTATAATAAACGGTTCTGCTGAGGTCAAAACTGAGCAGTTTTTGTCCTTTGCCGTGTAAACACACCCTTAGGCTGTGTCCCCAAGGCACAGGACAAATACCGGTCGGAAAATGCCTACCGGCATTTGGTCTTTTTTTGGCACGCAGGGGGGCGACATTTCCACGGTTTGCGCATTCAAGCCCTCCTCCTTCTCACAGTCATGTTCATGTTCCGCCCGAAAACCGAGCAGAAGAATGAACATGTTCTATATTTTTCGGACCGTCGGCGGTCTAAAAAACCGTCTGGCGGAAAATCTATGCAGTGGGGATCGCTGCACAGATCTTCTATTTAAATCAATGAAAAAGGTTGACAGTCGGTTTACAGACGGCTTTCAAATCCGAAAACCGTCTGTAAAACCGTCTGAAAAACCGGACCGTGGGGACTTGCCCTTAAAGGGGTTGTCTCACTACATTGCTTCATGTTACCACAGTCCTGTTATCTTGCTTTCATTTTGAATTCAGGGGCGTGTTTACTGGCTTCTACTAGGCTGCAGTAGAAGCCAGGTCTGTAGCTATAGCAACCAGTACTGACAGCCTATCAGGAGAGATCAAACAGGTCTGCAGCTATAGCGACCAGCACTGGCAGCCTATCAGGAGAGATCAAACAGGTCTGTAGCTATAGCGACCACAGGAGCTAATGCAGCCCATGCAAGAGGGGATATCTAGGTAGGACACTGTTAATGGAGACATATTGCAAAGTGACTTGTTTTTGCAAGATCTTTAACATAAAAAGCAATCCTTGTAGTGAGATAACCCCTTTAAGGTTTTATGATATAATGAACTACTTGAGAGCACTATGCAACTTGTTTCTCAGTATTTATTTCCCTAAATTAAAAACTAATAAATAGCCTCAAATCAAACCACCTCGCTAGGAGTATAATATTATTATTATTATTTATGTTAGAGCGCCATTGATTCCAGGGTGCTGTACATTCAAGGGGAGCTACATACATAACAAATGTTGAACAAATACAATGGTGATGATAAATGACAACTGACACAGAGGGAGGAGAGGACCCTGGCCGCGAAGGCTTACAATCTACAAGGAAGGAGGGAAGAGACAGATGATGAGGGGCAGACATGTTTTGTGGGCCGGTGTACTGGTGGTGGGGTTATTATAGGTGATAAGCTATCCTGAAGAGATGGGTTTTCAGGTTGCTTTTAAAACTGGTGAAAGTTGGGGAGAGTCTGATGTGTTGGGGCAGTGAGTTCCAGAGAATGGGGGATTGGGGCTAAGCACGGAGAAGTCTTGGGACGGTTATTGAGGACTGATAAGAGAGCAGAGAGAAGGTCCCATGAGGGGATATCTGGAAATTAGGCAGAGATGTATGGAGGGGAGAGGTTATGGAGAGCCTTGTAGGTCATGGTTAGTAACTTGAAGTGAATTCGCTGGGCAATGGGCAGCCAGTGAAGGGATTGGCAGAGGGGAGAGGCAAAGGAGTAGTGAGGAGAGAGGTGGATAAGACGGGCAGCAGAGTTGAGGATGGATTGAAGGGGAGCAAGAGTGCTTTATCAATGAATTAGTGACTGCTTATCTTTGCATTCTGCCACAACTGTCTAGTATTTCAATCCACAGGATGAGCTAACGGTCACATCTGGGGTCACCAAGTTTGGATAAGTGGAAAGAGCCTTGCAGTCAATGAACATGAGAGAAGGGGAACTACCAGCTCACTAGTGACACGACCTCATTCCCTCTCCCCAGAGTGCACAGGCACTCCCCCAGCTCGCAGGCATCACAGGAGCAGCAGTCTAGGGTTAGGACGTCACTAGTGCCTTCTGGCTGGGGGAGGTGCAGCCCAGGGAGGAGGGACAGAGGAAGGTGCTGGGTGTAGGGGGTGTTTTCCAGCTTTAAAAAGGCAGCAGACACATAGCAGCTCTGCGTCAGAGAGAGACTTGGAGACTTTCCTTAACTCCCAGCTTAACACAAACAGCTCCAGAGAGGGAAAGCAGTCACCCACTCCCCCAACTCCTCACTGCCTGCAAGAAGTGCATGCCACTCACTCCCATAGACACATGCCCCAATGCCACTGCTGTCACCTGCTGCCACCACCCTGCAGTGTATAGAGCTCCCAGTCCCCGGTGCCCGGTGCCCGCTGTAGTCTCCGTGCCCTCATACTCATCAGTATCACAGCTCGGATCACCGAGTGTATGCCACGCACTAGTGTAGCCGCTCCTTGCAGTCTTCCCCGAGGTCCGCTGCTTCCAGCCGGCGTCAGAGACACCGTGGAGTTCCAGCCCTTCTTCCCATTCATCATGAAGTCGGCGGAGGAAGGTACAGTGTGTGCGGCGGGAACACGTGTCCCATGTGTCTGTCTGGATCATGGGTGCTGCAGAGTTTCGGAGGCTCCATTGGAAGTGTCACAGGAGCGCTGCTATGTATAGGGGTACGGTGGATGAGGGGCAGCATCAGCGACAGGTGACAGAGTGGGGAGGACGGTGGTGAGTGTATGGGGCGCTGATAGGTGAGTGTATGGAGCGCTGATAGGTGAGTGTATGGAGCGCTGTAGCTGAGTGTATGGGGCGCTGATAGGTGAGTGTATGGGGCGCTGTAGCTGAGTGGATGGGGCGCTGATAGCTGAGTGTATGGAGCGCTGTAGCTGAGTGTATGGGGCGCTGAGAGGTGAGGGGATGGGGCGCTGATAGGTGCGTGTATGGGGCGCTGATAGGTGTGTGTATGGAGCGCTGTAGCTGAGTGTATGGGACGCTGATAGGTGAGTGTATGGGACGCTGATAGGTGAGTGTATGGGGCGCTGATAGGTGAGTGTATGGAGCGCTGATAGGTGAGTGTATGGGGCGCTGTAGCTGAGTGTATTGAGCGCTGATAGGTGAGTGTATGGAGCGCTGTAGCTGAGTGTATGGGACGCTGATAGGTGAGTGTATGGAGCGCTGTAGCTGAGTGTATGGAGCGCTGATAGGTGAGTGTATGGGGCGCTGATAGGTGAGTGTATGGGACGCTGATAGGTGAGTGTATGGGACGCTGATAGGTGAGTGTATGGGCGCGTAGGAGTAGTGAGTGTATGAAACGCGGTAGCTGAGTGTATGGAGCGCTGTAGCTGAGTGTATGGAGCGCTGATAGGTGAGTGAATGTAGCGCTGATAGGTGAGTGTATGGGGCGCTGTAGCTGAGTGTATGGAGCGCTGATAGGTGAGTGTATGGGACGCTGATAGGTGAGTGTATGGGACGCTGAGAGGTGAGTGTATGGGGCGCTGATAGGTGAGTGTATGGGGCGCTGATAGGTGAGTGTATGGAGCGCTGATAGGTGAGTGTATGGGGCGCTGATAGCTGAGTGTATGGAGCGCTGATAGGTGAGTGTATGGAGCGCTGATAGGTGAGTGTATGGGGCGCTGATAGGTGAGTGTATGGGGCGCTGATAGGTGTGGGTGTGGGGCGCTGATAGGAGTTTGTGTGGGGCGCTGATAGGTGAGTGTATGGAGCGCTGATAGGTGAGTGTATGGGGCGCTGATAGGTGAGTGTGTGGGAGCGCTGTAGGTGTGTGAGCAGGATGCTGTTGTCATATAGGAAGGTCGGCTGTCTAAATTCATTTATACTGTGACTTACAATGTGATCAGTATAAAAGTAGTTATAGCACTGCTACCGTATAAGTATATCTACCTGGCACCACTACTATATGTCCGGGCTGTGCCATTTATAACTATATATACCTGACACTGCTACTATATGTCCAGGCTATGCCATTTATAAGTATATATACCTGGCACCACTACTATATGTCCGGGCTGTACCATTTATAAGTATATATACCTGACACTGCTACTATCGGGCTATGTCATTTATAAGTATATCTACCTGGCACTACTACTATATGTCCAGGCTATGCCATTTATAAGTATATATACCTGGCACTACTACTATATGTCCAGGCTATGCCATTTATAAGTATATATACCTGGCACTACTACTATATGTCCGGGCTATGCCATTTATAAGTATATTCACCTGATACTACTTCTATATGTCCAGGCTATGCCATCTATAAGTATATATACCTGGCACCACTACTATATGTCCAGGCTATGCCATCTATAAGTATATATACCTGGCACTACTGCTATATGTCCTGACTATGCCATGTATAAGTAAATATACCTGGCACCACTGCTATATGTCCGGGCTATGCCATTTATAAGTTATCTACCTGGCACTACTACTATATGCCCGGGCTATGCCATTTCTAAGTATATCTACCTGGCACCACTACTATATGTCCGGGCTATGCCATTTATAAGTTATCTACCTGGCACTACTACTATATGCCCGGGCTATGCCATTTATAAGTTATCTACCTGGCACTACTACTATATGCCCGGGCTATGCCATTTATAAGTCCATTTACCTGGCACCACTACTATATGTCCAGGCTATGCCATCTATAAGTATATTTGCCTGGCACCACTATCATATGCCTAGGCTATGCCATTTACCATAGGTATATGTTGTGGCAGTGCAGAACTAGGTGCATGTGCATAGAATTTTGTATCCTGTATAGAAAATGGATGTGTGGATGTGGCACCTTAGACTTGAAAAGCCTCTTCTCTATCAGTGTAGATGTAACATAGGTATAGTGTAGGTGTGTGGCTTATCACAGATAGTTACATTGGTGGGCTGCTATTTCTAGGCGTGGGTGACTTGAGTAGTAGTTGTATGAGGGTCTCTCTCTCTCTCTTCTCTCTCTCTCTCTCTCTCTCTCTCTCTCTCTCTCCTCTCTCTCTCTCTCTCTCGATCGATGTTGTAATAGTGAATATGGTACTACCATTACAAATGTGACATTCATCATTCATCATAGATGTGATAGTATTAGGTATAATCGTGAGTGTGAAGCTATGTTATAAATAGGGATATGTTATTTCACTGTGTGCATTCACTGTTAATACAGGTGTGTGGTTCATTACTTATCACTGAGTGATAGTTATGTAACTACTATTCTACTCTTTGCTTGTAAGCATACATTCACTATTGATACATGTGTGATTCATTACATATTGGTGAATGTGCGTAATATAACTTACATGGGTCACTAAGTGATAGTTATAACTACTACTTGCTTGTAATCATACATTCACCACTGATGACACGAGTATGGTTCAGTACTTACCGGTGAATGCATACATAGGTTACTGGAGGGGTAGTTATAAGTATTTTTTGTGTAGTGTTTGCCTATAAGCATATTCACCACTGATACAGGAGTGTGGATCATTACTTATTGGTGAATATACACTATATAACATACATAGTTATAATTACTATTTACTAGTATTAGCCTGTATACATATATCCACCACTGATACAGGAGTGTGGTTCATTACTTATTGGTGAATATACACTATATAACATACATAGTTATAATTACTATTTACTAGTATTAGCCTGTATACATATATCCACCACTGATACAGGAGTGTGGTTCATTACTTATTGGTGAATATACACTATATAACATACATAGTTATAATGACTATTTACTAGTATTAGCCTGTATACATATATCCACCACTGATATAGGAGTGTGGTTCATTACTTATTGGTGAATATACACTATATAACATACATAGTTATATTTACTATTTACTAGTATTAGCCTGTATACATATATCCACCACTGATACAGGAGTGTGGTTCATTACTTATTGGTGAATGGACACTATATAACTTACATAGTTATAATGACTATTTACTAGTATTTGCCTATAACATATATCCACCGCTGATACAGGAGTGTGGTTCATTACTTATTGGTGAATATACACTATATAACATACATAGTTATAATTACTATTTACTAGTATTTGCCTATAAGCATATTCATCACTGATACAGGAGTGTGGTTCATTACTTATTGGTGAATATACACTATATAACATACATAGTTATATTTACTATTTACTAGTATTAGCCTGTATACATATATCCACCGCTGATACAGGAGTGTGGTTCATTACTTATTGGTGAATATACACTATATAACATACATAGTTATAATGACTATTTACTAGTATTTGCCTATAAGCATATTCATCACTGATACAGGAGTGTGGTTCATTACTTATTGGTGAATATACACTATACAACATACATAGTTATAATTACTATTTACTAGTATTAGCCTGTATACATATATTCACCACTGATACAGGAGTGTGGTTCATTACTTATTGGTGAATATACACTATATAACATACATAGTTATAATTACTATTTACTAGTATTTGCCTAGAAGCATATTCATCACTGATACAGGAGTGTGGTTCATTACTTATTGGTGAATATACACTATACAACATACATAGTTATAATTACTATTTACTAGTATTTGCCTAGAAGCATATATTCACCACTGATACAGGTGTGTGCCCATGGATGATAGTTGTATAACTATTGTTTGTGTATGGAGCTGTAGATTCTGATATCCTGTACCTGTAGTGGTCTATACCTGAGTATATACCTGACAGTATCACTAGCTGCTTCTTGTAGTGAATGGATGAGGCATTCCAATGTGTCCCATACACGGTCCAATGTATGGGCTAGCTTGTATTTATGGTTAGTGAGCTGTGGCTGTCACTGGCACCTGGGCACTGCTATTGATGGCAGAGCACATGGTTCAGGTAGGCACAGGGCAGTATGAGGAACACCTGATGATGCCACAAGGCACTGGTGTTGTGACATCTTGTAGCTGATGCTGTCTTTGTTGTGAGTGGCATAGCCTCTGGTGATGGACAGGTGTATGCCAGACACATGCAGTTAAACACAGTGTTCAGTTTAGCTGCAGGGTATGATCAGGATGATGTAGAGGAGGAGGCTGGATCCCTCCTGGTGTCCCCTGGTAATCCCTCACCACTGTGGAGCTTCATCTGCTGCATGTGTCTGCTGTGCTGGGACTTGGTCCAGCTAGTGCACTGTCATGTGCCCATCTCCCCTTCTCCCCTCACTACACTGAACCTACTGTAGTCAGTGTCTGATGTGCAGTAATCATAGTCTGGCAGCAAATAGCAGCCATTAAGACAACACCCATAATTATAACCATCCCTGACATCCCACAGACTGGAGAGCTGAGCTCACTGGGAGCAGGACACATTCCTCTAAACTTACTGACTGGCTGAATCTTCCCTCTCCATTCTCTGAGTAGCTGAGTAGTTGGCAGTGTACACGTGTCAGGGAGCACTTACTGCTGTGCTGCTGATGTGCTGCTTATCTGCCATGCAGCAGAGCAACGACATTGACTCCATCAGGCAACTCACGATGGTTTGCAGTCCTATGTAAAGAAAAAAAAACACATAAAGCCCCTCATGATATACCAGGCGGATGTGGAAAATGGTAACCTCAGCGCTACAATACTTTGTATATTGGCATACATAGTATATGCAGTAATGCATCACTACCAATCCTGACAGTACAGGAGCGCAGTACACAATTGTATGTGTACACAGCCCATATCCCAATATCAGACATACATTTCTGAATGTGATCGCTGCGTCAACCTTTTTCAACTTTATAAAGTTTGTAACTAGACCTAAAGCATGGAGCATGTAGGTATGTAGCTATGGACAAGGTATCTACATCTGCAGATGTAAATAGGTAGATATAGATAGATGGAGAGGGATAGATAGATAGATAGATAGATAGATAGATAGATAGATAGATAGATAGATAGATAGGAAGATGATAGATTGATTGATAGGCAGATGATAGATAGGTAGGTTGTTTGATAAATAGATAGATCGATACATATGCAGCTAGATAGATATATTGATAAGCAGATCATAGATAGATTGATAGGCACATAATAGTCTAGTAAAGTATAAGTAGATGGATGTGGAAGAATGGATGGATAGGTAGATAGATGGATATAAATATAGATGGATTAATTAATAAATAGATTGATAGATAGAAACAGAGATAGGTAGATATATAGACTATACATAGATGATAGGTAGATGGAAAGATAGACAGATAGTTAGATAGATAGATGGATAAATAAATAAATAGATAGATGGATAGATAGATAGAAACAGAGATAGATAAATAGGTAGATAAGTAGACATATATAGACTATACATAGAGGATAGGTAGATGGAAAGATAGATAGATAGGCAGATGATTGATAGATAGATAGATAGATAGATAGGCAGATGATTGATAGATAGATAGGCAGATGATTGATAGATAGGATGATGATATATTGATTGCTAGGCAGATGATTGGTAGGCAGATGATAGATAGATAGATAGATAGATAGATAGATAGATAGATAGATAGATAGATAGGAAGATGATAGATTGATAGGCAGATGATAGATAGGTAGGTAGATAGATAAATAGATAGATTGATCAGCAGATGATAGATACAAAGATTGATCTTAGGTTTGAAAGGTAGATAGATAAATAGATCGATACATATGCAGCTAGATAGATTGATAAGCAGATCATAGATCGATTGATAGGCACATGATAGATAGTCTAGTAAAGTATAAGTAGATGGATGTGGAAGAATGGATGTATAGATGGATGAATAGATAGATTTAAATATGGATGGATAGATAGATAGATAGATAATTGGATGGATGTGGAAGAATGGATGGTTAGGTAGATAGATGGATATAAATATAGATGAATTAATAAATAGATGGATATAAATATAGATGGCTTAATAAATAGATTGATAGATAGAAACAGAGATAGGTAGATATATCGACTATACATAGAGGATATGTAGATGGAAAGATAGATAGAGAGATAGATAGATAGATAGATAGATAGATAGATAGATAGGATGATGATAGATTGATTGGTAGGCAGATGATAGATTGATTGGTAGGCAGATGATAGATAGATAGATAGATAGATTGATAAGCAGATGATAGATTGATAGGCAAATGATTGCTATAGATAGATCGATAGGCAGCCAGATAGATTGATAAGCAGATGATAGAGAGAGATAGATAAAAAACAGATAGATAGATAGATAGATAGATAGATAGATAGATAGATAGATAGATAGATAATGGATGGCTAGATAGACTATATTGTGAATTTATTATTTCAGGAATGTTCGAAGTATAGATAGATGGATGAATGGATGTGGAAGAATGGATGCATAGATGGATGAATAGATCGATTTAAATATGGATGGAGAGAGATAATTAGATGGATGTGGGAGAATGGATGGATAGGTATAGAGATGGATATAAATATAGATGGATTAATAAATAGATGGATAGAAAAAGAGATAGGTAGATATATAGACTATACATAGAGTATAGGTACATGGAAAGATAGATAGATAGATAGATAGATAGATAGATAGATAGATAGATAGATAGATAGATAGATCCCATTACACTGGGAATTTATTATTTTAAGGAATGCTCGTATTTTAACATTGTATAATTGCACCGAAGTTAAGACCTTTGTGAGGAGGATCAAACCATGTATCACCAGTATTTAGTGGTATTACTGGTAATCCTGAGATCTGTAGCACGTATATCTGAGTGCACTTCTCTCTCGTACATATAACCCTAATCTGTAATAGGTGCCTATACCTGCTCCTAATGAGCTTTGTGTTGATTTCATTGGCTTTGCCCTCCGAGCTGAAAGAGGCCACTGGGCACCACTCTGTGCCCTCGTCCTGCCCTGGCCATGAATATGCGCTTTGTAGCTGTATATTAAATTGCTGTCATGTATGTGCCAAATATTTGTATAGTTCCTGCGTTGTTAATAAAACACATAATAAACAGGCTGCAGTCAGGGCAATGAAAGCCACCTTTATTTGTTGTAAAGTGTCTATATAGATGAATAGTGTTTACCACCACAGCAGAGTGCCAGGCGGGTGGGGGAACACGATGCATTACCCGCTGGAGAGGTTACAAATACTTCAGCAATGACAAAATAGGGAGCCACATTTTTGAAACGGTTTTGGTCTAAAACTCACTTTTTTTCCCCATAGAAACCTATAGGCAAAAAAGTGAGTTTTAGACCAAAACCGTTTCATATATGTGGCCCAGGGAAAGCAAATGGTAAAAAAATGAGGTTGAATACCCTGGGGCTACACACTGACATTGCTCCACTGTGTGCAGATGTGATTAGTACAGAGATTTACAATCAGATATTAAAAGGAATATTAAAGAATCTACTCCATGTACAATGTATCCAGCCATCCTCAGGGCAGGCTCTGTTTCAATGTATTTTACTGACAGATCGCATTTCTAATTACAATCTGAAAATGTACTAAATAATAAGATATGTAAAATGGATGTCAGCTTGGTACATATCCAAAATAAAAACCTGAGGAGACTCCCATACATCTGCATTCATATGAGCACCACTGTGTTAGCGGCCGTGTTCTCTCTTCTGTAATCCTGTTAATTAGGATTTAGTTTTATCCTTACACAGTTTTATGACCATCACCATATTTCTATATTTGCTATATTGTGATAATTGAATATTCACACATCTGCCTGATATTATGCAGAAGCTCTGATTTGTAATCTAGTGTAATTAATATTACAATAATTAATTCATGATTTTATTAGTTTTGCCTATTTTTTGTGTATTATTTCCCCCCTACTCCCTGTATATTAGTGATGTTGCCCACTATATTCCCCTTCTGTTGTAGAAGATAAGCCCTTGCAGGCAGGGTCCTCTCTTTATCAGTTATATTACATTATTATTTTCCTGATTTTTTTCTTATTATGTATTTAGACCCCTTTTTCATATTTACATTACCCTGGATTTAAAGCTGATTTAAAATAAATAAATAAATAAATAGTATTGATACTAAATACATAATAATAATAATAATAATAATAATAATAATAATAATAATAATAATAATAATAATAATACATTTCAAGCCAGATATTGCTTTATGTATCTTTGTTTTAACTACTGTATTTTTTTACATTATATTTTTATTATATTATTTCTTTTCTTAAATTTACATCTGTATAGTTGTTATTATTAGTAGTATTCTATTATCTGGGTTGTGAGTGTGTGTGTGAACTGTGCAGAAATAGGGGTAATCTATTACTACTTTATTATGTTCTTCTTCCAGCGATCATAGGACTAAGGTAAACACTCTCAGGAGGAGGCAGTGCTGCTGTCAGTGTATAAGCTAACACTATACATATACAGAGCAGTCACACATCAGCTAACTATATAAGGCAGTAGGTTACTAGACATGATTAGTCTCCCAGTTGTCTCTGCAGTCGTGCACATTTATTTGAAAAACCTACAGTATGTTTAGATTTCTATGTGTTTCAATAATGCTGTGTCTCTTTTGCTTCTATGCCTTGGCCTTTCTAGATAGTCGTGATTGTCGTTGTGTATATTACTTTGTAATATAGGTAGTTTAGTGAGTGTCAGTGTCTGCTCATCCTATAAGATAGGTAGTTGGTGAGTGTTGGTGTCTTCTCATTCTGTAATATAGGTAGTTTAGTGAGTGTTGGTCCTTATGAATTTGTAATATAGATAGCGTCAGTGTCTCATCATTTTGTAATGTAGGTAGTTAGTGTCAGTGCGTTAACAATTTGTAATATAGGTGGTTTAGTGAGTATCAGTGCCTTATTTTGTCACATTGGTGGTTTAGAGAGTGTCAGTGCCTTATGAATTTGTAATATAGGTAGTTAAATGAAAGTTGGTGCCTTATTTTGTGACATAGGTCATTTAGGAAGTGTTATGAATTTGTAAAATAAGTAGTTTAGTGTTAGTGCCTTTACAATTTGTTACATAGGTAGTTTAGTGAGTATCTGTGCCTTATCATGCTGTAATATAGGTAGTTTAGTGAGTGTCAGTGTCTTCTCATTCTGTAATATAGGTAGTTTAGTGAGTGTCAGTGTCTTCTCATTCTGTAATATAGGTGGTTTAGTGAGTGTCAGTGAGTGCCTTATTATTCTGTAATATAGGTAGTGAGTCTCAGTGCTTTATCATTCTGTAATATAGGTAGTTTAATTAGTGTCAGTGCCTTATCATTCTGTAATATAGGTAGTTTAGTTAATGTCAGTGAGTGCCTCATCATTTTGTAATATAGGTAGTTTAGTGAGTGTCAGTGTCTCATCATTCTTTAATATAGGTAGTTTAGTGAGTGTCAGTGTCTTCTCATTCTGTAATATAGGTAGTTTAGTTAGTGTCAGTGTCTGCTCATACTGTAATATAGGTAGTTGTGAGTGTCAGTTTTCTGCTCATTCTGTAATATAGGTAGTTTAGTGAGTGTCCAGTGTCTCTCTTTCTATAATATAGGTAGTTTAGTGAGTGTCAGTGTCTGCTCATTCTGTAATATAGGTAGTTTAGTTAGTGTCAGTGTCTGCTCATCCTATAATATAGGTAGTTGGTGAGTGTCAGTGTCTTCTCATTCTGTAATATAGGTAGTTTAGTGAGTGTCAGTGTCTTCTCATTCTGTAATATAGGTAGTTTAGTGAGTGTCAGTGTCTTCTCATTCTGTAATATAGGTAGTTTAGTGAGTGTCAGTGTCTTTTATCCTAATATAGGTAGTGAGTCTCAGTGCTTTATCATTCTGTAATATAGGTAGTGAGTCTCAGTGCTTTATCATTCTGTAATATAGGTAGTTTAGTTAATGTCAGTGAGTGCCTTATTATTCTGTAATATAGGTAGTTTAGTGAGTGTCAGTGTCTTATCATTCTGTAATATAGGTAGTTTAGTGAGTCTCAGTGCTTTATCATTCTGTAATATAGGTAGTTTAGTTAATGTCAGTGAGTGCCTTATTATTCTGTAATATAGGTAGTTTAGTTAATGTCAGTGAGTGCCTCATCATTTTGTAATATAGGTAGTTTAGTGAGTGTCAGTGTCTGCTCATTCTGTAATATAGGTAGTTTAGTGAGTGCCAGTGTCTGCTCATTCTGTAATATAGGTAGTTTAGTGAGTGTCAGTGTCTTCTCATTCTGTAATATAGGTAGTTTAGTTAGTGTCAGTGACTGCTCATTCTGTAATATAGGGAGTTTAGTGAGTGTCAGTGTCTTATCATTCTGTAATATAGGTAGTTTAGTTAGTGTCAGTGCCTGATCATTCTGATATATAATTAGTTTAGTGACTGTCAGTGTCTTCTCATTCTCTAATATAGGTAGTTAGTGAGTGTTGGTGCCTTATCAATTTTTAATATAAGTAGTTAATTGAGAGTTGGTGCCTTATCACTTGTAGTACAGGTAGTTTAGTGAGTCTCAGTGACTTTCAGTAAGAACTGTCTGCATAGTGTATTATCACTAATGGGTGCTAAGACTAAGCACTTGCTAGGGATATAGGTGACAAAAGACAAAGCTGTTATGCAGTAGATTAAAAAGAGACTGTCAAAGTAATAACAGTGGTAAAAGTATATTTAATATCCAAATATATTTTATTAATGTGCCACATGGTTATATTAACAAAGGCCAAAATAGCACAGCTCCATATTAAATATAGAAGCTACAGAAATATGTGGTGTAAGAAGACACTCTTCAGGTACAGTAAAATTATTAATCCAGCATCTGACACTCCAAGACAGCCTAATGATCCACCAAAGTGTCCAGCACAGAACTGCAATACGTTTTGAGTTTCTCTGGACCAGAAACAGAATACTAAGCAAAAAGGACCAATTTATCTGATTTGAAAAAAAAGCAGATTTTATGTTTAAGTAAAATTTTTCCTCCTTAACAACTGAGTTTGAAGTACTTTTCTATGACCGTTTTGTATTCCAGAATAGTCAACAGTCTTATCAGGCCCCATTAATGCCAGATTTAGGCCTCCTTCACAAGCACTATTTTGTAGTATTTTAAATGCAAAAATTCCATTCATTTTTAGTGTTCTTTATCATTTATTTTACAGGGTTTTTTGTAGTTTTCTTTTATTCTGATACATAATTTTTTTCTGTTGTTTTTGAGGTCCCATTAAAAAGCCTATGGGAAAAAAATTAGTAAAGAAAACACCATACCCACAGCAGGATATATTTTAAAAAACAAAATCACAAGCCACAACCCCACAAGCATAAATGTTAAATATATAAACTTTCAGTAATGTCCTATAGATTTTTAAAGTAACATCTGGCTCTAGTGTTTTTGACCTAAAATATGCTGTTAAAATATTAGCAAAAATGCTGCAAAAATATATTACAAATTGTGTGAATGTAGCCGGAAGGAATTCTACTGGACATGTAGGTTGACTAGATCATGATTTCTATTGTGTGATAGTGGGATTTCACATTAATGCAATGGGTGTCACAAAGATGTGACATAAAAGCGGCTGCAAGACGGTTTTCCAGAAAATAGCATTTCTACTTAATTATATATTGTATTACATAAAAATGTTTTAAATGTAATTAAAAAATAACTTAAAATAAAAGCAATAAAAGTGCCTAAAACCGTATGCATGCACACTGTAGGGCTGCCATGTGGGTGTCAGTGTCTTATCGCTTTGTAATATAGGTAGTTTGGGCCACATGTATGAAGCTGTTTAGGTCTAAAACTCACTTTTTTGCCCATAGGTTACTATGGGTAAAAGAGTGAGTTTTAGACCTAAACAGCTTCATACATTTGGCCCTTAAGGGCCACATGTATCAAACGGTTTTGGTCTAAAACTCACTTTTTTTTTCCATAGTGGCCCTTAGTGTCAGTGCTTTAACAATTTGTAATATAGGTGCTTTAGTGAGCGTTAGTACCTTATGAATTTGTGTCAATGCACCACATATCTGCCCATGAATATGGCCCTTTGGCTCCACTCTAATGAATGCTACAGTATTTTGTATTCTATTTTTGAATGTATTTTTATTAAGGACACTTGTCCTTTAAAAAAAAAAAGCTATTTAACAACACACCTATCTAAAAAATGAAATGTGAAATGTTACAGAAAACACTTAAATTACCATGGATATAAATAACAACATTATGCAGCTACAAAACAAACAGTATATTAGTAAAAGATACATATTTTATATAGATTCACATAACATTCAAAATAAACACAAATTATACAATACACACTGCAGGTAGAGTAAAATTATTTAATCCAGCATCTGACTCTCCAGGACAATCTAATGATCCACCATACTGTACATAGTAGCACCCATGTAGAAAATATGTATATGGAGATATCACAAAGTGCCTAATATAGAGCAGTCATGTGCACCAGGTGCTCAAAACTGCCCAAAATAACAAAAATAATGAAATCCCATGTACATAGGACATGTAAAGGCAACATGGGATACAGACTAAAACAACCCAATGCATGTTTCACACAATGCTTCTTTTCAGGGAGGGTGGAAGGGTTCCCACAGATTGGGAGCTATTGGGTGAAGCATGTTTGGGTGTACAGTACATGTTTTGGTCTGTGTATATGCCTTATGTACTGTATATTACTGGTTTGCCTTATGTACAGTATATAAAATGTCATTGTCTTTGTTATTGTGGGCAGTTTATGTTGTTTGATTGCACTGTGATATCTCTCTATGCCTCCTTTTTATATGGGTGCTGTTATGTGCAGTATCTACTGATTCCTCCATACTGTGAGTTTTGTAGGTGTTCATGCTGTCAGTATGGAGCCCCTTTTGTATCCATGGTGAAGTGTGTACCCTGTATTGGCGGATGGGTATTGTTTGGGTGTACAGTACATGGTTCGCTCTTTATATTTCCCTTATGTACTGTATATAAAATTTCATTGTCTTTATTGTGGGTATTTTATGTTGTTTGATTGCACTGTGTGATATCTCTATATGCCTCCTTTATGTGGGTGCTGCTGTGAGCAGTCTGTTTTATTTGTATTGTTATGATCTATTAATTCCTGCCATACTGTGAGTTTTGTAGGTTTACATACTGTCAGTATGGAGCCCCTTTTGTATCCATGGTGATGTGTGTACCCTGTATTGGCTGATGGGTATTGTACAGTACATGGTTTGCTCTTTATATTTGCCTTATGTACTGTATATAAGATTTCATTGTTTTTGTGGGCACTTTATGTTGTTTGATTGCACTGTGTGTTATCTCTATATGCCTCCTTTATGTGGGTGCTGCTGTGAGCAGTCTGTTTTATTTGGATTGTAATGATCCAATGTAATGATGATTGAATCTATTGATTCCTCCATACTGTGAGTTTTGTATCCAGGGGGATGTGTGTAGCCTGCATTGGCTGATGTGTATGGTTTGGGTGACTGTGATTGCTGTATAGTTTAGCACACACAGTATATGTGGCTGATAGAGTCACAAGCAGTTTATCAGTTAGGATTGCTGTTGATGGATCCCATTCATTTCTATGGCAGTGCCATATGGCTACACGTGTGACCACCTCGGAGGTAACCTGAGCCAGCAGGGCCATTATCAGTAGTTAATTAGGGCTCTGGAGTCACAGGCCCTGGTATCTACATGGAGGGAGTGGGGGCAGGGCTGTCCCGAGCCGGGACCCTCCGAGGAGACTCTGTACCCATGCGGGCGGCGCGCTCACAGGCAGGGGGCACGCCGGGCACAGGAGGAGCTAGGAAGTGTATTTTAGTACTGAGGAAGCCGCACTACACACAGTAACGGCAGCAGGAGGAGGGACCGGCAGCCTCAGCAACAGGTCCCTGGTGAGGAGGAGCCTGCTGCTCGCTCGTACACTGCCTGCCAGCCTCACTCAGCGGCACCCACCGCCTGTCACTGCCCGGCAGACATGAGCGCCCCGGGGGACGAGCCCGAGCTGGTCTTCGACTATCTCTTCGAGTACGAGTACGACCGGAGCGCGGGGAGTGAGGACAGAGTTGGGTGGACGGAGCGCCCCGAGTGCCAGCGCTCTGCTACCTGTGAAAACTACAACACCCAGCATGCCCTGCCTGCGCCAGCACGGCCTCACCTGCTGGGAGTTGTAGTTTTACGGGGAGCTGGATGTGGTCACTACTATCTGAGACGTATCCCTCCGGCAGAGGACCCCTGTGTCACTGGACGCCAGCCTATAGGGTCCCGTGCTAGAAGATAGCGTAAGCTGCACGGTGCTCTCTATATAGGAGAGAACTCTGTATAGCTGCGATATACAGGGGGAGCAGGGGAGGCCAGGGGGACAGGGGCCTGGCAGGTGAATGGGGGCTATGCTGGGAGCTGCCACAGGATATTTTATACGTGTGTATTAATTTATTATATATATATATTTATATATATATTATATATATATATATATATATATATATATATATATATATATATATACTGAGAAGAGCTTCCAGAGTATACCTAAAAATGGTATACATATATACACATATAGTGACAATAAAGTATACAGGTGACAGGCCAGGGGGACACAGACATAGGTTTACTGGGAGCTGTCACAGGATATATATATATGTATATATATACTGAGAAGAGCTTCCGGTATATACCTAAAATGGTATACATATAGTGACAAAGTATAACACAGCTGCAGGGGGGAGGCCAGGGGGACATAGACATAGGTTTACTGGGAGCTTTTCACAGGATATATATATATGTATATGTTCTGGGAAGAGCTATCAGTATATACCTCAAAATAGTATACACACATACACACAGACACACATATATAGGGCCACACGTATGAAAGCTGTTTAGGCCTAAGGGTGCTTTCACACAGTGCGTTTTTGGTGTGTTTTTGATGCGTTTTTTTGGATGTGTTTTTTGTACAGGAAGGCACAGCAATTAATGACATACATTGTTGCACAAAAACGCATCCAAAAAACGCATCAAAAACACAAAAACGCACTGTGTGAAAGCACCTAAGGTATGTTCACTGGCTTAACTGCGGGGCGTAATTCGCCCGAAATTAGCGTGTGGACGGGGGCGGGCGTAGAGCGGGGGAAGTGAGCGGGGCGGCACTTCGCGGCCCTGACAATCACTGTAGCGGCGCGTATACGCGCTAGAAGTGACATGTGAATTTTCCCGCCAGCGGCTTCGCGGGCGGGGAGAGGAGACGTAATCCATAGTTCTCTATGAGAACTTGTGAATTACCGTAATGAATGGGCCGTTTTCGGCCCGTAATTGGCGCACTTCGGCGCGTAATTACGGACCGAAATACGTCCCATTTTAAGCCGTGTGAACATGGCGTAAAACTCACTTTTTTGCCCATGGGTTACAAGTGAGTTTTAGACCTAAATAGTTTCATACATGTGGCCCTATGGCCACAAATCACCAATAAATTACCAATACACAGCTGCAGAAAGAGACCAACGGGACACAGACATGACTGAGGAACAGGGGGGGGGGGGGGGGGGGGAGCTATGCGGACCTTTTGAGGTATACCGGGAGGTTTTCTAAGAAAAAAATAATAAAAAAAAAAAATTTTATATATATATATATATATATATATATATATATTATATATATTATATATATAATATATATATATATTATATATATATTTTATATATATTTAAACATGGGTGAAGCTCCCAGTATACCTAAAATGGTATACATATATACACATGTATATGCATATATAGGGCCACACATGTATGAAGCAGTTTTGGTCTAAAACTCACTTTTCTATGGGGAAAAAAGTGAGTTTTAGACCAAAACCGTTTCATGTATGTGGCCTATAGTTCCTATAAAGTATACCAATACCCAGCTGTAGCAGGGGGGCCAGAGCGACATGGATTTGTCAGATGAATGGGAGGCTATGGGTATATACACATCTCTCTCCACATTTTAACCACATGTGTATATATAACACCTTTGCACATGATGCTTCTTGACTATGTCCAGTGTATACACTAGGAGAGCTCCTGACATACACGTCAGCAATGCCCACTGCTAGATGCAAGTCAGAGGAGTGTCCTTAGTAGTGTCTGTCTATGTCTGAAACATACCATGGGATAGTGCAGGAGGCGACATTATTCCACCCAATGGGATCCTAGAGTATACAATAATCGTGTGCTGGGTTTTATTTCTTTTACGTTTGGCGTCCTGTGGGTGGCGGGTGTCACAATATGACATTCATTCAGCAGAAGCTTCAATAGCTTTTGAATACGAATGCAGTAGATGGGCCCTGTTGTATCCTATGAGTGACACATGCCATGGTTTAGCATCTGTCACAGCCTCAGGAGCTTTCCTGGCATACACATTCAAAGTAAACAAGAGGGGTGATGTGAATGGGGCCTTAATGTAGAGCTTAGACACAGTGTGGTATACACACAGAGGTGTCATGACACTGGCAATACCAGCCTGCTGGAGACTTGGCACACAGCACTGGCATCACTACTGTAGGCGGCATTTAACGTTGTAAGTGACATATACAGTTATGGCCTCCTTGTGCTTTGTATTGACTAGTATTTTGGCTACAAGTTTACCTCAGACATTTCCCTAGACTCAGTGCTGTGTACACCCAGAGGGCACATGGGTGCCATGACACTGGCAATACCAGCCTGCCGGAGACCGAGCAGGCACACAGCACTGGCATCATTACTATAGGTGGCATTTTACATTGTAAGTGACATACACAGTAATGGCCTTCTTGTATTTCGCATTGACTTGCATTTTGGCCACAGGTTTACCTCAGATGCAGTGCTGTTTACACCCAGAGGGCACAGAGTTGTCATGACACTGGCAATGCCAGCCTGCTGGAGAAAGGGCGCACAGCACTGGCATCACTACTATATTTACATTATAAGTGACATACACAGTAATGGCCTCCTTGTATTTCGCATTGACTTTCATTTTGGCCACAGGTTTACCTCAGATGCAGTGCTGTTTATACCCAGAGGGCACAGAGTTGTCATGACACTGGCAATGCCAGCCTGCTGTAGAAAGGGCGCACAGCACTGGCATCACTGCTATATTCTGCTTTCACGTTGTGAGTGGTGTATGCAGTCACAGCCTCCTGGTGCTTTCTATTGACATTTGCTGGGGGTGGTATTGTGGTTGGTACATGCTGACCAGTTTCCAGCCCTGGGTTCTGTTAGGATTGGGCATGTTTATTGTGTCATATAAGATACAGTCTATACATGATGTCTATGTGACTCTCTGGTACAGATACCATTTATAAACCGTCATGACTGGTCGGGTAACAGTACTTTGCTTTGGACAATCAGAAATTTGCTGCACCCTTAACTGGAGAAAATCGCTTATACCAGCTTTGTTGTGCCCATCTATTGTGGCCTATACCAGCTTTATCCTTTTCTACATATATGCCATTAATTTGCCTAAACAGCGGCAGAAATGGCGCGTAACAACTGCTGCTCATGCCCCCTCAGCTGCTGGTATCTGAGGTTAAATATGTAATACAGTCCCAGTATCATTTCAGCCTTATTCTCCCTGTAGTAGCATGCTATCCCAGGTCATATCTGGTATTATAAGGCTTAATCCACACAGCAAAGTGAAAAAGCCGCCCAAAATCCGACAGCATTTTCAGTATTTTTCGACGCCACACTGTTGTTTTTTTGCGCAAAAATGGCGGTCAGATTTTGGATTCCCGGTGGCCCCGTACATTAGGGCTTCAGGAATCCGACATCGTTCCCGCTGAATACAGGCAGTCCTTGGGTTACGAATGGGATAGGGACTGTAGCTTTGTTCTTAAGTTGAATTTTTATGTAAGCCGGAACTGGTATATTTATTAAATGTAACTCCAGCACAAAAGGTTGTTTTTTTTAGTTTTGGATCGTGCAGGGAAGGGTTTTTTACATTTGTTTTGCTGTCTGTGCTCTTGTTAAGAAGATTTCACCTCATTTTCTCCTCATTTGCTGTTGTGGCATTCTGGAACTTGTCGTTCCACAGGTACTATCTTCTTTGGAACATGGAACTACAAGTGCCAGCATGCCCCATAAGTCTCCGTTTGTAACTAGGGGACAGATGTAAGTCGGAACATTCTAAGTTGGGGACTGCCCGTAAACTACATTGTTCTATATTCCGCCAGACGGCTTTCGCTTTTGGTTTCTCTCAGTAAAAACTCCGCGCTGTGTAGACTACAGCACGGATTTTGTATTGAAGGCTACACAGCACAGGATACCGTTGGTCTGTCATCGGCTGAATCCGCTGAAAAAATGACCAAAATTCTGTACTGTGTACACATAGGGCCACATGTTTGAACTTGTTTAGGTCTAAAACTCACTTTTTTGCCCATAACAACCAATCAGAGCCTCCCTCTCATTTTTCCAGAGCACTATATGAAATGAAAGGGTTGCTCTGATTGGTTGCTATGAGCAACAAAGTGAATTTTAGACCTAGACAGTTTTCATACATGTGGCCCATAGTCTTGAGGTCACTAGTTTGACATGGTGCCACAATGACAAGTCTTTCTGGTCGTAAGCTGGGCACTATTTATGGAGCCTGTAACTGGAATAATAATTGCAACATGGCACCTCCTCCATCAGCCTATGTATGAAAACTGTCTAAGACTATGTTGCCCATAGCAACCAGTCAGAGATCTCCTTAGATTTCATTTAGTGCTCTGAAAAAATGAAAGGGGAGCTCTGATTGGTTGCTATGGGCAACAAGGAAAGTCTTAAACAGTTTTCATACATGTCCCCATTAGTTTCTGTGGTGAAAACTGCGTGGGCTTCACCCGTCAGACATCAGTGTGTTGTATACATAAGCCGCTCTCTGGTATTCTATAATGATGTAACTGTAATAGATGTAGTAGGATACTGGAAAAACCCTCGTGTTGTTATTCTTTAATTGCTTTCTTATTTTCTGCTTAGTGAGAAGTGCAGCTTTGTCATGGGTGTATTATTCCAGTTTTTTGGTGTAGAAATGCCACAAAGCTCATTTGCCCAAAAGTTTGGTGCTCTTGCTCTGCTCTGAACCTTTTCTAAAAAGGTGGTGTAAGTTATACCTGAAAATGACAGCAGCTTAGTACTTTAAGTAGATTTTAGTGTCAAACGCGTGGGCGAAAGATGCGGCAAATTCATTACGAGGTTTACACTTCCGAATTTGGCACATCTTATTTTGGCGTTCTTTTAATAATGACTGGCACATGAAAATGCCAGTTTTAAGAAATTTTCCGCTTTGTTTTGTTTTCTCAACGGGAGTGGAAACATGCATTCTTTACATATAAAGGCTGAAAACCTGTTCAGACCAAATGCTTTCCACAGCTGAAAGTTTGCCACCGTAAGGCTATGTTCACACGGCTTAAACTGGGACGTATCTCGCCCCGTATTTCGCGCTGTACTGTGCTAAATACGGGGCGAGATACATCCCAGTCATTACGGTATTCCACAGTTCTCATAGAGAACTATGGATTACGTCTCCTCTCCCTGCTCGGATAATACGCTGAGCGGGGAGAGAAGTGACATGTCAATTATTCACGGTGTATACGCGCCGGAATAATGAATTTCTATGGGGCCGGCGAGCGAAATACGTCCCGCAATTATTGCCGTGTGAACATAGCCTTAAACTAAAAGTTTAAGGGTATGTTCACACGGCGTATTGGGGCGCGTACAGTTTGTGCCCCAATACGCCAGGTGTTTTAAAAGCACGTGCTGATCAGCGCGTACTTCCAAAGCACGGAGGGTGGGGGCCCTCCCGGCCAGCCGCATTGACAAGCAAAGTCAGCGACGCGTAAGCGCTGCGAACAATTGACATGTCACTTCTCTGTCCAGGCGTACGATAGGATCGTATTGTACGCCCGAGGAGACGACGCGTAATTCATAGCTGTCTATGAGAGCGTAATTGCGGCGTGCATTTCGACGCTTATAAAGCGCAAATACGCCGTGTGAACATACCCTAAAGAAAAATGACCGTAATTATCTTCGTTCGGTGTTTCCTATGGTAACAGATCTCTGGTCTCCCAGTTTTCTTGGTTTCACACAGTGCGTTTTTGGTGCGTTTTACTTGCAAAAAGTACAGCATTAAACTGCCTTTATTGCTGTGCATTTTTGCAATTTAAAAACGCACCAAAAATGCACTGTGTGAAAGCGCGCTAAGGGCATGTTAATATGTGTCCATGAGGTGAAAGCTGCGTGAAAACTGTATCTAAATACAGACCTGTGGATTGCATGCAGATTTTTACTGCCCCATTGACTCCAATGGAAAAAATAGGTTTGGAATTAGCGTGTAAATGCAGGAAAAAATGACATGCTTAATGCTGCACATGAAATCCACGAGCAGGAAAATCCGCATGGAATAAAGAATATCATGGATTGCCATTGAAATGAATGGGATGATGCATAAAGCATGCAGGTTTGCTGTGGAATTCAAGCAAAAGGCTCTAGCTTATCAATATCACATGATATCCTTGGTTGCTAGGGGCAAGAAAGACTAGTTTTTATAAATTAGACCCAGAATTTCCACTGCGTATCTCACCACAAATCTGTGGCGTGTTACTGTACATACTAAGCATGCCTAGCAAGCATACAGGACAGTATACAGGTACATACTTCATTTTATGTGGTGTATATATAGCATGACGTATTAGTATAATAGACCGCTTTGTTATGCAAAAAGTAAGTGTGAAAGTTATCCTGGTGCTGTAGAAAACTTTGCCTAATATTCGCCATTTACCTGTTTGCGTTTGTCTCTGTTACACATGAGAGAAGGAGTTACAGCTCATCCTCATGGCTTAGTGAGCTCTACAGCAAGCCATTAAAGGGTTTTCTCCATTTCATTGATTAGCTTTAAACAAGTAGGCAAAGTTAAATAAAGACTATTACCAAATACATTGCTGGTCTGATTTTGCTTTTCTTTAGAGTTAGGAGGAGCAGATCTTATCTCCTGCTTTTGCACACAAACTTCTCTAGTTACCGCCCTCATTTCTCTACTCCCATAGGCTGCAGCAGTCGGTGGGATGGTGATGTCACTCCCTGCTCTTTTCCTTATCATAAAAGATGGAAGCTTGTTTACATGACGTACTGACAAGGTTTAAAGGTTTAGAACTCTGTAGCCTTGTGCACTACAGTATACAAACCTCCAGCACTTATGTTACTGTAACAGGCTCAGTTCTTAAAGGGGTTGTCTCACTACAAGGATTGCTTTTTATGTTAAAGATCTTGCAAAAACAAATCACTTTGCAATATATGTTCATTAACAGTGTCCTACCTATTCCTAGATATCCCCTCTTGTATGTGTTGCATCAGCTCCTGTGGTCGCTATTACTACAGACCTGTTCAATCTCTCATGATAGGCTACCAGGACTGGTCGCTATAGCTAGTAGAAGCCTAGTAGAAGCCAATAAACGCGTCCCTGAATTCAAAATGAAACTAAGAAAACAGGACTGAGGTAAGAGGAATCAATGTAGTGAGACAACCCAGTTAACAGCAATCGATATGCCGATCACTGCTGTAGAACTGCTCACAGCCTGAACAGGAAGTGTGAGTCTGAAACTGCCTGTGAAAAGCAGGCTCCATGAAACACCATGGTGAGAACAACCCTTTAACATATAGCATTATTTCATAGTGACCACTATAAAATGAAGCTATATGTTAAAGGGGTATTCTCACCATGCTGTTTCACAGAGCCTGCTCTTCACAGGCAGCTTATGCTAGTTTTTTCCCAATCCATAAACTTTAGTCTCCCGTTTATTCATCACATTGATTCTTGATTCTGACCTGAAACGCGTAAGCCTATTTCTTTATCTTGCTCAGGATTCTGAATGTTTGGATTTTAGTTTCTTTTTTGAATACATGCCATTGTTTTTATGGGATTTGCTGGATTTCATGCACCTTTCTGCTATTATCTAGTGCTTGTCCTGCTCTGGATCCTTGCATTCCCGCCGCAGAGGTATCGGTGAACTGATTTCAAGATTTTTCTTAAAGGGGTTTTACCACAATATCATCTCATACCTCCTGTATCCAGCTCTTCAGCTCTGTGTGCTCAGAAAGGGGCATGTGTGATTAGTTTGAATTGCACATCATGTGACCCAGCAGGATGACATCACCAGGCCTTTCCTCTCTCTAGTCAAAGAAAGGTCTGTTTTGTAAAGCATTGTGAGTAGCTCAGAGGTAAATTTTTTGCCCCCAGGCACAAGGGTCCTAGGTTCAAATCCCTGCAGGAACCAAACCTGTGTTGTGTTTTTTTCTCTTTATCAATGCACAAACCTCATTGAGGTTTCTTTTTTATTTATTTGCACTGTTTGACTAATTACTAAGGAGTACTGAGGACAGGAGTAGAATGACAGCTCCTGGGGTTTGAACACTCAGTAGTTGCCTGAGAGGAGAGGTGATGTCTGAGCATGTGCGACCAGGCCTGAGGAGCTCTCAGGCTTGGTCGTATCCACTGGAGACGAGCTGTAAACAATGGATCACTAAAGGAGCAGCTAAAGCAAAAACGGTGCAGAATTTTTAATAAGGTGAAAATGTTTATTATTTAATTTGCAAGCTTCCCGCGTCAATTTTACTTCGTGGCAAAACCCCATTAATAAACTCGTAGCTTACATCGGCTCTTCTATGGCACTTAGCAGCTTGTTTCTATGTGTCATACTGTCTTTTCTCAGTCTCACTAGATTATCTCTCACGGACATAAGTAGGACTTTTCTTTGCGTTACTTCTATAAAATAAAATTCTATCTGGCAGCTGAAGTGATACAACCGATATTTGTTATTTCTTGTTTTTGACATGCATGCTGGTATCTGATCTAAACCATGCACACATCTAGGATCCTATTTACTGTGTGAACTAGAGTGTGCTTGTTGTGCATTACAGGGTTGTCTCACTAAAAGAATTGCTTTTTATGTTAACCCCTTAAGCCCCAGGCCTGACAAGTAGTTAGTGACCAGCACATTATTTCAGATTGTGCCTCCTTGCGTTTCAACAGTTGTAACTTTTTTATTTTTTCAATGACGCAGCTGTATGAGGCCTCGTTTTATTCGAGACAAGTTTTTTTTGTTTTTTACACCATTCACATTTCACACTTAAAGGGGTTTTGCCACGATCTCATTTCATAGCTCCTGCATCCTGCTCTTCAGCTCTGTGCGCTCAGAAGGGGGTGTGTGTGATTTGTTTGAATTGCATATCATGTGATCCAGCAGGATGACATCACCAGGCCTTTCCTCTCTCTAGTCAAAGAAAGGTCTGTTTATTTACAGAAGTACAAGTTGCTACAATGTAGCCTAGAGTAAATGCTTTTTACCTCCCGACACAAGGGTCCTGGGTTCAAATCCCTGCAGGAACCAAACCCGTGGATTTTTTTTTCTTTATCAATACACTATAGCTCATTGAGGTTTATTTTTTTTTACTTATTTGCACTGTTTGACTAATTACTAAGGAACACGGAGGACGGGAGTAGAGTGACAGCACTTGGGGTTTGAACACTCAGTAGCTGCCTGAGAGGAGAGGTTATGTCTGGGCATCTGAGACCAGGCCTGAGGAGCTCGCAGCCCTAGTCGTATCCCCCGGAGACAAGCTGTAAACAATGGATCACTAAAGGAGCAGCTAAAAGAAAAATGGTGCAGAATTTGTAATAATAATGAATGGTGAAAATGTTTGTTATTTCATTTGCAAGCTTCCCACGTCAATTTCACTTTGTGGCAAAACCCCTTTAAGTGCTCATAAAAGATGTCATGACAGGGTTTTTTTGCCATAGAGTGCTTACCCCTTTCACAGCCGTTCTGTTTGTAGGACACGTCCTTCTTACACTGTCCTTATCACACATCATGTGCTGTAAACTGTTGGACAGTATATGTAGATTTGCTGCATACACGTCACTTCTCTGCATTGTATGTTTCTGGTTTTTTTCACATGGCTTTATCATTTATCTATACAATAAATTAGATACTTCTCAGCATAACTGTAGCTCAGTAACTGATGGATTTTTGAAACGATGTGAGTCTCTTAGAGGAATATATCTGTTACTGCTTCAGACAAGACATTTATAACACATGCTGGGAACACGGATATGGTGGGCGTGCTGGAAATAAAGTTTATAACTTTGCTGCATTGTATTGCTTAGCTATATATATAAGAAAAGCTAGACCCACACTCTGACAGTTCTATTAATTGCAGTGGGTTTGTGTTTCTTTTTGGGGTTTTTTATTATTTTTCTTTACAGCATATCCCTGACTTTGTGAACCATAAACCTGATGTGCAAAATATACCTTTCTTACAAAATACTATCTAGTCCTAATTGCTTCATATTTCTGATTATACAAAAGTCTGTAATAAAATCTGTAAACAGAAAATCTAAAAATATATGTCTACAGCTCCAAACCTTAGCCCATAGGTCCTTGCAATGCACAAAATAGAACCAGGCAGCACTTCCAAATAAGCAGTTTTTTTCACCCAAACGTTTCAGCTTGAACAAGAGCCTTTGAGAAAGTCTTGACTGGCTCCTGCTTGAGTTGAAACGATGCACATCTGAGTGAAGTAAACCACTTATCGGGAAGTGCTGCCTGGTTCTATTTGTTGTAATAAAATCTGTCTGCTGCTCTGCATAAAAAGGTTTTGCCATGAGAAAGTGACAAACCTTGATGGCATAGCAATTGGATATGCCATCAATGTCTGAGAGGCTCAAATCCCAGACGTGGAGCTTGCACCTATCTCCAGAGTGGCCACTGAAGATCCAAGTGTATGGAAAATGGCCGCGTTTGAAATGAATGAAGAGTAACCGTGCAAGCGTGGCCACTTCTTCATACAGAGTTTCGGAGGTCCTTTCTGGAGATTGGTGCAGGTCCCAGAAGTGGCACCCACACCTATCTGCCATCAAGGTTTGAGATGGCAAAAGCACAATGAAGAGAACCTGATGAAGCTTTTCCTGATATGTCAGTTTTAGTAATCACTAGTGTTTCCCATGAAATAATTCTGGAGCATCATTCCTTAGATCCCTGTCATTCATCCTAGAAATGTATTACCAACTTGTCAGATGTTACCAATTAGGGGTGTGTCCCTGCACAGTCTGACATTGCCCAATCAGGGATGACATAGTCACTGTGCATTACCAACTTGTCAGATGGGTGTTACCAATTAGGGTGTGTCCTGCACAGTCTGACATTGCCAATCAGGGAGGACATAGTCACTGTGTATTACCAACTTGTCAGATGGGTGTTACCAATTAGGGGTGTGTCCCTACACAGCCTGACATTGCCCAATCAGGGATGTACATAGTCACTGTGCATTACCAACTTGTCAGATGGGTGTTACCAATTAGGGATGTGTCAGTGCACAGTCTGACATTGCCCAATCAGGGATGACATAGTCACTGTGTATTACCAACTTGTCAGATGTTACCAATTAGGGGTGTGTCCCTGCACAGTCTGACATTGCCCAATCAGGGATGACATAGTCACTGTGCATTACCAACTTGTCAGATGGGTGTTACCAATTAGGGGTGTGTCCCTGCACAGTCTGACATTGCCCAATCAGGGATGACATAGTCACTGTGTATTACCAACTTGTCAGATGGGTGTTACCAATTAGGGGTGTGTCAGTGCACAGTCTGACATTGCCCAATCAGGGATGACATAGTCACTGTGTATTACCAACTTGTCAGATGGGTGTTACCAATTAGGGGTGTGTCCCTACACAGTCTGACATTGCCCAATCAGGGATGACATAGTCACTGTGCATTACCAACTTGTCAGATGGGTGTTACCAATTGGAGGTGTGTCCCTACACAGTCTGACATTGCCCAATCAGGGATGACATAGTCACTGTGCATTACCAACTTGTCAGATGGGTGTTACCAATTAGGGGTGTGTCCCTACACAGTCTGACATTGCCCAATCAGGGATGACATAGTCACTGTGCATTACCAACTTGTCATATGGGTGTTACCAATTAGGGGTGTGTCCCTGCACAGTCTGACATTGCCCAATCGCCTACAACCCACACTAACACCACCACCACTACACCGGCCCGCAAACATGTCCGACCCACACCTTCTGTCTCTACCCTTCTTCCTTGTAGTTTGTAAGACCTCGCGGGCAGGGTCCACTTTCCTCACTGTTTCAGTTACTAGTCATTTTTGTCACCATTGTATTTGTTCAATATTTGTTATGTATGTAATTCCCCTTAAATGTTCAGCGCCCTGGAATTAATGGCGCTCTAAAATAAATAATAATAATAATAATAATAATAATAATAATAATAACATAGTCACTGTGTATTACCAACTTGTCAGATGGGTGTTACCAATTAGGGGTGTGTCCCTGCACAGTCTGACATTGCCCAATCAGGGATGACATAGTCACTGTGTATTACAAACTTGTCAGATGGGTGTTACCAATTGGAGGTGTGTCCCTGCACAGTCTGACATTGCCCAATCAGGGATGACATAGTCACTGTGCATTACCAACTTGTCAGATGGATGTTACCAATTGGAGGTGTGTCCCTGCACAGTCTGACATTGCCCAATAAGGGCTGATAGAGTCACTACGTACAGAGGCAATCCCCTTTGAGAACTGTAATGGTAACACCCACATGACTGATTCAGTAATACATTTCTATAGGGAATAATAGAGGAACAGCACAACACAGAGATATAAGAAATGATGTTCCTCATAGGGAACACTAGTATTTACTAACATAGCCATGTCAGTAGATGTTACAGGTCCTCCTTAAAAGGAACTGACAACAGAGTTTGAGCTGTTGGACATCATCATGCTGCTGAAGGTCTGGTAAGTACTTTACTACATGCACCCTCTTGAAATCACTTTACTATTAGGAAGAAAAAGAAGCCATAGTGACTAGTGATGCCCACTCTGTCATTATTGATGTCCACTATGCTTTGGCTACAATATATGGCCTCTGTTTCCTATTGGTTAGACGTAGCATTCTTTGTAGTGGTCTCCTAGAGATCAGCGGGGGGTAACAGTACTCAAAACTCAATTGATTAAACTTGATTCCATTTTCTAGCAATATGCCGCCAATGTCATAGACATAGAGGCTATAAAAGTAATGTTGTAGGTTTGTCATCAAGACCTTTATTTTTATATAACCAATGATATATTGTAGATAATTGAATGAGGTTTTTGTATGGTATTTTAGCTTTATGTAACATTGGTCTAGCGAGGGCTGCATGATAGAACTATATCCCTTCCACACCAAATATTACTGCAGAGGCGCTTGTTTGACTTTAAATAAATAATCTAAGGGAAATAAGCCACAGGCACTTTTCATAAATCATATTTTCCTATTCACTCACAACTTACTTACATCTGGATCCTGCATTTGGTCAGAAGAAAAAAAAAAAAAAAACCTCAAAAAAGAGCCTAAAAGTTCTGCTTGTGACCCAGGACCTGCAGGCATCTCTAATGCTTGCTGTAATGGAGATGTCTGGCATCCCACCTAGGACCTATTCCAAATCTCAAGTGAATTGGCATCTTGTGTGCCGCCAACTTGCTCGATACTTGGGTAAAGTGACAGGCTTGTACCGGTAGCATCAGACTGGCCTGGTAAAAATAACCCACAGCATCTGCTTAGGGGATCTAGTCAGGGATTCAGTATCAGTTCTTCTACTGATAATTGCGAGCTAAGTGAAAAGCATGCAGATCTGCTGTAAGTAATTGATTAATATGGGGTAGGGCTAACACTGGAATGCCACATAGATCATTTTTAGGCTTCAAAGATGAGTTTTTATCTTGAGTGCAAAAGGGGACGGTTTTGTGTAGTACTTGCCAAGCTAAGTTAATACTCTCTCTTATGCTTTTATATGCTTCACACTTCACATTAGCTCTAGTTTATGTTAATACAATTTATAATGTTTTGATATGGTAGATAGTAAACCACAGCTTTTTTTTTTTTTAAATTAAGACATTTTAGCCCTTGCTGGACACTGTAAATGAACCAATCTAGTTGCCCTTCATATAATAGGATGTTGAGGATGGCTATATCATAGTATAGTATAGTTATTTTTTTAAATGTAGGCATTTTCTCCCATGCTGGACAGTGTAAATGACCCCAATCCTCTCACCCTTCCTATAATAGGATGTTGAGGATGGCCAAATCATAGTACAGTGGTCCTTTAAGTTATAATGGACTCATGATACAGTATTTCAATATACAATGGTCCTCCTCGGTACAATGTATGGTTTCAATATACAATGGTCCTCCTCGGTACAATGTATGGTTTCAATATACAATGGTCCTCCTCGGTACAATGTATGGTTTCAATATACAATGGTCCTTCTCGGTACAATGTATGGTTTCAACATACAATGTCCCAGATCCAAATCCAGCCAGTTGTCATGAATATTTTACTTGTAAAATCCCTGTATTAGTGCAGTGCATGAAGTGATTGGTGGTTTAGTAGCACCTCTCTACAGTGGTCTGGTACTACATGTCCTGTACTGCTCTTTACACATGCCAGGATGAGCAGGTCCTTTGGGTACCAGGTGAGGGCCCAATTTTCTTTTTTCTTGTACATTGTTTATAGACTTAAAGGGGTTGTCTCACTACATTGATTCATGTCACCTCAGTCCTGTTTTCTTGGTTTCACTTTGAATTCAAGGCGTGTTTACTGCCTTCTACTAGGCTGCAGTAGAAGCCAGGTCTGTAGCTATAGCAATCAGTGCTGGCAGCCTATCAGGAGAGATCAAACAGGTCTGTAGCTATAGCGACCTGAGGAGCTGATGCAACCCATACAAGAGGGGATATCTCAGAATAAGTAGGACACTGCTAATGGACATATATTGCAAAGTGACTTGCTTTTAGAAGATCTTTAACATAAAAAGCAATCCTTGTAGTGAGACAACCCCTTTAATGACAAAAAAGAAACTCCTGTGCTGAATACAGAAAGTGATTTCCAGCAGCTTTTTCTGTCTCTTACTGTATGTGTAAGAAGTTGCTTTACTTGTAATGGTTATCTGCTTAATTATCTTTAATCTTCATCTTACATTATGTTAGGGTCACATTTTGGGTCCTCAGAACCAATTACCGATTTCCTATAGAGTGATAGTTTCAACATACAATGGTCAACCTTGAACCAATTAATATTGTATGTTGAGAGACCACTGTGTAATTAGGTAATTAATGTAGTTAAGTCAATATATATTTGGACACTGACACAAATTTTGTTTTTTGAACCTGTGTGCTGAAACATATTCAAGTTAGGGGTTGGTCACACGGGTTCTTTCAGGATGTATTTTGGGGCGTAAGTGCGCTGCAATCTGCCCCAAAAAGCGTCCTGTAATTACGGTAATCATAACTCTCATAGAGAACTATGATTACCTGCCGTCTTCCCCGCCACGTATTGAACGCTGGGGGAAAGAAGTGACAGGAATAATGAAAGTGAATGGGGCCGGCCTGCGCTTTAGAAGAAGGCGCTTTTCTAGACACATGGCGTCTTGGCAGCGTGCACAGGTATGCGCCGGAAGACGCCGTGTGAACATCCCCTTATAGTTATATAATGGACATGGACATTAAAGGGAATGTGTCATCAAAAAATGACTTATTGTTTAACTCACATTTTTATGTTAAACACATGTTTTAGGAATTTTTGGTTATGTTTCTTTTAATTTTCCATATCAATTTCAATATTTTTTTAATAATTCTTAAATCCTACAGTTTTCACTTTGGCCACTAAGCCTAATAATCGTCTTACACTTCCTGCTCTGTTTAGAGAGCTTTTCAGCAGTGTGCTCATTATCAGTAAAAGCAGGGTCAAGCTGAAAGGAGACATCATTGTGTACATATAAGGGCGCATCCCCACGGCATAGGACAAATACCGTCCGGTTTGCCGGCCGGTATTTATCCTGTTTTGCACCCGTCCCAATGGCCGCGGGGGGGGGGGGGGGGGGGGGGCGGCTTTTCTCCGCGATGAGCAGAGAAGAGCCCTCCCCCCTCCCATTGAGTAGCACAGATTCCGTCCGAAAACCGGACGGAAGATGGTGCTTGCTCAATGTTTTCCGGCGGCAAAACCGCCGGGCGGAAAACTGCACGGGTTTTCCATAGAGTCCTATTGTGCTCATTTTCGGACAGTTTTTCAGGCGGTCTAAAAAACCGCAAACCGTCTGAAAAACCAGCCGAAAACCCTTGCCGTGGGGACATGCCCTAACACAGAATCCACCAGTCACAAGAAGAGATGTCACAGCTTTCCCTCTCCCCTCCCTTCACAGTGAAAACTCTCCTATACAAGTCTATGGGACAGAATCTGTCTTAACAATCCTATGTGCATGAAGCTGTTGTAAAGTATCTCTCTGACTGCTGTTAAAGCAGTGAAAAGAAGGAAGTCTCCCCACAGTCATATTTTAGGACGCCGAATAGGGGGAATCTACAATTAGGAAATAAAAATGACTGAGAGGAAAAGAATATGGATCAGGGGCTTGATTTAATAAGTAAAAAAAAAAATTACCGACAGATTCCCTTTAAGTCTCGACTTTTAGCTTTCATTTGCGGGTATCCACATTAAAGGGGTTGTCTCACTACATTGATTCATCTTACCTCAGTCCTGTTTTCTCAGTTTCATTTGAATTCAGGGGCATGTTTACTGGCTTCCACTAGGCTGCAGTAGAAGCCAGGTCTGTAGCTATAGCAACCAGTGCTAGCAGCCTATCAGGAGAGATAAAAACAGGTCGGGTAGCTATAGCGACCTGAGGAGCTGATGCAGCCCATACAAGAGGGGATATCTAGGAATAGGTAGAACACTGCTAATGGACATACATTGCAAAGTGACTTGTTTTTGCAAGATCTTTAACAAAAAAAGCAATCCTTGTAGTGAGACAACCCCTTTAAAATTGGATCAAGGGTTTAGGCGTTTCAGCTCCTTAACATGTGCCACCCTGTTTTTAAAGGGACCAAAAGTAATTGGACAAATCAAATAATTGTAAGTAAAATGTTAATTTCTAATACTCTGTTGAAAGCCCTTTGTTGGCAATGACTGCCCGAAGTCTTGAACTGATGGACATCACAGGAAGTAATCAGGTTTTTTTTAAAACAAGCTAGTCATTTTTTTGACACACATCGATTTCCCAAATGAAAAAAAGGGACATTTATAGAGCTAAGAGGGAGAGAAGGGACAAGGGTTAAAATAGGGCCTGTCCCTCCAAAATAGGGACACTTGGGAGGCATGGTACAATACTGCTAATTTGTTTCCTCCCAAACAGTCAGTCATCCTGATTGACATCTCATTAGGATAAATGAGTTGACAATGGCTCGGCAAGTACTGGCTCATTAAGGGTTGTTTTATGTCACTATGTGGGGTCACCAGTAACTTCACCAACAAGAACTCAGTGTGTATCATGACGGATTTTCCTGAGAAATACTGCAGATCTCACATTAGTGTAATGTCAGTGATCCTGCTGAATGACTTGATGTTTAGCTTCTGGTTACTACATCTCCATCATGACACCCTTCATCTTTTTATCAGCATTTGAATCATCTTTCCAGTTCTGTTGCTGATAAATGGATGTTGATTTAACTCACCAAATGGCATGTGGCTTAGTAGTTGTTCCACAGTGGGATGCTGCCATCTGCCATTAACACCCCTGGCAAGCTGAGTACCGCATGTACTGAATGGAAGGAACTCCTGGCATACGAGGCTTCAAATGCATTTACACAGATCTGAAACTCTAATTATAGTCTATTTACAGGGCATCGAAATTGCAGCCTCCATCCCTTTGTTACGCATGGATGAGAGGACAGAAATGCTGCACAGAGCTACAGAGTTGCCAGTTTGTTTGGAAGTGTTTGTAGTATCACCAATCTATTCTATAAAAAATAAGCCATATAATGTCACAGGAGTAAAAACAGAGTGAAAGAGTGCAGCCTCTGACCTGAGGAAGAGACGCCGAGTGCAGCCCTGCTAGCTGAGGATAAATGTATACTTGTATCCAGCTCTGCTGTATCTATAGGAGTGTATAGAAATATATGTGTGTGATATATAGTAATTGTGTCATTTAATTTGTAGAAAAAGCTTGTTTCCTACTTAGATCTCTTTATAACTGGTTATATCACAGCAAAACATATGGTGGTGTCTGAAGAGAGTAAAATGCAGGCTATGTGTGTCATCAAATTCATTTATGTGCATCACTGATCTGTCAGGCTACTGATTTATAAGTAAAATATACATACTTGTGATCAAAACTTCAAGTCAAGATGAGTAAGAAAAAGTAGCTGTCTTTGTCACCTCTAGCTGATATGACAGCAAAACTGTTTAAATGCTGCCTGTAGGGGGTTGTGAAGCCATCTGTTGCAATACTGGTTATACAGAAATTGATCTCGAAAAGCTGAAACACCTATAGGAACAGTTTGCATCCAATTTCTAACCAATTTATGTGCTGTGGAGAAGATGTCCTTGATGTCTTTGCTGAAAAAACCCTTTGCTTAAAATCAGAAATTCAGAACATTGCTACTTTCATGGTTAAAAATTAATAATATTTGAACCCTTGAGCCGCTTTATGTTATTTTCTCTACTAGTTAATGTAAAACAGCAATTAGTAAAATTAAGGTTTTTTTTAAACCTTTAACCAATAGTGTTTGTGTGTGTGTATGCATATATATGTGTGTAGGTATATATATATATATATATATATATATATATATATATATGTATCTATCTATCTATAGATATATATATCCAAAAATAGGGACACTATCTAGATATATACATATATATATACCTACACACATGAATATATATATACGCACATATAGCTTCGAGGACTACTCAGATCTCTTTATCTGGCATAAAAATTATCTCCATCCAGTAGCTTCCACACATATTTGGTTTTGCTACTAAATCATAATCTATATATACACGTATATGTAAAAAAACAATAAAATTAAGGATTTTTAAACTTTTAACCAGTAGTGTATGTGTGTATATACAGTATTCAATATCAATTAATTAACATAGTGAGGGATTTGTGGCGTTTATGGGTGTTCCTAATTCTTTGGCTAGAATACTGTCGGAGTACTTCTTTGATAGCACCCCTTGTTGACAATACAGATGTATGCAAATGCAGCACTTTTTCACTTCCCTACCACCTGGCCCCTCTGCCCACATTTCAATTCTCTTATGAAACCTGCCAAATACCAGTGGAGATAACATATATGAATTGCAATTTAGTTGGGTAATATATTAAACAGTAAGTTTGATGAGGAGTGAATTACAGAAGCATTTGGACAACCCCTTTAAATGTATAGTTGTGTAGACATTAATAGACCAAACACAATCTACTTGTGACTGTGCTGGGTCTCATTTACACCAATATAGCCTTTATCTGAGGGGCAGAAATGCTGTAGTTAGATGACGGTATACACTTACATGCCTTTTTAAAGCAGAACCTTAATATTGCTTTTACAGTTTTGGGGTAGCCTGTTAAGCTTGTCAGATTTGTGGTAGTTACAGCAATATTTCAATAGAAATCTGGTAGCCAGCTTTATCCATTCATAAGTAAATCAAGAGAGGAGTACAAGTGATGATATTCCATGACAACTTTCCATTGACAGAATGAAGATACAATGATGCTCAAATAAGAAATTGTAGTTGCATACAGTGCTGGATAAAGTTCAGCATGAGGACTCTGGTCCATGGCAGCATAGCCCCTTAAACAGCAAGCTGCATTGTACTTTGTGTTTCCATGTCTGTCTCAGTCATTCTGTCATAGCAATTTAAAGGGGTTTTGCCACGATCTCATTTCATACCTCCTGCATCCAGCTCTTCAGCTTTGTGTGTGATTTGTTTGAATTGTTTATCATGTGACCCAGCAGGATGACATCACCAGGCCTTTCTTCTCTTGAGTCAAAGAAAGGTCTGTTTATGTGTAAAACTGTAAGAAGCTACATTGTAGCTCAGAGTTAAAACTTTTGCCTCCAGGCACACGGTTCCTCGGTTCAAATCCCTGCAGGAACCAAACCTGTGGATTTTTTTTTATCTTTATCAATGCACAGACCTCATTGAGGTTTGTTTTTTAATTTATTTGCATTGTTTGACTAATTACTAAGGAATACAGAGGACAGGAGTAGAAAGACAGCACCTGGGGTTTGAACACTCAGTAGCTGCCTGAGAGGAGAGGTGATGTCAGAGCATGTGCGACCAGGAGTGAGAAGCTCTCAGCCCTGGTCGTATCCCCTGGAGACGAGCTGTAAACAATTCATCACTAAAGGAGCAGCTAAGACAAAAACAGTGCAGAATTTTCAATAATAATAAATGGTGAAAATGTTTGTTATTTCATTTACAAACTTCCCACGTCAATTTTACGTTGTGGCAAAACCCCTTTAAACTACAATAGCCAGTCTGTAGGTTTCATCCAGATGTACTAGCCTTTGCCTGTTCTGCCGGTCAGTGAGCCTTGGATGGCCGAGACCCTGTGGCTAGGTAACTATTTGTCCTTCCTTTGTCACCTTTTGGTAGGTACAGAAAACTGAATGCTGGGAATACCCATGAAATCTCTTCTTTGCAGATGCTTTGCCCTAGTCATCTAGCTGTCACAATTTTGACCTTTGTTCCTCAGATCCATATTCATGCCCTCATGCCCATTTGTCCAGCTTTAAACTCATCAGCTTTAGGAACTGATGTTTATATATCCCACTCCCTGACTGGTTGCATGGTCACATTGTCAATTTGATTCACTTCACCTCTTGTGAAGTTGAAGCCATGTTTTAGCAGAGGAGAGGAGTCATACCAGTCAGGGCAGCATGGTGGCTCATTGGTTAGTACTGCCTTAAATGGGTTTTCTCCCCACGCTATTTCAGAGCCAAAAGCAGATTCATGCATGCTGTCTCTTCCTCATTAGGCTTTGGCTACTTCTATGGCAGTGATTAGCATATCAGCTCAGGCATTCATAGCTCTTCTAAAAGCACTGACATGAGAGCAGGAGATGTTTTCTATAAGTACAGATCTCAAAGTAAACAAATAAAGGAGGCTAATTACTTGTTTGAGATAACACACACTGCTCCCAAGCTGCCAGCAGCCCTCCCCCCCCACTTGTCCTCATCCCTGCCATCAGATAAGACAGAGCAGAGAGAGAAGGGAAGAACAGGACCTAGAGAAACCTGTGTGCACTCAGAGCTGATACATTTATCTTATCTCCTCAACAAAGCCAAAAAAATAAAGCAGTTTATTTGGAAAATCTCTTCTATTACCGGTCCCTACATGTTAAAAGCTAATGTAGTGAGACAACCCCTTTAAAGTGCTGATGCCCTGGCTTCAAATCCCATCACATCTGATAGAAGATTTAAGTTTTTCTGTGTTTGGGTGGAATACCTCCAGGTACTCCAGTTTACACCACAATTAATCTGGAATTTACATTGTGAGTCTCAATGGGTCCAGGGACTAATGTGAATAATGATCATCTCTGTGCAGCACTGTTTGCATAACATATAAATGAATAAAATAAGAAAAATAAGTGGAGTTCAGCCTTCTTCTTGTCCAAGGTCCTTTCTGCCCCCTTTTTCTGCTGTTCATAATGACATAGATGCGGAATAGATCAAGTTACAGCAGCCAGTAAGAAGCTGCAACTGCTGTAACTTTCTACAGTCAGAAATGGAAGAGGGTGGGGGGCAAAAAAAGGAATTCTTGAGAACCTTAACCTTTGTCTCAGTCCAAATCTCTACCTGACTGCTCTCTACACTTGAAATTATGACGAACTTTATTACTAATTACTTACCGATTACTGGCTCAAATCTAATTTACCTTGTTACCATGGGGTACGACCTGTAGTTCAGTTTCAGCTTTCTGGTCAGGCATGCTCAGTTCCAGCACTAGAAAGGTGAGATGTGTGTCTGTCAAGTGGCTGATGGGAGGGTGTGTTACTTGGAAATAATGTGAAAGGCCCAGCAGTGAGGGAGCACAATATGAGGTGTTCAAGGGTGGAGACTTGTTCTTTGGCAGCAAGAGGTATACAGGGTAGGAGAGCAGAATGGAATAGATGTCAGCAATCTATGATGGGAACTGTAGTCTGCTACCCACACAGGCTGCTGCTTCTGAGGCCATGCCCACTCTTGATTCATTGGGGAAGAACACATAAGGCAGCAGTGTGATAAAGTATGTCAATTATACATAATTGGATGTATGATTAGTGTTACACTGCTGCAAAAGAAAAGGCTCTCTTAAATGACCTGTATTTCAATGTCTTGTTGAGTAAAACATCTTTACTAATAGTTTCTCAGTAGTTAGGATTAACGGTAGTTTACTTTTTGGGCTTCATTTTGGTGCAAAAACTAACTCTGTGTTCATATATTTCTCTAACCATGGGGATAAAAATTTACAATTTTCTCAGATCTCCCTGAGATTCTCTCCAAAAACATAGTTGTAAATAAAATAAAATAGAGCAATATTTTAGTGCACAGTTCTCAGCTAGCTATGTGCCAGAAACAAGTTCCAGACTATCAACTTTTACTGTATATTACTTTCTAAATAACCTTTTTACAAATTTGTAATCATTTTACGTCTTTTCACCTTGCATTTTACCATCTTCTTAAACATTCTGGGCCTGACTTATCAAAATCGTCTAAGGGTATGTTCACACGGCTTAATTGCGGGGCGTACAGTACGCTCTGCAATTACTGCGGGTTTGCGGGAGTCACGCAGATCGCCCACATAGACATGCATTACATGTCAATTATCTCCCCACATGTACAATACGATCGGATTGTACGTCCGGGCAGAGGAGGCGTAATCCATAGTTCCCTATGAGAACTGTGGATTACCGTAATGATTGGGGCGCATTTTGCTCGTATTAGAGCGCAGTACACTCCAAATACGTGGCGAACTGCGCCCCAAAATAAGCCATGTGAACATAGCCTAACACTGAATCTGTCTTTGTTGCCCATAGCAATCAATCAGAAGCCAGTTTTCATTTTTCTGGAGCAGCTTACAAAATGAAACTTGAGCTTTGATTGGTTGCTGTGGGCAAGGAACATGTGTTTTACTGTGAGTTTTGATGAATAAGGCCCACGATTGTAACTTAGCTTTTAGATAAAGCACATGCATGTCATTATTTTTCTTTTGAACTAATCTTGACATATTTCATAATTTTTTTTTTCCAGAAAACTATAACTATGCATCTTCCAATTTAAGTGCCAGCCTATCACTGGGTGTGATGAATTCTTCATTATCAGCTCCATGCAATGGTGTTCAGTCATCAAACCCAATCATTTCCATTATTCCATCAGCAAGTCATTCATCTGGATATGGAGGGAATCCTGAGAATGAAGCCTCTGGATACTACTTGTCTCCAAATATAAGGCCTAATGGAGCGCCATTAGAAAGTCCTAGAATTGAAATCACCTCTTGTCTGGGGATTCACAGTGGCAATAACCAGTTTTTTCATGAAGGGGATGTGGAAGAATCCATACCTAAACGAACACTTTCTACTGCTACGTTGAACTTACCAAATGTTGACACCTACCGAGACCCTACTTGCTTGAGTCCAGCGAGCAGTTTGTCTTCCAGAAGCTGTAACTCAGAAGCTTCCTCTTTTGAATCAAATTATTCATATCCATATACTTCCCCTCAGACTTCTCCATGGCAGTCACCTTGTGTATCCCCCAAAACCACTGAGCCAGATGACGGCTATCACAGAAATATGGTGGCCTGTAATTTGGTAAACTCTCCCAGGCATTCCCCGTCCACATCTCCCAGGACAAGTATTTCAGAGGAAAATTGGCTCACCGCGCCAAATTCACGGCCTACGTCGCCATTCAAAAGAAAATACAACATTAATGGCAGGCAGACCTCTTACTCACCACACCAGTCTCCTACTCCATCGCCTCACAACTCCCCCAGAGTTAGCATCACTGAGGAGACATGGCTAGGGAACACTCACCAGTATACAAACTCTGCTATCGTGGCAGCTATCAATGCTCTTACCACTGACCCCATAGATATGAACGATGGCATTCCAATTAAATCCAGGAAAACCGCAATAGATCACACCCCAACCATGGCTCTCAAAACAGAGCCCATTTGTGATGAACATGACACTCTGTCACTAGCCACTGACTTGCCATCAGAAGACTTCTATCACATCAGGAAAACAATGCCCTGCGATCAATACTTATCAGTACCACAGCATCCTTATCACTGGGCCAAACCAAAGAACATTTCCCCGACATCCTACATGAGGTAAGAGATTACAATCAGATGTATTTGATATTCATATGAGTGCACAGAAAACTGTTGTTGCAATGTGAAATGAGATAACTTGTGCAACTGTAGTTTTGGGAAGAATCGTTCACTTTAACTAGAAAAATGCTTCAAATTATGGGTAAGCGGTTGTTGACACAGCGTTTTTGGATCTTAATATCACATCCAAAAACACAGTGGCGATCGGATCCTTAACGGATCCAACACGTATCTAATACGCTGCTGCGTGTTTGGATGCGTGTTGGATGCAGCAGGATCGCTCCCTATAGTTTATTATATAGCTCCTGCTACGTCTTTCAGGCAAGAATTGACATGTCAATTCTTGGAATGGATCCGAAAGACGCAATGAGACGCATCGGCGATCACTTGTGTGAACGGCGATGCGTGTTTTATAGTGAAAACAATGTAAATCACATTGCTAATTATTAGATACATGTTTGGGTCCGTTTAGGGTCCGACAGACAGATCCAAACACGTATATAAAAACATATGTTCACACGGGCTCAACGCGGTGTGTGAACTTAGGCTATGTTCACACGGCTTATTTTGCCACGTGTTGAGAGCGTACTACGGCGAAATACGGCCCGATCATTACGGTAATCCACAGTTCTCATAGAGAACTATGGATTACGCCTCCTCTCCCCGCTCGTACAATACGATCGTGTTGTAGGCGCGGGGAAATAATTGACATGACATTTATTCACGGCGCTTACGCACCGCGAGTAATGACAGTCTATGGGGCTGGCGCGAGTTCCCGAGCACCCGGGGTAATTTGCGGGGCGTACTGTATGCCCTGCAATTAGCCGTGTGAACATACCCTTACACTAATGAATATGCTTTTCTGTTTGTCAATTCAGTTTAGAGCTTAAACAAAGTTTGATAAATTTAGTAAATTTGTTTTCTTGTATTCACATCATGTTTTCAGCCTCTGGTGGTGGTATCTGTCGGGATTCTATGAAAAAGTTATACTCCTATGCAGCTTGCTGGAACCATAAGAATCAATAGGGCAAATTTAGGTTATGGTTGCTCAATTTTCCAATTATATACGTTTTATGTGCCAGACATAAAAACTTCACAGACCACACTTTTCTATCTTACACATAAAGCATATAGAATCAGGTAGTACGTGAAGTCCAAAGACTACATTTTCCATATAGTTCCCTATGGCTCCACCTTGGCCTCACTGTGGTTTATATCAGTTTACTCTTTCTTTTTTTTTTTTTTTTTCTTTAAATTTTTATTAACATTTTCTTTTAAACAATACAAATCACATGTTAAAAAAGACAAACAATAAAATAGTACAAACATCGATGAACAGTGACCAGCGAGTGCCTGGTCAGTACTAATAAGCAATTATCAGCAAATAGTTGACTTTTTTTAATGGGGCTCTGCGGCAGTGTACATTGGGATCACTTTCTGACGTATCCTGATGGTAAGCGTGTTCTGAATGTGGCCGCTGGTGCATGCAGTGTGTGTAATTAAAGGGTTCCTCCAGGAAAAATGACCAAATGTAAGCACCAAAAATTCCCTTTCCTAATTCACTGACAGAAAGTTATTTTCATTATCTGCCATAATTCAGATACAGTGAAGCTGCAGTGCAGTCAGTCGTTCTACATTTCTACTCTCTGACATTACACTTTCACCTTCTCCCCTTCTTGTACCTGCTACTGCATGTGTTCTGGCAGCTTAAGGGTAGGGCCTCAGGGTGCCCAAGCTGGATGCTCTGATCTTCAGCGCAGTTTTTGTTATTGATGTTTAAAGGGGTATTCTCACAACATTAGCTTTAAACATGTAGGCAAAGTTTAATCAAATTATTACCAAATACATTGATGTTCTGGTTATGCTTCTTTTTATAGCTAGAGCAGTTCTTATCTCCTGCTTGACTACACAAGCTTCGCTAGATTGCTGACCTGGTCCTGGCCATCAGGTTGGTGAGGTCACTCACTGGTGTGTCTTGTCAGCTAGATAGATCTTGTTTATATTTTTTACTGACGAACTTTAACCTTTTGGAGCTCTCAGGCCTTGTACCCTGTTGTTAGACCATTCCATTACCAATGTCCACCTAAGAAGCTCAGCAAGGAATAACAGAGCTGAAATGTCAGTCACTGCTGTAGAACCACTCACAGCCTGAAGAGGAAGTAGGAGCCTAAAGCTGCTTTGTGAAACAGCATGGTGAGAACACCCCTTTAATGATTGCCTGATTTAGGGCAAAATTCTGTGGCTAATGATAATGACCATATAGCCAGAGCGTCTGTTTATCATTGGTTGCTTTTTACAACTATACAGCTTGCAAAACCAGGCAGCCATTACCCCCTTAACGACATTGGACGTATGAGTACATTCTAATGCCGGTAAAGGACTTTGTAGCGGGATCGAACCACAATCCATCTACATAGCCAGTGAGTGTTAGCTGATAATTGCTGACTATAGAACGGGATGTTGCCACCGCCATCCTGCACTGTTTAACCCCATTCAACGCTGAGGCAAACATGGCTGCGGCGTCTAAATCAATAAGAAACGGTGCAGCGCACCATTCCTCACTTCGAACGGGGCGTCCGTGGCAAACTCGCAGGCTCTAGATCGGTTGACATGGCAGCTGGAAGCCTTGTGAAGAATAAACCACCTTCTAGTTTTCACTTCATTGTTCTTAATCTCAAGTATGCCAAACGTATCTCTTACTCATACTTTAATAATTAAACATCCAACTTTTATTTTTCGTCTCATAAATTTTTTTTCCAAGACACAAACAATATAGGTCAGATTATAACATAAAGATAGGAACAATTTTATTTTTATCGTCTTTGAAGCAGTAATTTTCTTAGGAGCTTAGCATAGGAGTCAAACGCTGAGGCTATGTTCACACTGCTAATTCACGTTGTAATTGCGGGACGTATTTTGCCTGCAATTACGCCGTGTGCTTGGCAGAGTGGGCGGGGGGGGGGGGGGCAGCAGTTCGCCGGCCCCATAGACATTCATTATTCACGGTGCGTATCCCGCCGTGATAATTGACGTGTCACTTCTCTCCCCACTCGCCGTATTTCGCGAGCGGGGAGAGGAGACGGAATCCATAGTTCTCTATGAGAACTGTGGATTACCGTAATGACCGGGACGCATTTCACCTGTAATTCGGGCGCAAAATATGGGCTGAAATCCATCCCAAAATAAACCGTGTGAACTTAGCCTAATAGTCCATCACTGCCATGTTTTCTGTTTTACTACAAAATTGTGTTTTTTTGGTCATTTACATCCCCTAAAAATTGGAATAAAAGTGATAAAAAAGTGGCATGTATTCCAAACTGGTACCAATAAAAAGTACACTTCAGCCGGCAAAAAATACACCCCAACTCAAGTCCGCAGGTGTTAGTACCAAAACCTATTGGTCGCAGAAAATGGCGCAGCCGCGCAAATGTCAGAAGTAGAAAATGTTTGGATTTTACTATAACATAACAAAAATCCTACATGTTTGGTGTTGCCAGAATCGTATCAACCTGCAGAATACAGATAACACATCATTCATACTGGAGAGTGAACGTCCTAAAAAAAATCCCTGCAAGCATGATGCAAGTACGTTTTTTTCACATTTGTCCCACTTGGAATTGTTTTGCAGTTTCCCAGTATATTCTATAGTACGGGGAATGACATTGTTAGAACGTAAATTTTGTCCCGTAAAATAAAAGCCCTCTTTTGTCTAAGTTGGTGGAAAAGTAAAAAAGTTATGACGAGGAAAAAACAAATGTGTCAACCAAGAACAAAACGCAATGTCCTTAAGGGGTTACTCAATAGAAAACTACATGGAAGAGCGGTCTGTGTAGTTTTCAATTGAATCCCAGCCGTGTCTCGGCCGTCTGCACCTAAGAGAAGCTGGACCGGCTGATTAGCAGGCTGGGTTTTATTCACAGATGGGTTGTCTTCATAAGATAACCCTTTTGAGCTACTGGTGATGTGTCAATAAAAGTGCTGAAAAGCAAGGAGGTGTTCTTACATGAGTATACTGCAGCTGTACTTGACCTGTGCATATAAAAAATGAACAAATTCATGGCAATACATAATGTAAACCCCACTGGATATAAGTAGGACACCAGTGCTGATAGAACTCAGCGAGAATAGCTATAGTAATAGGTGAGAAATACCTGCTTTCTGTGCTAGTTAGGCCAATGATGGATTGTTTCCAGTTGTCATCCTTACATTTTTGCCTCACGAGGGCGAGGTTAGTTGTATGCACCTGTCAATTTGAGAGGTAACTTATATTCAGTTGACACAATTATTGGCTTTAAAAAAAATATGTAATGGAAATAATTGCTCCAATAAAGAAAGCATGTAGTAACAGCCTCAATCAGTGAGCACAAGGCATTCACAACGTGGAAGACATATTGCACCCAGATGCTTCAGCTATACAGTACTTCTCCCAGTATAGTAGCAATAATAAACTCTACTCCTACATCAACAGAGTACAACAGACCTGTGCTTCCTCTGACCCAGCAAGTATTTCAGAGAAAATGTTTTTTTTTTTGTTACAATGGATTGATTTGCTTCTAGAGTGTCTTTAGCACAGGCAGTCCCCGACTTACACCGTTCCAACTTACATCCGTCCCCTAGTTACAAACGGGGACTTATGGAGCTTGCTGGCACTTGTAGTTCCATAGCAGATAGTAGCTGTGGAACTATAAGTTCCAGTATTTCACAGCAGCACGTGAGGTGAGAATGAGGTGAAATCTTCTAAACAGGGGCCCTTCCCTGCACTATCCAAAACGACCAAAAAAACTGTATTGCTGGAGTTAAATTTAATAAATCTACCTTTTACGACTTGCATATAAATTCAACTTAAGAACAAACCCACAGTCCCTATCCCGTTCGTAACCCGGGGACTGCCTTTTATATGGCCAAATACATTTTTAGAGCATTCTTTGATTTATTCAGCCTCTTCAAGCACTATGAGACATTTTTTTGTTTTTTTCTCCTTTGGATAATGCCTGATTGATATAGGTCTAGGAGTAAGTCTTGTCCCCACGGCACTGGTTACTTGTCGGTTTTTCAAACCATCTGAAAACCGACAAGCAACGCTTCCCCCATAGACTTCTATGGAAAATCCGTGCAGCGGTGCCCACTGCACGGATTTTCTTCCAGACGGTATTTTAGACCGCCGGCGGTCCGAAAAAACTTAGAGCATGTTCATTCTTCCGCCTGGTTTTTGGGCGGAACATGAACATGTGGGTGTGATGGGGGAGGACTTGAATCTGCAAACCGTGGACAAATGCCGCCCACCTGTGTGACAAAAAAGGACCAAGTACTGGTCGGGATTTCCCAATCGGTATTTGGTCTGTGCCATGTAAACGCGGCCTAAGACTTTCTTTGTTGCCCACAGCAACCAATCAGAGCTCAGCTTTCATTTTATATAGTGCACTGGAAAAATTAAAGGGGAGCTCTGATTGGTTGCTGTGGGCAACAAAGAAAGTCTTAGACCAAGACAGTTTTCATACATGAGGCCCAATGTCTTTAGTAAAGCTTATATACTGTATATTGCCCATATTTAGTATGACAGGTTCAACAGATAACATCTCTGGTATGTGTCATAAATGGATAAAAAAGATTATAGAAAGACAGCAGTCTATGACACAGACCTATATTCCTAAATGTTATACACTATTATGTAAGTAATGGTTGTGAAGTTCTACTACCTCATAAGTACTGGTTTCAGCCACAATTGGATATAATTGAAGGTGTGTTCCCACAAATGACCAAACAGCTAGCTTCAGTGGGTTGCACAGGCACAGAAATGATGCCTGCTCCATCCACAGAGGATGCGGGCTGTAACCTACAGCCACCATCCCACTGCAATGACTGGGATTGCACAGAATTTCACTCCTAGCCATTTAACCCCTTAGATCACATATGTCAAACTGAAGGCCTATGGGCCAAATTCTGCCAATCTTGTTATTTTATGTGCCTTGTGAGAGCTATGGACACAGCGAGCAAGGATGAACAAGGTCCCGGAGCAGAAGGACCCGTTCTCCACTTTTCCCAGAGGACACAGCCAGCACTTGGCAGAGGCGGTGACACTAGCACAGGGAGCAGGCGCCATCTTACATTTGGAGCTCCAGCAAGCATCTACACATCACTATGTTCAGTAACTCACAGATGGAGGCATACCCAGGACAGCCCAACCCACATACCCTAGCCACCTTCCTTTTGAGGGCAGCCATAATGCTAATATGGCCATTGATGAAAATGGGTTTGACACCCCCCCACCAAAGATGGTAGTTATACACCTTGGGGCAGATTTGTCAAGGCAGTTGCGCCAGAATTCTGGTTCGATTTGCGGCAAAAACAAGCTTTGCGCCACATTTACTATGTATTTTAGACAGTTCCAGGTGCTTCTGTGCCTCGTCCTACACAGGGGCGTGGCTTCACAGAAAGGGCGTGGCTTAAATAAGACAAAAATGCGCCAGAATCCGCAACCAAATTCTGGCGTAAAAGTGCGCCAACTTAAAGATGGTACAAACTTAGACTAGAACGGTCTAACCTGCATCAGATTTATCAACACTATGATAAATGTGGCGCACTATAAGACTGTCGAGTCTAACTTTACACTCTCTAAAAGTAAGACACTATTGCTAAATCTGCCCCCTTATGGTTTACCATAGCAGCAGAAGGTCTAACAAAAGCTGAGATGACTCTATGCCTATTAGAATGAGGAAAAAAACATAATCAATTGCCTGCTTGTCACTGAGAATACCAAAGCATTATTGACGTGATCAAATGATCACATGGAACAGTCCCATAACGGGACTGAAAACAATGTGGATAATAAAGTAAATCACAGAAAACAAAATAACCCGATCTAGCTGTTAAAGGGAGGCTAACAACAAAGTGCAGGCCCAGTCTACACGTTACCATATTCTGAAGTTTATTAGTTGAAGGCTTTGATATTTGATGGCAGATGAGTAGGAAAATGCTGGGCCATTAAGTGTACTTAGAATAAAGTAGTTTTGGTTTGCTCCAGAAGGTAAATCTGCCGAGACAGTGTTGAAAGTCCCCATTTAATCAAGGCTGGAGCTGCAGATCATGAAACACATGATGTATGAGGAACATATGAAACAGATAAAGACATTACATTCTTGAGTCAAACGCAAGGCATTACACATTCCATATCTCCAAAAATAATGTATCAAGTTGTAGACAGGTTATTATCTTATATTGAAGAAGTTCGCATTAGAATTGAAGGGTTGTTGGCTCCAAAACGTACCTTGCTCCCTATGAGGATATTATCTGCATATTTTCATTTCAGTCCCCGAAATACATAAATCTCAATCAAGGGCTCGAAGAAGCCCTGAGTCAACGTTATGCCTTTGTAGCTCTAAAATATATTGTCTAGCAGGCTCCCTAGGCAGGGAGGGGGTTAATCAATGATCGTGCCTGTAAGGTGGAAGTTTGTTGTACGGTTGCGTATTCGTGGCGCAGAGGCCGTGTCTCATGCAGTGTTTCAGCTTTTTCAGAAGCCGAAACTTTCAAGTATTTACATTGCTCAAATTGATCTTGCTGCATTCTGCAACTGTGAATATGTGACTCATGCCAACAAGAATCGTAAGACATTACGGTATCTGTGAGAAATAGGTTTTTCTCACATTCACATTATGTATTTCTTCATATGCACAATTGAAACCAGAAGTTACATACACTATATAAAAAGACACATGTGCATGTTTTTCTCACTATCTGACATGAAATCAGAATAAACTTTACCTGTTTTAGGTCAATTAGGAACCAAAATTATTTATATTTGCCAAATGCCAGAATAATGAGAGCGAGAGAATGTTTTAAGGCATTTTTATTAATTTCTGCAAAGTCAGAAGTTTACATACACTAGGATTGCTATGCCTTTAAACAGTTTGGGACAGCCCATATGATGATGCTGTGTCTTTTGCACTTCTGATGTTTATTGACAAGATCTGAGTAAATTAGAGACATAACTGTAGATGTATTTTTACGCACACCAGAAACACACTGCTTCTGTGTGTAACATCATGGGAAAGTCTAAAGAAATTAGCCAATATATCAGGAAGAGAATTGTGGACTTGCACAAGTCTGGATCATCCTTGGGTGCAATTTCGAGATACCAGAAGATGCCTCATTCATCTGTGCAAACAAAATGGGAATAGCTAGCCAATATACCACTCAGGAATGAGACGGATTTCGTGTGCCAGAGATGACCGTGTTTTGGTCCGACATGTGCATATCAACCCAAGAAAAAAAGCAAAAGACCTTGTGAAGATGCTGGTGGAAGCTGGCAAGATTGTGTCATTATCCACAGTGAAACAAGTACTGTATCAACATGGGCTGAAAGGCCACTCTACCAGGAAGAAGCCAGTACTCCAAATGAAAAATATAAAAGTCAGATTAATGTTTGCAAATGCACACAGGAACAAAGACCTACGTTTTTGGAGACATGTCCTGTGGTCTGACAAAACTAAAATTGAACAGTTTGGCCATAATGACCATTGTTATGTTTGGAGGAAAAAGGGAGAAGTTTGGAAGCCTAAGCACACCATCCCAACTGTGAAACGGGGGTGGTAGCATCATGTTGTGGGGTTGTTTTGCTACAGGAGGGACTGGTGCACTTCACAAAATTGATGGCATCATGAGGAAAGAAGATTATGTGGCAATACTGAAGCAACTGAAGTTAAAGCTTGGGCGGAAATGGGTCTTCCAAATGGACAATGACCAGAAGCATACTGCAAAACTGGTTACAAAGTGGCTTAAGGATAACCAAGTCAATGTTTTGGAGTACCCATCACAAAGCCCTGATCTCAATCCTATTGAAAATTTATGGGCAAAGCTGAAAAGGCAGGTGTGAGCAAGGTGACCTACAAACATGGCTCAGTTACACCAGTTCTGTCAGGAGGATTGGACCAAAATTCCTGCCAACTATTGTGAGAAGCTTGTGGAAGAATCATTTTGGCCCAAGTCACACAGTTTAAGGACAATGCTACCAAATTCTAATGAAATGTATGTAAACTTTTGACTTTGCAGAAAGTAAGAAAAATGCCTTAAAAATTCTCTCATTATTCTGGCATTTGGCTAATAGAAATAATGTTGGTAATCCTAACTGTTCTAAAGGTTTATTCTGATTTCATGTCAGATAGTGAGAAAAACATTCATATTTGTCTTTTTATATAGCGTATGGAAACTTCTGGTTTCAACTGTACATATTCATATCACTAACCAGTTCCTGACCAGGCACATTTTCTTTAATAGATGAGGGTATAACACTTTCTCAAACTTTTCTATTTTTCTCTTTTTTGGCCTTTTTTTCCATGATTTTTTTACATTAAATTTAGGTTTTTCAAATTTTTTTATTTTATTTTATACCCAATAAAGAAAGTGCTAGATGATTTATATAAAAAAGGTACATACAGATTTTATTTAAATTCTAAAAAATAATTTTATTTAAATAAATAAAAAACACGATGATGGAAGTACTACTGGAAAAAAACAGATGTGGGCACAGTAGCAATGCAAGAAGTAGATGAAAAATCAAATAAGTGCGTCTCTAGTATTATTAAACCATGATTAAAGTTTACAGCATAAGTAAAAGTGCACTAATCATGGTTTATTAATACTGGTTTCTAGGTTTCTATGGGGAAAATAGTGAGTTTTAGACCAAAACCGTTTCATACATGTGGCCCCTAGTATTAATAAACCATGATTAGTGCTTACAACATAAGTAAAAGTGCACGTGCATCAAATAGCAGCCAATACAATGGTAAATTCATACACTTCATCACTAGATTATATAAAGAGTATAAATACAAAAATAAAGTGCAATAAGTAATGCATTTACATTGCTAGTTACCCACAGCCACTCCCGCCACGTGTTTTGCCTTAATGCTTCATCTGGGGATCACTATTTGATGCACTTGCACTTTTACTTATGTTGTAAACTGCATTGCTATTGTTTCTCATCTGTTTTTTTTCTGGTAGTACTTCTATCATCGTGTGTTTTAATTGATTTCAAGAAAATTATTTTTTAGAATTTAAATAATATTCATTTGTACTTTTTTTAAATATATATATATATATATATATATATATATATATATAGATCTGATCTAAACACTTTTTTCTTTGATAGGTATAAATTGTGTATATGTACTGAGGACCCGATAGAGCCCAGGGAACATCTGAACAGTCAGCCCTGGGGACATAGAGTAGCCCCAAGGCTGTCTGTATAACAAGTCTGTAGTCAGGACACACTGTGTGCTGCCCTGACTGCTGGCTGTGTCAAACTGACACAGATTGTAATGCATTAGCATATTTATGAATGCTAATACATTACTAAGTGTAAAAAAAAATGTACAATAGTTATCTTTTAATTTTTTTAAAAAATTATTAAAAATATAAAAAAATCTGCAGTCATTCATTTGTAAACTTAAACTGTACCCCCCAAAAAAAACTTCTCCCACATAAAACAAGTCCTCTTACAACTGCATCACTTAAAAGATCAAAAAAGTTACGACTGTTGAACCGCAAAGAGGCAAAAACTACAAACTTTAGCTTGTCATTAAGTACTTTTCAGGCCTGGGGCTTTGAAATGAAGGTTGGCCCATCAATTTTAAGTCCCAGGTAAGGGATCCCCGTGGCATAGGACAAATGCCGGCCTGTTTGCCGTCGGTATTTGTCCTGTTTTGCGCCCGTCCCCACGGCCGCGGGTGGGGCGGCTTTTCTCAGCGATGAGCGGAGAAAAGCCCTACCCCCTCCCATTGAGAAGCACAGATTCCGTCCAAAAACCGGACGGAAGATTGTGCTTGCTCAATGTTTTGCCACCGGACCGCCGGCGGCAAAACCGCCCGACGGAAAACCTGTGCAGTGGGGACTGCTGCACGGGTTTTACATAGAGCACAATTGTGCTCATTTTCGGCTGGTTTATCAGGCGGTCTGAAAAACCGCAAACCGTCCGAAAAACCGTGCAGTGGGGACATGCCCTAATGCCTTTAAAGGAGTTTTGCAACACAGGCATTTCATTGCTGGTTTGACCTGGTTCAAAGGAGGGCATGTGTGATTTGTTTCAACTGCATATCATGTGACCCAGCAGGCTTGACATCACCATGGCTTTTCCTACGGTGTGCTCACTCAAGTCAAACAAAGGTCACTTTTATGTAAAGAGCTGTGAGTAGCTACTATGTAGCTGAGTGGTGTGGTCAGCACTTCCGCCTTTCAGCATAGGGTCCTAGATTCAAATCCCTGCACGAACCAAACGTGGATTTGTTTGTCAATGCACGCACCTGAATTGAGGTTCCTTTTTTCTTTTTATTTATTTGCACTGTTTGGCCTCGTTCACACGGCTTATTTGGGCACTGATTGGCGCCGTACTCCGCGCTGGATTTGCGCTTCAGTACGGCGCTAATCCGTCCCTGTCATTACGGTAATCCACTGCTCTCATAGAGAACAGTGGATTCCGTCGCTCCACCCCGCTCGGCGAATCCGCCGGGCGGGGATAAAGTGACATGAACATTATTTACGCCGCGGACGCGCCGTAAACATTGCTTTGTCTTTGAGGCCGGGAGCGGCGCCCCCGCCGCGCTCCGGCCCCGCCCCGTCCCGCCCCTTATTCACGGCGGATTTGTGAGCTCAATACGGCTCACAAATCCGTCGGGAATAAGCCGTGTGAACACGGCCTTTGACTAATTACTAAGGAGTACAGAGGACAGGAGTAGAATGACAGCACCCGGGGGTTAACCCACTCTCAGCAGTGAGTGAGTGTGTTCGATTAGTAGGCAGGGAATAGACTGACAGTAGCTGCTTGGGAGGAAAGGTGATGTCTGAGCATGTGCAGCCAGGACTGAGGAGCTCTCATCTCTGGTCCTATCCCCTGGAGCTGAGCTGTACACTATGAATCACTAAGGTAGCAGCTAAAACAAAAATGCTCCAGAATTTTTAATAATGATGAATGATGAAAGTGTTTATTATTTAATTTGCAAACTTCCCGCCTCAATTTTACTTTGTGCAAATACCCCTGTAATTGGTTGTACACTGAAGTGAGTCAGCCCAGGCACCTTTTTGGCCATTCTTCTTGTTTAAATATGTGAACTCTTTTAAAATTGTATTTATTGGGGAGGGAGCAGTTTCTTGAGAATCAATAACTAAACTACAATATAGTTTGTTTTCGCGTTAGTTAATGGCTAATTTTTAATTATGTAATCATTCAGTGGAAAAATATGTAATCACCCTGTGATTTACATGTCTTAAACAAATACTAGCTTAAGCCTAAAAATGCAAGTAAGTCTGCAGATAAAAATTAAAGTCCCTACAGTCCTTATGGAGCTGGTAGACTTGGCTAGTTGAAAGAAATATGGCCCCAGCAAAAGAATTGTCAAATGAAATGGATTAGAAAAGAAAAACATACCGGTAGACCAAGAAAGACTCCAAAAGGTCAGGATAGAAAGCAATAGAATAGAAAACACCTAACAGCAGAAAAGCAAAGTGACAGTGGGCTAAAGAGAAGCAATCATGGAGTGTGGAGGATCGGATGAAAGTGATACCCAGTAATGATCTGCATTTGACAAGTGAATGATGCCGGAGCGTTTGTCTAGAGTTGTTCTAATGAAGCAGATAAAGATGATGCGTGAGGAAAACCATCACATTTCCCCTCTCATTTAGGATATAGGGCTATATGTCAGGTAAAGGGTCAGCGGAGGTGGCAATCATTACCTCAACAGTCAAAGCCCAGGTGTACATAGACATTTTTCATGGGTAGAAAATAGGTTGGGGATGATGTAAATAACCTACTGTACCATTAGGGAAAGACAGTAGTGCACATTAGCCCCTTAGATCCCCAAAAGCCTTAAAGGGATTTTGCCACGAACTAAAATTGACGTGGGAAACTTGCAAACTAAATAATAAACATTTTCACCATTCATCATTATTAAAAATTCTGCATCGTTTTTGTTTTAGCTGCTCCTTTAGTGATCCATTGTTTACAGCTTGTCTCCATGGGATACGACCAGGGCTGTGAGCTCCTCACTCCTGGTCGCACATGCTCAGACATCACCTCTCCTCTCAGGCAGCTACTGAGTGTTCAAACCCCAGGTGCTGTCATTCTTTTCCTGTCCTCTGTATTCCTTAGTAATTAGTCAAACAGTGCAAATAAATTAAAAAAAGGTTTGTGCATTGATAAAGAGAAAAAAATCCACAGATTTGGTTCCTGCAGGGATTTGAACCTAGGACCCTTGTGCTGTGAGGTAAAAGCTTTACCTTTGAGCTACTCAAAGCTTTGCACATAAACAGACCTTTCTTTGACTAGAGAGAGGAAAGGCCTGGTGATGTCATCCTGCTGGGTCCATTAAATGCAATTCAAACAAATCACACAGACCCCCTTCTGAGCACACAGAGCTGAAGAGCTGGATGCAGGAGGCATGAAATGAGATCGTGGCAAAACCCCTTTAAGGAATAGCTCCTTAAAGCAGCAGGAGGTCACAACGGGGAACAGAGAGCATGAAGGTTGCGGCATGATACGAGTTACTTTTCATTATAATAAAGCCTTTGCTACAGAGCTGGCTGTAAAGGATTGTCCAGGGGTTTATTTTAAATACATTTATGCTGGTGGTGCAGTATTTAAAAAAATAAACACAAACCAGTACTCACCTCTGTCCTCCCCGTGTCTCAGCACTGCTGGTGTCCGCCATCTTCCCGGGTTTCCTGTTTACCTTCTGATCCTGACAGCCGGACCCACACTGCTGCAGATTTTCCTAACATCATCACTTTCCATGTGACCTTTGCAGCTGCTGAGTGGTGTCCCGACTGCCAGGATCATGAAGTAAACAGAAGACCTGAGGAGACTGTGGGCAGCGGCACTGTTAGGCTATGTTCACATGGTGTACTTGTGGTGATTTGGGAGTCACGCTGATCAGCGCGTCCTCCCGAAGCGCGGGGGGCCGGCAACCTGCTGACCCCATTGAAATTCATTACTCGCGACACGTATTCGCCGCAAGTAATTGACATGTCACTTAACTCCTCGCGCGCACAATACGATTGCATTGTAGACGCGGGGGGACGAGGTGTAATCCATTGTTCTCTATGAGAGATATGGAATACCTTAATTGTGGCGCGCATCTCGTCGCATACTAAGCGCAAATACGCGGCGAAATGCGTGCCGAATTTACGCCGTGTGAACATACCCTTACAATGGAGTTGAGGACAGAGGTATCAGTTTTTTATTGTAGTACTGTCGCACCAGCACAAGTTTATTTTAAAAACACCACATGGACAACCTCTTTAAACCTTTCAAACTACAAAGTACAGTTGAAAAAAGATATATGTCCATCAAGTTAAACCAATGCTGGGCAATGACGTGGATAAAGGCAGAGGGATAGGGAGTTTTTTTTAGCTTTGTCTCCTCTACTGACATAAGCCTACAAAAAACCGGGCAAACAATGTTGAAACCATAAGGTAAATAACAAACAAATACCAACAACAGCCTTATGGAAAATCAATCTTTATTACATCAAATAATACAAAACAATAACAGTGAAACAATAAAAACCTAACAAAAAAATAAAATATACACAAACCACCCAACAGAAAAAGGCTACTACTCTCCACCATCTATGAGTAAATAAGCTGAAGCTTCCCCTTTGAGGAAGCGTTTGAGCGAAACGTGCGTCGGGGTTTGGCTCCTCTCCACACGTGGGTGGCTGGTTGGCTAAGTATGTTTTATATCGCATTAGTTCTTATATGCTTGTACTTCTTTGCTTAAATGTATTTTCTTCAGCTTATTTACTCATAGATGGTGGAGATTAGTAGCCTTTTTCTGTTGGGTGGTTTGTGTATATTTTATTTTTTTGTTAGGTTTTTATTGTTTCACTGTTATTGTTTTGTATTATTTGGTGTAATAAAGATTGATTTTTCCATAAGGCTGTTGTTGGTATTTCCTCTACTGACATAGGCAGAAAACAGGCCAGATTTCAATCTGCTTACAAATTTACAGTGAAAGTCTTAAAAAAAAAATATATAGTTTGTGACCAGGCTGAATCCTGCAAAGCTGATTTGTCAACCTCCCGCTTTAAGAAAGCCGGAATCAGCTTCACGTGGAATATAGTTCTTCAGTCATGAAGTTCAAGCCTTAAAATAATCAGGACGTCAGAAAACTCCAAAGAAGAGTAACAAAGTATTATTAGAGTTTTCTTGTTAATGATTTCGTACTATGTTGCTCTTTTTCTGTAAAAATATCTCCTTGATTAAAAAAAATGCACCTCCGTTGGTGTGAGGTGTGTTTCATGAATCCAAAATGTTCAGCGATTTGGGTATTTGCTATAAAGCAAAAATGTTGGGTGACCGTCCTGTAATGATGGTGGGTCCATTATAGGTTTACGTGCCAAGAATTGTAGAAGATGGCAATAGTAATTAAATATGGATTTTGTCCATTTCAGCATTTCATCAATAGAATAGTCCAATATTTTTTTACTTAGACTTTTGTATTAGGCTTCTGAACTGTAAATCCCTCTTGCTGACTGTCAAATTCTGTGATAGTCGGGTGGAGGGACATCATAGCCCAGAACCCAGTCATTAAAGGGGTTGTCTCACTACATTGATTCATCTTACCTCAGTCCTATTTTCTTGGTTTCCTTTTTTAATTCAGGGGCGTGTTTACTGGCTTTACTGGCTACTGCTCTGTAGCTATAGTGACCAGCCCTGGCAGCCTATTAGGAGAGATCAAACAGGTCTGTAGGTATAGCGACCTGAGGAGCTGATGCAGCCCATACAAGAGGGGATATCTCAGAATGGGTAGGATACTGTTAATGGACACATATTGCAAAGTGACTTGTTTTTGCAAGATCTTTAACTCCTTAACGACCACCCGCCGTCTTTTGACCCCAGGCATTTCAGGTCGTTCGTCTGCAGCGACGTCTTTTGGCTTTAACCCTTTGATTGCCGCAGTTCATCACCGCAGCGCAATGAAAGAGTTTCCCTGCTCTGTCGGGTGATCAGAACGCCCGGTGACCCGACAGAGCCCAGGGAACGGCTGCACAGTCAGCCCTGGGGACCTAGAGTAGCCCCAGGGCTGTCTGTGTAACAAGCCAGTGATCACGGCAGACCGTGTGCTGCCCTGATCACTGTCTGTGTCAAACTGACACAGATTATAATGTATTAGCATACACTCACCGGCCACTTTATTAGGTACACCTGTCCAACTGCTCGTTAACACTTAATTTCTAATCAGCCAATCACATGACGGCAACTCAATGCATTTTGGCATGTAGACATGGTCAAGACAATCTCCTGCAGTTCAAACCGAGCATCAGTATGGGGAAGAAAGGTGATTTGAGTGCCTTTGAACGTGGCATGGTTTGTTGGTTTGCCAGAAGGCTTGTCTGAGTATTCAGAAACTGCTGATCTCCTGGGATTTTCACGCACAACCATCTCTAGGGTTTACAGAGAATGGTCCGAAAAAGAAAAAACATCCAGTGAGCGGCAGTCCTGTGGGCGGAAATGCCTTGTTGATGCCAGAGGTCAAAGGAGAATGGGCAGACTGGTTCGAGCTGATAGAAAGGCAACAGTGCACTCAAATAGCCACCCGTTACAACCAAGGTAGGCAGAAGAGCATCTCTGAACGCACAGTACGGCGAACTTTGAGGCAGATGGCTACAGCAGCAGAAGACCACACCGGGTGCCACTCCTTTCAGCTAAGAACAGGAAACAAGGCTCCAATTTGCCCAAGCTCATCGAAATTGGACAGTAGAAGATTGGAAAAACGTTGCCTGGTCTGATGAGTCTCGATTTCTGCTGCGACATTCGGATGGTAGGGTCAGAATTTGGCGTCAACAACATGAAAGCATGGATCCATCCTGCCTTGTATTAACGGTTCAGGCTGGTGGTGGTGGTGTCATGGTGTGGGGAATATTTTCTTGGCACTCTTTGGGCCCCTTGGTACCAATTGAGCATCGTTGCAACGCCACAGCCTACCTGAGTATTGTTGCTGACCATGTCCATCCCTTTATGACCACAATGTACCCAACATCTGCTGGCTACTTTCAGCAGGATAATGCGCGATGTCATAAAGCTGGAATCATCTCAGACTGGTTTCTTGAACATGACAATGAGTTCACTGTACTCAAATGGCCTCCACAGTCACCAGATCTCAATCCAGGGGGTCCAACCCGTTACTAGCATGGTGTACCTAATAAAGTGGCCGGTGAGTGTATATGAATATGCTAATAAATTACCAAGTGTAATAAAAAAAAAGTAAAACAGTTATCCCTTTATGCGATTTAAAAAAAAAGTAAAAAACATAAAAAATGTAGAAAAAATAAAATAAAATAAATAATAATAAAATAAAAATAAATATTCAATAAAAAATATTTGTGCATACATTAAACACACAAAAAAAAACCCTACCGTAATAACCTGTAGAATTAATCTAACAAGTTATTAAAGGGGTTTTGCCACGAAGTAAAATTGACGTGGGAAGCTTGCAAATTAAATAATAAACATTTTCACCTTATTAAAAATTCTGCACCGTTTTTGCTTTAGCTGCCCTTTTAGTTATCCATTGTTTACAGCTCGTCTCCAGGGGATACGACCAGGGCTGCGAGCTCCTCAGACCTGGTCGCACATGCCCAGACATAACCTCTCCTCTCAGGCAGCTTCTGAGTGTTCAAACCCCAAGTGCTGTCACTCTACTACCGTCCTCCGTGTTCCTTAGTAATTAGTCAAACAGTGCAAATAAGTAAAAAAAAATAAACCTCAATGAGCTATAGTGTATTGATAAAGAAAAAAAAATCAACGGGTTTGGTTCCTGCAGGGATTTGAACCCAGGACCCTTGTGTCGGGAGGTAAAAAGCATTTACTCTAGGCTACAATGTAGCAATTTGTACTTCTGTAAACAAACAGACCTTTCTTTGACTAGAGAGAGGAAAGGCCTGGTGATGTCATCCTGCTGGGTCACATGATATGTAATTCAAACAAATCACACACACCCCCTTCTGAGCACACAGAGCTGAAGAGCAGGATGCAGGAGCTATGAAATGAGATCGTGGCAAAACCCCTTTAAGTGTGAAATGTGAATGGTGTAAAAAACAAAAAAAACTTGTCTCGAATAAAACGAGGCCTCATACAGCTGCGTCATTGAAAAAATAAAAAAGTTACAACTGTTGAAACGCAAGGAGGCAAAAACTGAAATAATTTTCTGGTCACTAACTACTTTTCAGGCCCGGGGCTTAAGGGGTTAACATAAAAAGCAATTCTTTTAGTGAGACAACCCCTGTAATGCACAACAAGCACACTCTAGTTCACACAGTAAATAGGATCCTAGATGTGTGCATGGTTTAGATCAGATACCAGCATGCATGTCAAAAACAAGAAATAACAAATATCGGTTGTATCACTTCAGCTGCCAGATAGAATTTTATTTTATAGAAGTATTGCAAAGAAAAGTCCTACTTATGTCCGTGAGAGATAATCTAGTGAGACTGAGAAAAGACAGTATGACATATAGAAACAAGCTGCTAAGTGCCATAGAAGAGCCGATGTAAGCTGCGAGCCGTGGATTACACTGGAGTACGTCAATAACAACTCTGGGATTTGTAAATGATTCTTGGATGTTTACATTGACATGCTATGGAGCAGCTGCAGGTTTTCAGGTTTCAGAAGCATGCTGGACTGCCAATGAAGTGAAGCTTGGGAACATCTGGGTCTGCACATTAATCCCACAGAGAAACACTGATATATGAAAGGCACTCGAGACCTTTTTAGACAGAAAGGTGCTTGGTCATCAAATGTCAAGTCAATTCCTAATGTAAAACATGTTCCTTTTATGAAGCTTTTTGCAGTCATTGGTGTAAACAATAGTTGTTCATAGAGTGGGTTGACAGGGTACTATGTCATTCAGTGGCTGTATCCACCAGGATACTGTGAAAATGGTACCTCAATGGATTTAGCAGTGGGCCCATAGAAATCAGTTGAGCAAATGTAGTCCAATTGTGACTATATTTGCTCTTTTTGCAGTCATTGGTGTAAATAATAGTTGTTCACAGGGTGGGTACACACGGTGTTATGTCATTCACTGGCTGTATCCATCAGGATACCGTGAAAATGGTACCTCAATGGATATAGCAGCGGGCCCAAAGAAATCAGTTGAGCAAATGTAGTCCTATTATGACTATATTTGCTCTTTTTGCCAAACATATACACTTTTTAGATAAAGGAAACATCAGCACAAAGGATGATGATACCCGTAATGAAAATATCCACGGTTTATATCTATGGCATTAAAAGAACGGGAGAATACTGTAATGCTGACAAGTCATACCACTCTCCTTCTTGCCACCAAAAAGGCAGTAAGTCAAAGAAGCATCCTTTTCCCTTCCCTTCATCCAAATCTTCCCCCCACCCCTGGTTGAACTTGATGGGCATGTGTCATTTGTTCCGGTACTGACACTAAGCAGGGCTGGGACATTGGGTAGTGAAGGTAGGCGTCCGCCTAGGGTGGTACTTAATCCCAGACAAGAAGGGGGCGGAAGGAGGTATGGAGTGGACTGATTTTTTCATCGAGGGAGGGGAGGATACTGTATGCTATATATACTATATCCCTTCACTGGCTACCCATTGCCCAGCGAATTCATTTCAAGTTACTAACCCTGACCTACAAGGCTCTCCATAACCTCTCCCCTCCATACATCTCTGCTCTAATCTCCAGATACCTCCCCTCTCGCAGTCTCCGCTTCTCACAGGACCTTCTCTGCTCTCCTCTCATCAGCTCTTCACATAACCGTCTCCAAGACTTCTCTCGTGCTTCCCCTATTCTCTGGAACTCACTGCCCCAACACCTTAGACTCTCCTCCATTTTCACTAGTCCTAAAAGCAACTTGAAAACCCATCTCTTCAGGATAGCTTATAACCTATAATAACCCCACCGCCAGCACACAGCCCCACAAACATGTCTGTCCCACACCTTCTGTCTCTCCCCTCCTCCCTTCTAGATTGTAAGCCTTCGCGGGCAGGGTCCTCTCCTCCCTCTGTATCAGTTGCTAGTCATTTATCGTCATCATTGTATTTGTTTAACATTTTTTATGTATGTAGCTCCCCTTAAATGTACAGCGCCATGGAAACAATGGCGCTCTAAAATAAATAATAATAATAATATGCCTTATTTGCCTAGGGTCCCAGAATACCTTGTCTCAGTCCTGACACCAAGGCATAAGCAGCAGATTATTTGAGTCCTGTAAGTTGTCATGTGAGACCCCTGGGATTAGACTTTTTCCAGCGCATCACACAGATGCTTGGAATGAGATCTGCAGATTTGAAGGCCAAGTCACCACCTCTCACTCTTTGTCATATTCCTCAAACCATTCCTGAACAATTTTTGCAATGTAGAAGGACACATTGTTCTGCTGGAAGAGACCACGGTTGCCGTGAAGGGGTTTAATTGGTCAGTAACAATGTTAAGGTAGCTGGTAAATGCCAAAGGAACATCAACATGAATACCAGAACATGGATCAGGTATTACTCTGCCTCCGCTAGTTTGCCTTCCTCCCATGGTGCATCTTGGTGCCATGTTGTCACCAGATAAGCTAAGAACATGCATGCTGCTGCCTATATAATGGAAGTGAAAATGTCAGCTATCAGACCAGGCCATGTGCTTTCCTTGCTACAGTGGTGGCCAAAAGTATTGGCACCCCTGCAATTCTGTCAGATAATACTCAGTTTCTTCCTGAAAATGATTGCAATCACAAATTCTTTGGTATTATTATCTTCATTTAATTTGTCTTCAATGGAAAACCACAAAAAGAATTGTCATAAAGGCAAATTGGATATAATTCCACACCAAACATAAAAAAGGGGGTGGACAAAAGTATTGGCACTGTTTGAAAAATCATGTGATGCTTCTCTAATTTGTGTAATTAACAGCACCTGTAACTTACCTGTGGCACCTAACAGGTGTTGGCAATAACTAAATCACACTTTCAGTCAGTTGACATGGATCAAAGTTGACTCAATCTCTGTCCTGTGCCCTTGTGTGTACCACATTGAGCATGGAGAAAAGAAAGAAGACCAAAGAGCTGTCTGAGGACTTGAGACTCCAAATTGTGAGGAAGCATGAGCAATCTCAAGGCTACAGTCCATCTCCATAGACCTGAAAGTTCCTGTGTCTACCGTGCGCAGTGTCATCAAGAAGTGTAAAGCCCATGGCACTGTGGCTAACCTCCCTAGATGTAAAGCCCATGGCACTGTGGCTAACCTCCCTAGATGTAAAGCCCATGGCACTGTGGCTAACCTCCCTAGATGTGGACGGAAAAGAAACATTGACGAGAGATTTCAACGCAAGATTGTGCGGATGGTGGATAAAGAACCTCAACTAACATCAAACAAGTTCAAGCTGCCCTGCAGTCCTAGGGTACAACAGTGTCAACCCGTACTATCCGTCGGCGTCTGAATGAAAAGGGACTGTATGGTAGGATACCCAGGAAGACCCCACTTCTTACCCCGAGACTAAAAAAAGCCAGGCTGGAGTTTGCCCAAACTTACCTGAGAAAGCCTAAAACATTTTGGAAGAATGTTTTCTGGTCAGATGAGACAAAAGTAGAGCTTTTGGGGAAAAGGCATCAACATAGAGTTTACAGGAAAAAAAATAGAGGCATTCAAAGAAAAGAACACGGTCCCTACAGTCAAACATGGCGAGGTTCCCTGATGTTTTGGGGTTGATTTGCTGCCTCTGGCACTGGACTGCTTGACCGTGTGCATGGCATTATGAAGTCTGAAGACTACCAACAAATTTTGCAGCATAATGTAGGGCCCAGTGTGAGAAAGCTGGGTCTCCCTCAGAGGTCATGGGTCTTCCAGCAGGACAATGACCCAAAAACCACTTCAAAAAGCACTAGAAAATGGTTTGAGAGAAAGCACTGGAGACTTCTAAAGTTGCCAGCAATGAGTCCAGACCTGAATCCCATAGAACACCTGTGGAGAGATCTCAAAATGGCAGTTTGGAGAAGGCACCCTTCAAATCTCAGGGACCTGGAGCAGTTTGCCAAACAAGAATGGTCTAAAATTCCAGCAGAGTATTGTAAGAAACTCATTGATGGTTACCGGAAGCGGTTGTTCGCAGTTATTTTGGCTAAAGGTTTTGCTACCAAGTATTAGGCTGAGGGTGCCAATAATTTTGTCCGGCCCATTTTTGGAGTTTTGTGTGAAATGATCAATGATTTTTGTCTCATTCTGTTTTGTGTTTTTTCATTGCAAGCAAAATATATGAATATATTAATACCAAAGAATTTGTGATTGCAATCATTTTCAGGAAGAAACTGAGCATTATCTGACAGAATTGCAGGGGTGCCAATACTTTTGGCCACCACTGTACATGGATCAGTCCTGTTGGCCATTTTAGACGTTTTTGCCTGGTTTATGGCTATGCAGCTTCATACACAGCAAAGTGAGATGTTTTGTGGCTTCTGACACTTTTTTATTATTATATTCATCATTTACTTGTTCTTCAGTTTTTGCTACAGTGGTTCTTCTATGGGATCAGGTCACACAGGGTAGGTTTCACTCCCAATGCACATTGATGAACCTTGCGCGCCTATGACCCTGTTTACCGGTTGGAAAAAACAATTTCAACTGCTAAAGATAGTAATAATGATGGCACAGGGTTGGCCTGAGAAAGGGGTTCTTTCTCCTATACCCCACATGCAAGAGTAAACAAAAAATACTTCCAGTCCAAGAAGTGCAAAACTTGCTTTATATAAATACTTTCAAATCCCATACAACTTTAGGGGTTCCATTCAAAGAATTCAATTGTAAAAACCTGTGCTCCATGAAATTCAATATCCATTTACATATCTTCAATGCAATGATAGTCCATATGATAATCCATACTTAGGCATACTAGCAGGGCTGTGGAGTCGGCAAGCCGAAGCCCCAACTCCGACTCCTCAATTTCCCAAACCTCCGACTCCCGACTCCCGACTCCGACTCCCGACTCCTGACTCCCTCATACATGGCGCATGTTTAAGTGATAACTTTACTGTAGTAAAATGGTAACATCAGGCTGTTTATCACCTTATAATACAGTAATCAAGCTATTTAGGTAGAACAGACACTGACAAGCAAAAGGGTAACAATGTTTTGATCTTTTGAACACTTGTTAGAAGAGTTGAAGAAAAAGCTGTATTTGTATCCAAGCCCAGTCTACACCAACATTGGGAATATGTAGAAGAGACCTGGGATCAGATTTTGGTCAAGATATGCTTGAATCTGATTCAGAGCCCAGACGAATTCAGGCAGTATTGAAAACCAAAGGTGGATTTCCTAAATACTAACAAAATAATAAAAACTAACATTTGATTTTTAGAGCAAAATTGTAAACTAAGCAGATGCTTAATACTTGCAAGTCAAATTTATGCATAATATGGGTCAGATGACTGTATATACAATTACAGCAGCCTCATGTACAAAGCTGTAGTGGATGGAGAGATATGGAGCCTGAAAGTCACAAGTTCAAACCATTGTTACCCTTTTGCTTGTCAGTGTAAAATATATTTATTGGATAAGACTTTAGGACACAAAAAAAAATTGTAAATATGCAAAACACTGCAGGAACATTTGTGAAGTCTCTGAATTTGTTCTGAGAAATAGTATTGCCTCCATCAGATCCTGCATACATGACCTCACATCTGATCTCATTATTTCCAGGCTAGAGAACGGCCTCGCTACACTAACTTGGGTTGGTGGCAAAGTGGTGACCACAGGGGCAACATCTCTAACAATGTCAGGGTATAAAGGAATTGCCTCAGCCACAGTCAGTTTTGATGAATGGTTGGACTCTTCTACCTCTTTGAAAACAGGTGAAAAATTTTGCTGAACTCTGGTCAATTTGTTTGCTATGGGAGCAGAATCTTTTCCCCTGGTGGCAGCGATTTGCCTGCTCCATGTCATCAATTACACTCCTCATGTGATGAGGCTGAAGATATGGAAGCAGTAGCACTGGCAAGACCCAACTCCTCTTGCTCTTTGCACTTCATCGAACTAACTGGACCAACTTATTATATATTTTGGGAGTCGGAGTCGGTCCCTTTTATGACTCCTGCAAAATAGCCACCGACTCCACGACTCCGACTCCACAGCCCTGCATACTAGCGTGGGGAGAGTGGTTGCATATGTCTGCTGTGAGCTCATATACAAACATGCAGACATATGCAACCACTCTCCCCGCGCTGGAACCCCTAAAGTTGTATGGGATTTGAAAGTATTTATATAAAGCAAGTTTTGCACTTTTTGGACTGGAAGTATTTTTGGCTTACTGTTTACCGGTTGACCTTCCCTTGACTGCTTTTGATACCAACCACTCTACAACCACTCTACCAACTTTGCAGAGTTGCTGAAATTCTTAGGCTATGTCTACACAGCACAGAAAAACGTCCGTTTTCTAAAAACGCTGAAAAAAAAACCGACTGAAAACAGGTCCCATAGACTTGTATAGTAAAAACGTCTTGTCTCCACAAAACGTCTTTTTTTCTGCTTGTTTTATTTGCTGGTTGTTAATTGAAACATGTTGCAAAAAACCTACTGAGCAGGGCAGAAAATTTTCTATTGGAGTCTATGTAGAGTGCTGCACTTTTTTTGCGCATTTTTTGCACGTTTTTTACAGAAATACATAGCAAATCTATTGCTGTGCATCTCTGTAAAAAAATGCGCAAAAAGACATGCAAAAAACAGAGCAAGAATGCATAAAAAAGTGCAAAACGCACCAAAAAATGGACGTTTTTTTGACAGGCAGTGGACAAAAAAACTCAGTTTTATGAAGGTTTTTAGGATTTGGTTTTCAGGTCGTTTTTTGTCCACTGCTGTGTAGACCTAGCCTTACGCTTCCCATTTTTCCTGCTTCCAACTTAGGGGACTGTTCACTTCCTGCCTAACATATCCCACCTTTTGACAGGTGCTATTAGACAAGGTTGCGCCCCTCTCAGTCATCCAGTCTGGGTGCTCTAATGGAGGCCCTCAAGTCTGCCATGTTACTTCTGCCTATTACACCCAGAGGCTATTCGTGACTAAAAAAACTAAAAAAAAAAAAAAAGTGATAACCCTTCCGTAAAAGAAGTTATTAATGACTCAGTATCAAGCACTGTATGTACAGCAGAAGAACCATATATTCCAGCCCTCACAGTTTCTCTCGTGAATCATGTAAGATTTGTTTTGCACAGAATACAGTTGTTAATTAATTCACACATTTATATGTGAGATTACAATTGCCTAAGTCATCTTGGTTTTAGAGAACAAGATGAACTTACTCTGACACGACATGTGGTGAGCACTTTTCTTAAAATTTATTTTACTTAAAATTTTAAAATATTTGGAGAAATTCCAGCCGTAAAGTTGACGCTCTATGGTCATTCTAACAAAGACAGCCATGGTGTGAGATGTCAGTATTAAATGCAGTAGGTCTTTTGACTAATGTCTGGGTTGGGAAATTAAATGGCAGATCTGTCACATGAGAAGAGAGTGCTGAGATTGGTCACTTCCAGCAACGCCATGCACTCTGAATGGAGGAGCTAATACATCCACTTACTCTCCACTAGCCATGGCCCTGTGTCTGGAAGGGATAAGGGATTGGCATCCCATCCTCAGGCTGTTTATGGGAGTGGGCTGGGCTCCGGAATGGCACTGCCCAGGAGGCGGGCACCCGTGACATCACTCAGGAGGTGTTGACTAACTATGGCTTATTTTTGGAGTAGGGCTTATATTCAGCGCCTACTTCAAGAATCTGTAAAAAATCAGGCTAAGGCTTATTTTTGGGGGAGGGCTTATTTTTTTTAAAAACATGGTATCAGTATTTCATATTAATTATTAAAAAAATATATTGGTGATGGATTCCCTTTAACTGCTAGTTAGTTATGGGATGATAAAAAAAATAGGGAAAAAAAACCCAAAATGTAACTCTAAACCTGCTTGTTCCATCAATGTCGGCTGGTCCTGGTGATCCCCTCATCATTCATTTTTTATTTGATCCTGCACAGGCCTCAGCGTTCATATGCGGTATATCCATCACAATAGTTTCTGGGTGACATAATTGTCTGGGATCACCAGGACTGGCAGCACTGCTGGGACAAGCGGGTTGTGAAGTTTTTTTTTTCTGTTTCTGTTCTCATCCCCTAATGAGTAAATAAAACTTTTGAAACACCCCTTTCATTCTGTCTGATGCTTAGATAGTACCAAGTTAGACCAGACAGATTTATAATAGCTTTGATAAATTTGCCATGTGTTTAGACTGTTAAAGTTTACACTTTCTATTAGTTGGCTTAGTTTAAAGGGGTTGTCTCACTACAAAGATTAGCTTTCAAAATGTAGGGAACACTAAATGAAGGCGTTTTCCAAATATATTGTGGTGTTCATCTTTTTTTGTTAAGGAGCTACAAATGATTTTATCATCTTCTGACGGCTTTCTAGTTTCCCAAGTGACCGACCCGTGTACTTCTCCCCCCCTGCTGTTTGTTCTATTTGATAGCAGGGAGTGACATCAACACACAGGTCAGGGCTGTCAGTGAAAGCTTGTGTGTTATCTGATCTTTCAGACAATAGACAGTAATTACTGTTTACATTAGCTCAGAAGCTTCTCTGGACTGGACCTCAGAGAAGGTAATTTAATTAATCTAGACTAATAAATAGAGAAGTCTGAATACATGAAGTTCATATGCTTGACCAGGAAGTGACAGAGCAAAGCAGCATTATTTCATTCATGCATCCTATGAAACTTTGAGATGAGACAACCCCTTTAAGTTACTAGTTGCAGCAAAACTAGAGTGCATGGTATGGCATGTATAACTATGCCTATTTCACACAAAGCTCTGTCCTTTCTGTGAAACCACATCATTTAGTCACATGCTATGCAAAAATGTCTAAAATGATAAATAGTATTTATATGAAATGTGGGGTAAAGCTTGTTTGGCAGGATTTTGACTCCAATTGTGGCAGAATAAGATCTGTATTATAAATATATAGATCTGTTATACTAACTATCAAAAGTCTGCTTTATTGCTGCCCGGTCCCCATTGGGTCTGTGTATGAAGTAGACCTGAGGTAATGTCACGTCATGTGCCGTTATGGAAACCTAGTCACGGAGGCTTAGCTAATATTCAGGCTAAATAAGGACAGGAAGTGAGTGGCGGCACAAATTTTTACGTTTTACGTATGTCACAATTTGGTTTATTTAAAACACGGAAAGCAAAAATAGACAAAGGACGCAAAGAGCCTCCTCCTGTAACAGCGCTTGTAATAAATAATACCAGTGCGATATCTTGAGCTCACCTGGTATTGTTGTGCAGATATAGAAGGCACAACACTCTGTTGGGCAGAATTCCGGATGGACCGTTACTGGAGGCAGCAGTTGCCGAGGGCAGTCTGAAATAGGCAAAAAGAACGGGGAAGGCTTCTTGGGTCAGATGTTTGGCTAAAGAACAGCCTTGAATGGATCTATTTAGTGATGAAAACTGCATGTATTAGTAAATACTTTATTGTAACAGGTTACGGATAAAATTAAGGATATATCATTAAGAAATAAAGAGAGTTTTCAGCGTTAAATGGATCCATTGAAGTCCGTTCTTTAGCCAAACATGTGGAGACACATTGGGGTATGAAACGTGTTGGGATTGGTGGTTTATGTGATAGCCTGACTTTTTCTATGGTGTATCTTGGGGTGTCTGTTATTTTTGGTTTTAATATAATTTTTGCACAGGGAATACAATAAAGTTATACTACTTTCCCGTGTATAGGGTATATTAGGAATATATTCCCCCTTAGGTTCCAGGTGGGACCGTCCTTATTGGGACGAATATCCCATAATTGTGATAGGTAGCTTCCCATGTAGGATTATTATCCAGGGATAGCATTTTCAATTGTTTGGCTGTTTGTACTTTGGAGTGTAATTGACTCCTCTTTATGTATATTCATACGTATTAATAATTAAAAGTTACGTTTTATAGTCCAGTCCAGTGAATCACATATCTCTTTTTTCGGCTATATATTTATTCTCCTGGGAGAGATATACTTCCCGTTTATTCTTACAAAACCTTGGAACCTATGTATCCCAATTAGGGTCACACTACTAGAGAGGTTATCTGTAGCTGTTTGCAGGTACACATTTCTGTATACCATAGACAGGAAACCCAAACCCAAACATTTTGCTCTGTTTCATGTTCACTGTTGCAAAAAGCCTGGTCTGTCCTGGAAGTGTAATATATAACAATACAGTGTATTTAGCTTTAAATACTGTCTTGTTTTGGCAAATGGCAATAGAAGAAAGTGCGCTGCTACTCGAGTGTACTATAAATAAATATGTGGATATATTAAGTAACTTCCTTATTCAGATGCACTTAAGGTCAAGCAATATCAACGTGTGAACTACCTATGAGATACACGGGACTGCCCCTTTAAAACTATTTTTTCTTAGTTCAGTATTCGCTCCACTAAAGCTTCGCTCTTACTTGACAGACAGGATGCTTCAGATCTTTTACATATTTGTTTTCTAGGAAAATTCTAGCAGTCATGAGATTCGGTGGAATGGGCTCTATACAGATTTGATCACACAGGTTTCCACTGCTTTGGTCACAATATGTTTCCTGCTCCCATTCAATATGTTTCCATCTGACCCCAGTACCTTTTGCTCTGGCCTACTGAAAGCCAATACAAGATAGAAATGCGAGCTATTTTGTTAATCTCACTTTTTAACTAAACTTCCTTCCACAGTGAAAGTCCATCAACAAGCTTGTTTGCAGCATTATTTGAAATAGATGTGATACGTCACTAGGGTCAAAGACTACGCAATGGAGTGATCTCTCTGTTTTGTTTTCTAAATGTGCCGTGACCTTATTTCCTCTTGATACACTTTAATGTAGTAATGTATATATACCTCTATTCTATAGTAATATGACTATACACACACATATATATATATATATATATATATATATATATATATATATATATATATATATATATATGCGTATATGTGTGTGTATATATACACAATGTACACAATTATATATACACAATGTACACAATGTATTTATACTTTTATTTTATAGTAACAGGACTATTTATACAAACTCCAATGTAGTCATGTATTTAGATTTTTATAGTACTATAAAATACTACTAAAATATAAGTACATTATTACATTAAACTGTGTGTGTATGTAAACATACATACACACATATTATATAGGTTTAACTGTTGATTTAGAACAACTGGACATGGTTCTAGTAATCCATGTCCTTAGTCTGCTTGTCTTCAACAAACTGTTTTCTGGCTTTCTTGTTCATCATCTTTAGGAGAGGGATGACAGTCATGCAGACCAATTTGATGCAGTGTATGTCATATGGTCTGAGCACTGACAGTCAGACTCCCCACCACTTTAACCTCTGCAGCAATGCTGGCGGCACTCATATATCTATTTTGAAAAGAGAATTTCTGGATATGAAACTGAGCATCTGCACTCAACTTCTTTGGTCGACCATGGCGAGCCCTGTTCTGAGTGGAGCCTGTCTTGTTAAATCGCTGTATGGTCTTGGCCACAATGCTGCAGCTCCGTTTCAGGGTGTTGGCAATCTTCCTATAGCCAAGGCCATCTCTATGTAGAGCAACAATTGTTTTTTCCAGATCCTCAGAGAGTTCTTTATCATAATGGTCACTGGAAATTCAACACACATCTTGAGAGAGTGTGAGAGCTAGAACACCAAATTTAACAGGCCTGCTTCCTATTCACACCTGAGATCTTGCAACCCCAACAAGTCACATGACACTGGAGAGGGAAATGGCAGATCCGGCACAATTTCACTTAGGGCTGTACTCGCTTTTGTTGCCATTGATTTAGACATTGATGTGTTGAGTTATTTTGAGAACACACCAAGTTTACACTGTCATACAAGCTGTACACCGACTACTTTACATCGTATTAAAGCGTCATATCCTCAGTGTTCTCCCATGAAAAGATAGAATACAATATTTACAAAAATGTGAGGGGTGTGCTCCCTTCTGTAAGATACTATATTATATATATATATATATAGATATATATATATATATATATATATATGTATTAATATATATATATATATAATATATATATCTTTGTATATATACAAACAAACGTATATATACACATATGTGTGTGTATATATATGTGTGTGATATATATATAAACAGTCAGGGAATACACTGGTGTGTGTTGGGTGAGGAACGGGATGTTTTTAGAGACAGGACATACTTTACCTTTCCTTACTTACCAGCAGTTAAGAAAGTTTTATTTTCTCTTTTTTACTGATACCAGTTCCCTACAGACAAAATCTGGCTTGTCCAAAAAATATTTAAATAAAAAATATCCAAATATAACTCAAGGGTAATAGATATAGGTAAACACTCAAACCCATTCATAACACTTGTGCAAAAGTGTGTTTACCTAATTTTTCCTAAATTATCCTTCAGCTTAAAAAATGGGAGATTCTACTATTAACATTCAACACTTTTTGGGTTTTAGTACAGTTGATCAGACATTCATTTTTCTTTGGTAGGTTTATGTATTCTGGCTATGTGATCAAATTGTGACTAACAGTCTAGGTTTGTAAAAATGTTACATTATTCACAAAAATTGAGTGACTCATAAATTCTTTTGAACATAGAGTCTCAACTTTTTTGTTTACAGGAGATGAAATGAAAAGCCTTTTTTTTCGCACACAATTTTTTTTTCAGTTTGTTTAAATCCTTGTAAAAATGCCTTGGATTTCAAGTGTTTTTCATGGATTTTTTTTACACGTTTAATGGAGGTGCTTTATTTTGCTACACTTGTTAAAAACTGTTTCTGATGTATTTCAAGCTCAATAGAGGAGAATTTATTTATTTTTTTTAATACACCACTGACCTCAAAAACTCCTCAAACCAAAATGTGTTCTATGTAGTGGGCTGTAGACTTTTAAGTTTTATCTGGCAATAGCATTTTTAAAAAGTTCCCCAACAAAAATGCTATGAAAAACACAGCTAAGTGCTATATGTGAATCTAATATTTCAGTTGCTTGCATGAGGAATAAATCTTTTTTTCTTTTCATTATTTTAAGCTATAATGGGTTTCTGCACCCATAGTGTTAGATAGTTTTAATACATAAGGCCCTGTATCTATAAATGACCTAAAGGCAGCATGAAATTGACTAGCCACCCAGTGATCAACACGGTAAAGGATTTGTTCACATCTTCTCAGTCAGTGGGGCAGATTTATTAATACAGTGGTAACATAAGATAGGATAGATGTGGCAAATGTTTAGAAACGTTTCTGTAACTTTATGCCACCTCTTGTTTGGTTTACTTTGGACCACTTTTAATTCTTCTAATGTTTATAAAGTCATTTCGGATTACAAGAAAAAACTAATAATCTTCAGTAAATTGTCTACCTCAGCAGAGTACTCTTTGCACTATATCTCCTTCTTACTTTCTCTGTGTACATCTTTCTTTCCCTTAAAGGGGTTGTCTCACTACAAGGATTGCTTTTTATGTTAAAGAGCTTGCAAAATCAAGTCACTTTGCAATATGTGTCCATTAACAGTGTCCTACCTATTCCTAGATATCCCCTCTTGTATGGGCTGCATCAGCTCCTCAGGTTGCTATAGCTACAGATCTGTTTGATCTCTCCTGATAGGCTGCCAGCACTGGTTGCTGTAAATACAGACCCGGCTTCTACTGCAGCCTAGTGGAAGCCAGTAAACACGCCCCTGAATTCAAAGTGAAACCAAGAAAACAGGACTGTGGTGACATGAATCAATGTAGTGACACAACCCCTTTAACAATTTTTGTCTACTATTGCGTTTTGTAACGGACTTTGTAATATCTTGGCACTGCAGAGAGTACAGCTCTAACCTTTTATAACCAGATACATAAATCCTTACTGTTAATACAGCATTTCTCCATCATCTGCTTGCTTATTTATTAGTACTTTCAATCTGAAGACAATTAAAAGCAGTTAGATTCATGGAAAGGGAAGCAATGAACACACAATTTCCACTGACATAAGGAGTCCGATGGCAGGGGTAACATCAGGGGCTGTTCATCTTCATGAAGGAGAAAGAGGTTTTGGCCACTTCATGGGCTTCTAATTTACTTATGTCATGACATTAGACCTATTGATGAAATTTTAAATGCAAGATAGTGAGGGATGGACCGCTAATCATGGTCTCTAAAGTAATAGTGCCAAATTCCTGTGGTGTGGGATAATACACTTTGTGTTAATATTTAATAGCTGTTAAATAGCTGTTGTTTTCCATTACAGCCCCTCTCTGCCTGCCCTTGATTGGCATCTACCGTCACAATCAGGACCCTATGAACTTCGCATTGAAGTGCAGCCCAAATCTCATCACAGAGCTCATAATGAGACGGAAGGAAGCCGTGGGGCGGTGAAGGCATCTACTGGTGGACATCCCATTGTGCAGGTAACCACGTGATAGTAGTCATTGTTTATCCTGGCATTTAATCTGAAATGTTCATTACAATTCACAGTAATGTGTAGAGGATGCCAAAACATTGTTTCCCAGAGATATCATATATGAATACATTGTACAGAAGTTTAAAATGTTATTACCTAGGAAAATAACCTATCAACCATAGAAAATGGGGAACATAATTATATGGGTTCTCCTCTTTGGACAATCCCTGCTTTTAGAAAGGGCCCCTTGACTACAAGTTGATCCTAACAAATCCTGTTGCCGAAACCCCCAGGAATCTGCTTGAATTTGTGGGGAAATCCGGCAATACTTTATTATTATTTTATTATTATTATTATTATTATTTATTTTAGAGCGCCATTGATTCCAGGGCGCTGTACATTTAAGGGGAATTACATACATAACAAATGTGGAACAATTACAGTGGTGACAAAAATGACTAGTAACTGAAACAGAGAGGAAAGAGGACCCTGCCCGCGAGGGCTTACAATTTACAAGGAAGAAGGGGAGAGACAGAAGGGAGGGGCAGACATGTTTGCGGGCCGGTTTTAGTGGTGGTGGGGTTAGTGGGGGTTGTAAGCGTCCTGAAGAGATGGGTTTTCAGGTTGCTTTTGAAACTGGTGAAAGTTGGGGAGAGTCTGATGTTTTGGGTTAAGGAGTTCCAGAGTGTGGGTGAAGCACGGGAGAAGTCTTGGAGACGGTTGTGTGAGGAGCTGATGGGGGGGAAAGCAGAGGAGAAGGTCCTGTGAGGAGCGAAGTTTGCGTTGGGGAGGTATCTGGAAATTAGGGCAGAGATGTATGGAAGGGAGAGGTTATGGAGAGCTTTGTAGGTCAGGGTGAGTAATTTTAACTGAATTCGTTGGGCAATGGGCAGCCAGTGAAGGGATTGGCAGAGGGGAGAGGCAGAGGAGTAGCGAGGAGAGAGGTGAAGCAGACGGGCAGCAGAGTTAAGGATGGATTGGAGGGGAGCGAGGGTGCTAACTGGGAGGCCACAGTACGGTTGAAAAAAAGACACGTGTCCATCAAGTTCAACCAAGGGTAGGGAAAATGTGGGTGAAGGGAGAGATACAAGGACATTAAGCCCAGCCTCCCCACTGGTTAATGCCCTGGAACCTACAAGGCAAGAACCAATCTGCTCCAGTGGAAACCCTATCTCTGACCCCAGAGTCTCCACCAGCCAGATCCAGAATTTTACACAGCTACGCACGCATTAATATTCTTTAGTTCCAGGTACGTATCTAAGCCTTTCTTGAAACCAACTCCTCAGGCAGGCTATTCCACAGATTTACAGTTCTTACAGTGAAGAACGCCCTTCTCCTCTGGAGATTGAATCCTTTTTTCTCTAGTCGAAGGGAATGTCCCCTTGTATTGAGCGGGCTTTAACATGAAATAAATTATCCCCATAATTTTTTTAGGGACCATTTATATATTTATATAAATTAAAACATGTCCCCCGAAGCCGTCTTTTTCTCAAGACTAAATAAGTTCAATTCTACTAACCTCTCCTCATAAACTAAGATGCTCCATTCCCTTTATAAGTTTGGTTGCTCGTCTTTGTACTTCTCTAAGGGTCCATTACATCTCTTCTATAACTGGGGCCCAGAACTGAACAGCATATTCTAAGTGAGGACGCACCAATGCTTTGTACAGCGGCAGAATTACATCCTTGTCCGCGAGTCCATGCCTCTTTTAATACATGCCAATATCTTACTTGCCCTAGAGGCAGCTGATTGACATTGCATGCTGTTCTGTAGTCTATGATCTACAAGAACGCCCAGATCTTTCTCAACAAGCGATTCTCCAAGTTTTTCTCCCCCTAGGACATATGATGCCTGCAGAGGATTTCTCCCCAGATGCAGAACCTTACATTTATCCACATTGAACCCCATTTGCCAAGTGGATGCCCAAGCACTCAGTATGTCCAGGTCTGCTTGCAATTTATGAGTATCTTCCATAGATTGCACTACCCTGCATAGCTTGGTGTCATCTGCAAAAATCGAAATCATGCTATTGATCCCTTCCACTATATCGTTAATAAATAAATTTTCAATTTCTCTACAGTGCCATCACAGCGGAAATGAAGCATTAAACACTGCTCATTTTAATCAATGGTCTGTCTATGTAGTGCAGGATAGGACAGGTCCATCAGAGTAATTTTAAATGGTCTATACTCCGAACTCAGCGCTCGGCTGTAATTGGATTTCCCATAGAACAAAATGGAGAGTCGTGTGCAAGCGCAACCGACTCTTCGTTCTGAAGCAGAGACTTTCCAGAGTCTGTTCCCAAGCTAGGTGAAGGTCCCAGACGTGGAACCCACACCTATCACACTTTGATAGCATATCCTACTGAGTGCGAGATGGGAACACCCCTTTAAGTAAGATTTGTATTAGTACATCTATATGTGTGCAGTATTCTACCTAAAACTTGTCTATTTAACAAGCTCTGTTTAGAGGGAATGTGTTATCATGTGTCATCGTTATTGTTTAACTCACGTTTTTATGTTAAACACATTTTTTAAGAATTTTTGGTTATTTTTTACATTTTCCATATCACTTTCAATATTTTTTAATAATTCTTAAGTCCTGCAGTTTTCACTTTGGCCACTTGGCCTAATAATTGTCTGACACTTTCTGTTCTGTAGAGAAAGATTCTCAGTTGTCTGCTCATTATCAGCACACAGAGGGTCAAACTGAAAGGAGACACCAGTGTGAATAGTTAACATAGAATCCACCAATCCCAAGAGGAGATGTCACAGTTCACCCTTTCACCTCCCTGCACAGTGACTTCTTGCCAGGTCACAGAGCATGACTAGAAAACTCTGCTATAAATGTCAGTGGGACCGAGTCAGTCTTAACTCTCCTATGTGCATGAAGCTGCTGTAAAGCATCTCTCTGACTGCTATTAAAGCAGTGCAAACAAGGCCTAGTGGCCAAAGTGGAAACTGCAAGACTTAAGAATTATTAAAAAATATTGAAAGTGATATGAAAAATAAAATAAAAAAAAAAATCCTAAAAAAAAATGTGTTTAACATAAAACGGGACCTAATCAATGACTCATTTTTTGATGACACATTCCCTTTAAACACTACCGGCCTATAAATTTGGCAAGGAAACATAGATAAGAAAGCATTTGTCAGTTACGTACAACGAGGAGAACTATAATGAGTGGCAGTGCTTGAACTGCCCATAATGATACAGTTACAATCTACTGTCTGTGTATTGAGTGCTTATGGCAGGATCCAAAAACTGTGGCCTCCAGCTTTTGGGAAAAACTAAAACCCCCCCTCATTCCCTGTTAAGTTTATACAAATGAGAGGGGAGTTGTAGTTTCCCCAACAGTGGGGGGCCGCATTTTGGGGGTGCCTGGCTTAGGGGTATAACATAAAGTTCCTTTCAGGTTTAGATGTAAATTAGTGTACAGTGCACAAAAAGTTATCCCGTTTGTATATATTGTTGCAAAAAATTTGCCCTTAAAAAAAACAGACTATGCTGGGTTTGCTGTTAAGGTAGGAATAGACGAGGTGGCATTAGTATGGCCAAGAAGCTGGCCGCCTTCGGGACAGTCAGTCATCACATGAAATCATGGCAGACTTGTTCAGCCATTGATTTTTGCAAAAGGCACAGGCTTCTCGGCTGCAGCATCTATTGCTATTCTACACAAAATCTCCAGCAGTTATGTATAATTCATTTTTCTGGCACATAAGCTGCTTTGTATGAACTGTCACTATTATTTGCTTGAAAGGGGAAGCATCTTTTGCACATCTTCACTCTGTTCACTTGCCATCACACTGAAGCAGTAGGGTTCAGAGTATGTTGTAATATGATGTATCTGTGATGATAGAATAAATGTTGTGTAATAAAGCTCACGCCTTCCGTTAGCCAATCATTATTCCCCTTCTCCAGGATCTATGTCTTTTATTTTCATAAAAACAAAATGAATGTATCTTCTGCTATGCACCTAGCAAATAAATCCCTTCTCTGCGTGGGCTGAGAACACAAATTGCATCTAACACATTCTTTGAGGTTTGAACATGAAGAACAGGAAATGTTTTGAGTCGAAATCTGTTAAAAAGTATGTATATCAAAATATGTTTCTGTCCAAACAAAGACGAGAAAAATTGGAGGCTAGCAATGTGTTTAGCATAAATGCAATAGATTCATTTCTGATATGTAGGCAAGTCAAAATGACACAATCTTAAAGGGGTTGTCTCGCTAAAAAGGTTTTGCTTTTTATTTTAAAAAGGGGATTTATCGTTCATATTTAGCCTGTTTCAGTGTTCCAGCCTTTCAGTTACGAAATTGGGGGGCGTTTTTTCCACTCCGCTGGGTGTTTCTTAATGAAGGGATACTCATCCCCCATTCACTGTTCATGCTGGGCCGTGTTCTCCCCCCCCCACATGTCACTGGGGTCTTCCTTTGCAGGTATGTAAGAGCGTTTACATACCACAGACTGCATTCAGTTAAAATTTGGGAATCCAGTTTGTATAAATCTCCAGACTTTTGCAGAGTGAAATGCCTCTCGGCCTCTAAGCTCCTTTTTTTTTGGGCAAGTCACACAAGGTTTGTTTTCTGTTATAGAAGCCCTACAGGTTTTCTGTTTCTTCTGGCTGTCAGGTAAAAATGTGCGGTCCCTTTTTTGGGGTGAGGGGCAGGAATAAAGTCGTGAATACAGCCGCCCGGGGGGCTAACAGAAGTAAGGAGCTCTTACTATGAAATGCAAGGAGGAGGGACCCGACCGGGGACGGGAGATCAGTGAAAACAAAAAGAAGAAAAAGGGGTCCTGTGTACAAGGACAGCTTTGCTAATGACATCCAATTGCAAAGTTGCTTGTATTCCCCTGTCCCCCATTTGAAAGGGCCATTTAATGAAATGATACAACCCCTTTAAAGCTCTTGCAAAAACAAGCCACTTTATAATTTTATTAAAAACCACAAAAACAGAAAATGTATCAGCTCACCAAACTTACTGGGAAAAAGGCACAAACCACAGTCGGAGCGGGAGCCAAAACCCCAAGCTTCAGGAAACAAAAAACCCAGCTGGCCGCCAAAGTAGTCTTGAATTAAAACGTCCTTTTATTCCAAATTCTTAAAAAAGTAAAACGCGTTTCGGATATTTCATATCCTTACTCATAGTCTGACTATGAGTAAGGATATGAAATATTAAAAGCTTTTTAAGTCAGGGAAACCCCCGGGACTGAAAATGGACGAATCTTTAATTGTCTTATGTCTACCATATGTAGGGATTTATTTTTTTTAAGTTTTTTTGGGAAAAAAAGGACTTTTAGTTCAAGACAACTTTGGGGGCCAGTTGTTCTTTTTTTCCTAAATTTTTTAAAATATATGTCCATTAACATGCCCTCCCTATTTGAGATGCCCCCTCTTTAGGGCTGCACCGCTCCTGTGGCCGCATAGCTACAACCGTTTAATTCCCCTGATGGCTCCAGTGTTGTCGCTATAGCTAAGCCCTGGTTCTACTGTACCCTAGTAGAAGCCATAGACACGCCCCTAAATTCAAAGTGAAACCAAGAAAACGGGGATTTGAGGAAAGATGAATCAATGTAGTGAGACAACCCCTTTAAGAACATTCGCCAAGACCTCTACACCACATTGTGCCAACGACATGTAAATTCTGCACTTAGCCGCCTTATGTATTATTGGGAAAAAGGGAACTAGATGTAAATGCCTTATTTGATTAGTGAAACAGTAAAGCAATTGAAAATCGGGCCCCTATTTGAAGGAAATGTTTCCTGCCTTTGGCCTGCAAGGAATTCAAAGAATGTTTGCAGAAATTGAGGAGCAGCTTTTACAGTATGATAGGTTTTCTCTCGCCAGGGAGAGTAGATAGTGCAGCAGAATAGCATATTATGCAGGTTTTTTTTTCCCTTTGGACTTCACAATCCCCCAAATCAAATTTTGTTGTTTCATGCATGACTTCTACAAAGGGGAAATGCACAAAACAGGGAAAATGGCTTTACACAAGTGCTCTTGTGTTTTAAAATAATTATAGCTCCGGGTCAAGGAGAAAGTTGAATTACAACTCATTTGAAACACGGAGAATATTTTTTGTAGCTGGAAAATTTTGGGGAATGGAGGTGAGTTGGAGTAGTAGACGGAGAGGAAACCTTCCAAATTAGTGTCAGTTCCTCCATGTTTTCATTATCCATTACCTACAATTTATGTACGGGTAATGCACAAATTGCTGGCTCTGTACCCCACCCCGTTCTTTGGCATTCCGCCTGCACATTACTTAAAAAGCCTGTGGTTTTGTCCCTGTTTTTCTTAAAATGGGTTTGAGGGTTGCAAAAAAAAAGACATTAACACACATCTGTGAGCCAGGATGCAATTATTATATGTAATGAAGCCAGGCAAACATACCACAAAGCAGACATTTTATAGCTCAATCAGAAACGGCTGGCACTTTTTACCAGCAACTCCACATGGGTTATTGCAATATGCACATGGCCAGCACTTGCCAAATAATACATTCACACATATTCAACGTGAAAAAGATTACATTCAAGGCAATGATTTCATCAGCTGGAAGCAGTAACTCTGATTGTTGGGATCAGGCCAGTTGTCTTTCTGCTCTCTGTTTTTCAATGTGAATAAAATATATATTATTTATTATAATATTATAATATATATATATATATATATAATATATATAAATATAATATTATTATATAATATAAATATAATTATATACACATACATAGATTTATACACTCGGATATTCCAATGTGTCTGTGTTTAGGAAGTTCTTTGCATTCGCATATCAGTTCTAAGAAAAAAAAAGAGACATTAGTTTGATACATAAAGGAGTGAGAAAAGAATGTACCTTGTTTCCCCGAAAATAAGAGTTTTCTTTATATAATTTTTGCTCCTAAAGACGAGCTAAGACTTATTTTTATGGGAAAACAATAATTCACATTTATTGTTGAACAAAACACCCAACATTTTATTAATATACTTTTAGTGATTTCATCCCCAAACATCAGCATAAGCAGCTAAACGCTGAATTGCAGAAAAAAATGCACCATGTCTTAATTTTTTGGGGTTGTCTTATTTTTGGGGAAACAGAGTATGTGTAGCACGTATTTTATTTTATATATATATTATATATTTTATATAATATATATATATATATATATATTATATATATATATATATACATACATACACTCTGGTATTCCAAAAGTGCCTGTGCTGTGAAGTTTCTTTGCATTCAGCTAATATCAGTTCTAGAAAAAAAAAGACATTAGTGTGACACGTAAATGAGTGAGAGAGTATGTATTGTGTAGCAAAGTGTAAAAATATTTATATATATATAATATATATATAATATATATAATAATTATATATATATATATCTATCTATATATATGTGAGTGTATATATGTATACATATATACATGTATAATATATATCTATTAATCTTATATATGTAGTGTATATATGTATACATATATACATGTATATATGTATATATAATATATATTATATTATATTATATATATAATATATATATGCACACACGCATACATACATACAGTTATACACTCTGGATATTCCAAATGTGTCTGTGCTATGAAGTTCTTTGCATTCAGCTATATCAGTTCTAGAATAAAAAGAGACGTTAGTGTGATACATAAAGGAGTGAGCGTAAATTATTTCTCATTGTGTCTTGTTACTTATACTATTACGTGTGTGACATATTGTTTTTCCCGAGCTTTTTCCAAAAATAAATTTTGGAAAAAATGGTGGTTGAGTGACAGTATTTTATTTTTTGCTTTTTTTCTGTTCTTTGAAAGGGTTTCAAAAGAGTAGTTTCTTTTGAAACCCAATGAGAATTAAAGAGTTTTTTCCCCCATGTTTTTTGTTTCAAAAGTGCCCTTCACAGCCAGCTTCGGCTTCCACCCCTGTTCGGGTGTAGGGGCCCCAAAAACAGTGACTGACATGTCAGCTCTGCTATTTCTTGTTAAAGGGACACTGGTGATGGAGGAAGTTTTAACAGCAGATCAAAGAACTATAAGGTTTAAAGGGGTTAACATTTGTCATTAAAAAAGGGTTGTCTACCACACTTTTAAACAACCCAAAAGCAGTTTATTTTCATCACCTCCCCTTTTCCGGGTCATTTCGTGGGGGGTTTTTAGTATGTTTTTGCATATCAGCTTCGTTTTCTAGTTCAACAAAAAGCCCACATAAACAGGAGATTTTTAATTTATGTCCAAAGCCCAGAACTCTAAAAAAAAAAAAGGGGAACAACTTTTTTTTTTTTACTTTGGTTAATGCAATCCGTTCTGCCCGTGCCGTGTGTGGTTTGTGGTGCCCATCCTTCCTGCTTTCAGATTAGAAACAGCAGAGAGAGAAGGTGAAAGAAGGTTGGTAATCTAGAGAAACTTGTGGGGACTGAGAGTAGATAATACTCTCCATAACAAAGCAAAATAACGGAATTTTTTTTAAAAATTGGGGTAGTGTTTGTATGAGAAAACCACTTTCAAAAATTTAAACCCCTTTCCTCTTCCAAGGGGGGGGGGGGGCCCTGCCTCGGATGAAAAAAAGAGGGTGGTTTTAACCCTGGCAGTTTTATGTCCAAAAAACAGGAGATAAGAAAACCCCTTTGCTCTGAAATTGAAGCAAAACAGAACGCAATGCATTGGTAAAAGTCTTTATTTACCTTTTACCTACATGTTTAAAGAATCAATTGGGGAAAAACCCCCCTTTTTAAACCCCCGGGAAAAGCTGGTAGATCCCCTTTTCCCGAAGCTACAACATTTCATTTAGCTTTGCATATCTTGCAATGTTTTCATCTAATTTTCTCGATAGTTGAAATTTCATGACGAAAAAAACGGAACTATATCTTGCGTTAAGGCATCCGAAATGGGTTAAAATTCTTTTATGTAAGGTTCATCGCTTTGACTTTTGGTGCCCCCGTTGGCATATACAAAATGGGAAATTTTCCCAGCGTATAGGCCAAAATGCCTTTAGATTTTTAATTGCCGAACTGTTACCGTGGCCTACATTTGGTTGGGATTCCCTAGAATCCTGTTTATCCAGTTGTTTTGAAAGTTGCAGGCAATTCTTTATTACAACTCTACAGAAAAAAAAATCACAAAGACATACAATTTGTGAATTTAGCCTGACATGACTCCTAAGCAATCAGTTACAGATAATTGTGATAATTCATTAGGGTATTATTTAAAAATAATACTGTGACAATGCCCAGGATATACAAGCAGTCTGACTTACATCTCTGCCCTAGTTAGAAATGGGGCATGCTGGCACTTGTAGTTCCATGTTCCACAGCAGATAGTAGCTGTGGAACGACAAGTTCCAGCATGCCACAGCAGCACATGAGGTGAAAATGAGGTTAAATCTTCTTATGAGGACTTTGTGCTGGAATTACATTTAATAAATGTACCTGTTCCGACTTACATGCAAATTCAACCTAAAAATCCCTACCCTTTTGTTACCCTCCATATTTATTTTAGAATTTTAAAACTGATTTGGGCCCAACCCCCTTTTTTTTAAAAAGAGGATAGTATTGTGCAAAGAGGTCCCTGTTTGGTTTGACCAAAGTCGTGAAAAAATTCAGTTTTGGGACGTTCCAAACGAAAAATATTTTTCGTAACCCTTACCAGAAAACTAAGCCTAAATTGGGGGTTAGTTTTTTTTTTTTTTTTTTACAGGGTTTTAAGGGTTGAATTACTGTTCCCTGGCTTTCCTGGACATAATATAGGGGTAATGATTTATATTTCAACTAGAGCACAGCCGACCAGGGGCACTCTGAACCCCCCAAAACCCGTAACCAAAAACCCCAACCTCAATTTTAGGGTTTTTGGGTCGTTTTCTTTTAACTATTCAATCACTTAAAGGGGGGTTTTTGCCACGATCTCGTTTTAACCTCCTTTATCCCCCTCTTCATCTCTGTGAGCTCAGAAGGTGGTTTGTGTGATTTTTTTGAATTGACCCCCGAAGGAAATCACCGGCCCTTTCCCCTCTCTAGTGAAAGTAGGTCTGTTTTTGTAAAGAATTGTAATAACTACATGTAGCTCAGAGGTAACTTTTTTTTCTTTACACACAAGGGTCTTTGGTTAAAGCCGCAAACTTAATCTTTTTTTTTTTTTCCCCTTTTTCATGCACCTACCTAATTGGGGTTCTTTTTTTTATTTTTACTGTTTGCTTATTACTAACTGTCCAAAGACAGGGAGTAAATGAAGCACCGGGGTTTGAACACTCATACTACCTAGAGGAGAGGTGTGTTGAGCAGTGCGCCCAGGCTGGGAGCTCTCACCCCCGGGTTTCCGAAACCCCTGGAGATAAAGCCGTAAACAAGGGATCACAAAAGGAGCAGTTTAAACCCAAAATGGTCCAAAAATTTTTTTATAATAAATGAAGGGTTTGCAAATTTTATTTTTTAAATTTTTACAAACTTCCCCACTTTCCAATTTTTATTTCGGGAAAAACCCCTTTAATATATACTTGATGTAATATATCAAAATGAGGTCAACTCACATTATATACTTCAGCCCAAAAGGTTTTTAAAGCTACCCACCTCAATGCCTTCAGCCCTTCCAAGGCCCCCGGGCCCCCTTGGGTTTTTATTTTCCCCTGCATCTTGATTCCAAATTTCCAAACCCTTTTTGCTTTAAGCAGTAAGGGGCCACCCTTGGCTTCTGCTTGATAAAGAAGACTAGGTGCCACCTCTTGTTTTCAATAAATTCTGCATGCAGCCTTTTGTGAAACCCTCTGTCTTTCCAAAAGGGCCCACCCAGCACATCAAATATTTTAAGGGGGTTGTAAACAATTTTTGTTGGGGAAATGAAACAAAAAAACCCTTTTATAAAAAGGGCACAATAAAACAAAAAAACAGATGTCCCTCAGCACAAAGGACACAGCATTTTATCACTTAGTTCATTTATTTTTGTTACAAGTGAAAGGGATCCATATGAAATCCATAGAAGAAAACCAACATGCAGGCAGACCTCCCCCGTTTTTATACAGCCCCTGGAAAACCAAAGTTTCGTTTATTTTGGCTCAGCCCAAAACCCGGGATGAAACCATTTTTTTTTTGGGCTTAAACCCAAAAGCGGGGTATACAACATGAGGCAAGTGATACATTTTTATATGCCCTGGTTTGTAAAAAAACATCGGGCCCCCAAATTCAAAGTGAAATTTGGTTTTGGCATGAAAGGCTGTTTGTTTTCCCCAAAAAAAAATTAGTAAATCGTTTGTATTAAAGACCTTATTAATTATGATCAAATTGCACAAATAAAAAGAAAACATTTTAAACCGTTCTTTCTAATAAAGTCTCGCCTTACCATATGGGCACAGGGCAATTTCTGGGGGTGCAAAAGGGTAACATTTTTGGAGGGTTGTAAGCAATTTTAAATGAATTTTTGTGTAGGGTTTTCTTTAATAAATATTTTTTTGGTAGCTGAAGTATTGTAGAACTTTATCCCACATTTCTATGCAGAGCAGCTTTAATTCAGACACACTGATAAATCTTTACTTATACATGCTTGGTTAAAGATACTGCCCACTGCGGTTAAAAAGCCCCAAATTTGGGGCTAAAGAAAGTCCCCCCTTTAAAGGGGGTTTTCCCCACTACTTTGTTTCCCATTCAACCTCAGTCCGGGTTTTTTGGGTTTTTCATTTTAAATTTTCGGGAGCGTTTTTCCGGGCCATCTACGGCTGCATTTGAAGCCAGTCTGTAGCTAAAGAAAACCAGTGCAAAGAGGCCAACATTGGAGATTAAACAGGCCCTTAGCTATAGCGCCCTGAGGATTGATGCAGCCTAAACAAAAGGGGAAATTTTGGTAGGATACTGTTAAAGGGGATACATATTGCAAAAATGACTTTTTTTTTTGGCCAAATTTTTAACCCAAAAAAAAAGAAAATCCTTGTAGTGAGACAACCCCTTTAAGATTGGTTTATTGCTTTCTCAGTTATTGTCATATTTCATCTTCTGCTTCAGATTCCAGTCAATATCAAATTTGAACAGAATTCAAAAGATTCCAAATTGAATTATGTGAGAAATTGGCAAAAAATGGACACTAAGGGCTTGTCCCCACGGCAAGGGTTTTAGGTTGGTTTTTCAGACGGTTTGCGGTTTTAGAAACCGTCTGAAAACCTGCAAGCAATGCTCCCCCATAGACTTCAACAGAAAAACCGTTCAGCAGCCCCCCCCACTGATGGGTTTTCCGCTTGCAGTTTTTTTTCACTGCTGGCGGCCCCAAAAACATAAAAACCCGTTCATTTCTCCCGCCGGTTTTCCCAGAGGAAAATTAAGGGGGGGAAATCAAATGGGGAGAGAGCGGTTTTTATCCAGGGTTTTGGGCGTTTTTTGGGGCAGTTTTAGGTTGTTGCAAAAAAAAAAAAGAAATGAAGACTATCCCCAAACTATTGTTTGGGTGTGTTTTTTGCTGGGTTTTTTTTTTTTCCCCTTTTTTTTTTAAAACGGGAAGGGCCCCGCCCCAAAAAATTTCCCGTTTTTTGATGGAAAAGGAAAGCCCCCAGCCGGGCCCCCATCCTACGGTCTTGATGCGGCGGTGGTTAAAATGGGACTGACTCATTTTATAAATTTTTGTTTTTAAAAAAAAACCCGAAGCCACACAATCAAAGTCTTTTCGAACAAGTCCAAAATGGCCACGGAAAACTCAGGGAAAAGGGCCACTGGTGGGGAGATTAAAAAAAAAAACCCATGGTTTTTTTGCACCCAATTTAGGAATAAATTTTACACTCATAAAACTTTTCTGCTTCAAAAACAGTCCCCAAAAAACCCCTGGGGAAACCACGAAGAATTAAATTTACAAAAAACAATTCCCAAAAAAAACCAAAAAAAGCCGAAAAACCACCATTTTTGTGTCAAAAAAAAGTCCAAAACTGGGTTTCAATGAAAGGGTTTTGGGGTGAAGGTCCCAAAAACCGAGCAGTTTTTGTCCTTTGCCGTGTAAACGCACACTAACCCTAAATTCAGGTTAGGGTTTTTATGAGGTTTTAATGGCTAGCTTTCTTTTTCACAGCGATCTCGGCCTCTCCCCCCTTTTTTGATTGTGTCGCTTCTGGGCCCGGGGTGTCCCTTTCTGGTTATTGATGTTGGAACAGAAGTGATACCCTGCATTTGGAGCATCCTTGGGCTGGGAGTATCATGGCGAGTTCATTTAACCCTTAAAAACCTATAACATCCTTAACCCTAATTCCCCAAAATTTGTTACTTTTAAAGGTTTTGAGAAAAAATTTCCCTTTTTTTGGGACATCCGAAAATCTGGGGCAAACCAAACAGAAACATTTTAAAACAACACTAAAATCATTTTTTTCTTTAATTATATCAACCTTTTTTCCAAGGGGCCCCCACGGCAGACCTGCCAACAATTTCAGGATGAGGGGGAGGACCACCCAGGGAAAGTCACCCGGGCGTACCACCCAAATTTTAGTGGGGGTTTTCAAAAGCTCACATCCCAAGGGGGGCAACCAGAAAACCCCTTTTCAGGCCCTTTTGCAACCCTCGTGGTATATGTTGTGCAGGCCGGTCCTAGAGCATGAAAGGATCCCAATGCCATCACACTGTAATCAGGTGTAGGTACAATTATTTTCCCGTCCAAAATTTTTAAAAAAAGTATAAATAGATTATTAAAAAGCTTGGAGACCAAACACAGTTAACATTTAAAATTATCAGTAAAATAAGCCTACAAATTTAAATTTGGTTTCCACCAACAAAATTTACTGTTTGGGCATAAGAAAAAAAAACGATTGCAAAAAATAACGTGTGGGTCCTGCGACATGATTGCAAATAATAAAAATTACAGAATTTCTCTTCTCTCCACTACAAATTTTTCCCTTTCCACTGAGTTAATGGTACATTTGAATGTTGACTTTAGTGGAAATTTAAGGGAAAATTTGTGGGGTAAAAATTTTGGGTTTTGGGGAATTGGCTCCCAGGCAGTTTTCCCAAAAGGGGCACATGCCCTTTTGACCCGCACCACCCATGAATAAACCCCTTTCCCGGGGTTTTTACTTCTTCACATGGACCCTTACTAAGGCTGAATAGCCGGTCTTTAGAAATATTGGTTAACTTTTCCAGCAGCAATATAGGAAGTGTTTGTAAAGGAGAAGTAACCAGTTATAATCTAGTTTAAACTATTCTAGTTTCAGCATTTAGTTCGGGAATAATCTCTATAAAAATCACAGTAGGTGGCAGTCTTTCAGGGCCTTTCTGTACACATAATTTTTAAAGAAAGAAAAAGGGGTTGCCCTCGCAAAAAAGAATAGTTTTTCAAATGTAGGAACAAAAATGAAGACTTTTTTCCCAAATAATTGCGCCATTTTTTTTTTTTGTTAAGGAGCTACAATGATTTTATCCCCTTCTGAGCTCTCTCGGTTTCCCCCTATGACCGACCGTTACCCCTTTTCTCCCCGTTTTTTTCTTCTATCTGATCCAGGATGTGTCATCACCAGGTAGCAGCAGCAGAAACAAACCCAGACAGTAGAGTTTTGTGTTATCTTCTTTCAACAAAAAAAAAATTTTTCTCTGTTTCCATTAGCTAGAAGCTTCTCAGGACCTCAAAAAGGGTAATTTATTTCATCTAGACTGATACACATAAAAAACAAAAGTCTGAATCACGCGCTCATATGCTTATTACAGACAGCTTGACCAGAGAGTGACAGAACAAAGCAGCCTTATTTCATTCATGCATCCTATGAAACTTTGAGATAAGACAGCTCCTTTAAGTCTGCACAGTGCACCACTTAACATTGTCCTTCCTCTGTGACTTTTTCTCATGCAAAAGCTTCTGCCTGAATGGGCAGAAAGAGCTAAGGGCTGATAGAATTGTAAGGAGCACATGTGTTATTTTATATTTGTCAGTCTCAGCTAGTTAGGACTTCACAATGTAGCCCCCATGTTAAGGTACAATGACAACATTTAAAGGAGTATTCTTACCACATTGATAAGCTTTAAACATAAAGATGACAACCAAATACATTGCAGTTTTGATTTTGCTTTCTTTCAGAGCTAGAGAAGTTCTGATCACCTACTTATGTACACAAGCTTTGCTAGGTTACCAACTACCTCTGTGTGCTCTAGTAACCCTGGCCAGCTGGTGACATTACTCCCTACTGTGTCCCAGCAGCAAATGGGCTTGCATATGAAAAAATTAACCCTTGTAGCCTTGTGTCCTGCTGTTAAAATCCCTCCATCACCAATGTCCTTCTAACAGGCTCAGCTAGTAATAGCAGAGCTAAAATGTCAGTCACTGCTGTAGAACCCCCCACAACCTGAACATACAGCATGATGAGGAAACCAGTTTAATGTTTTTGAGGGACTGAAGCCCACAAACGCTAACATCTTCTTATATGAAACATACAAACTATGTGCTGTTTAATAATCAGCCCCCAATTGTATGCGAAAGCAAGAGAGTAACAGAAAAGCATGAAGTCTAATCCTGCTCAGTGATTCAGTGAAGTAGTGTGCGCTCACTCTTGTGCGCTCTTTGGCTTGCCTCCCTGTTTTGCTACTTGTTTGGAAGCATGAATGATATCAGTATTAATCTGGCAGCTCGAACTGCTGCTTGCCGTGAAGGCAGGATCATCATTCAAGCTGTTATCTTGTAGGACCTAAAAAATCCATCTATATCAGCATTCCAGAGAGAAGATGGCACAGAATATCATACATGTGTCATGTCATGTTCACATTCATTCATGCATCTCTGCTATAAAACATGCAACATGGGGCAGTTTCAGGCTGTTGGAAGCCTCTCCAAGGAAAATGAGACAAATGGGTCCTTTGTAGACACAGCAATCATAGAATGCCTTTTAATCTTTGTGTTTTCTAGCCGCTCTTTGTTCACGGGACAGAAAAGGCATGCTTTGTGTAATAGTCATTAGAGGAATATGACTACAATCCACCAGCAAGAGAGGAGTCTTACGAGAGGCTTTTAGTTATTGACAAGTTTCGGAGAGAATAGGGGCAGCACAGTGAAGCTATGGTTTTATAAGACTGGGTCCCCTATCTGTGATGGGATACATTGATCAAGAGAAGCACGGTGTGGGACGTAATGCAGCTGCAGCAAAGGTTGATTAAAATGTACAGACATGTTCTATGATATGTTCAGTGGCATAGGCAGGAAATCACAGTATATGTATAGAGAGAGAACTACTAGCATGCTTTGTCTGTTTCCGCCTTTTAGGCCATGTTCACACGGCTTATTTGGGCACATATTTCAGTCCGTAATGACGTGGCGTAGTGCGCAAATTACGGCTGGAATACATCCCAGTCATTACAGTAATCCAAAGTTCTCATAGAGAACTATAGATTACATCTCCTCTCCCTGCTCGGCGAATCCGCCGCGGGGAGAGAAGTGACATGTCATTCACTAGCGGCGTATACGCGCCGCTGGTAATGAAAGTCTATGGGCCGGCGAGGTGCCAGCCCCCCGTCCACACGGCGTAACTAAGCCCCGCAAATAAGCCATGTGAACATTGGCCTTACGTTGACTATAATAGAGAGTGCCCGTCCATGGCTGAACACCTCTTCCCTTGCGGATTGGTTAAAAGGTAGTTCCCACAAAGTAAAGTCCACTGGAAAGTAGGCCCCCAGCTAGCTGCAAGCTGCCAATGCATGAGAATGAGGAGAGTGGCATTGGCAGCCGTCTTCCCCATTTACTTCTATGGGAGCGCCTTAATATTGCCGAGCAATATTCGGCTATTTTTTGGGAGCTCCCATATAAAGTGAATGGAATGGACAGCCGCAAACACCGCTCTCCTCATTCTCATGCACGGTTGGCTCGTAGCTAGCTGCCAGATGACCAGTGCAGTGGACTTTACTTTGTGGGAACACCCTTTTAAAGGGGTTTTACCACGATAGAAAATGATGGTATATCACCAGGATATGCTATAATATTTTGATAGCTGCAGGTTCCATCTCTGGGAACCAACACCCGACTTGGGAGTGGGCCCCTGAAAAGTCACAGTGCAGACTGGAAAGCTGGCCGTGCTTGCGCAGTTAGGCTATGTTCACACGGCCCTAATTGCGGGCATACAGTTTCCCCCGCATTACCCGGTGTTTGGGAGTCGTGCTGATCAGCGCGTACTCCAGCAACGCTGGCGGGCCGGCAGCCCGTGACTAAGTAATGTCACTTATCTCCCTGGGCATACAATACAATCGGGGAGAGCAGGCGTAATCCATAGTTCTCTATGAGAACTGTGGATTACCGTAATTTCGGCATCTCACTCATATTAGAGCGCAAATACGACGTAAAATGCGCGCCGAAATTTGACCGTGTGAACATACCCTTACTCTCCGAGTACACACCGCTTGGCTGTACTTGGAACTCTGATAGAACAGAATGGAGAGCTGTACACAAGGGCGACCGGCTCTCCAGTCTGCACTGTGACTTTGGGGAGTCCATTCTCAGAGGTGGGACCCGCACCGAGCAGGAAATTATGACTTAGCCTTGCAATATGCCATCATTTTCTATCGTGGTAAAGCCCCTTCAATGTGAGAAAAGCTTATTTTAATTCTCTGTGAAATACAATGTTGGTAAAACAAGCCCAACAATAATTCTTGTCCTGCTGCTTTGGGGCTCATTTTAAAAATTTCCATTAGAAAATACTACATAATGTAAATGTCCTGAAGAAGAAAACAGAAATAAAATCGCCTTGTTCTTTGATATTACATTTCTGTTACATGGGGCATTTCTTGGTGTTCATTGATTGTAGTGGCTTCTGTCTGTAATCACAGCAATGTGTGCTTGCACATCCTCGGATGGGTGGAAAATGCCCTGCTATGGTAGAAAAGGCTTTTCCTTCATGGAGATACAAATTGATCTCTTAGGAGAGCAACACAACATCCTTTGCTGATATTGCGGTTGAATTTGCAAATCTGTTATTATCCCATTTTTTACACTAGGCTTCAGAATGAAATATACTTAATACATTGTCTTTTGGTCTCATCTAGAAATAACTAGGATGCTAAAATGACTTCTGCACACTGCAGTTTTTCTTTACCTTTAGTAAATTCACATAAAAATATATTTTGCCAAATTGCAACGCTATCATCAGGGAATCTAAGCTAGTATCTCAGAGAATTCCATCAATAGCAAATCAACTTTATTCCAACTCCTGTGGCATGCAGATGAACTATGATAATTAAAGGGGCTTTCAATTAACTCTTTTAAAAACTCCTCTTATTGCCCCTAACTGTCCTGCAATACAAAAGCCAAAGAAAAGTGGTCTTCACACTTGCTGTCCTACTGATGACATCATATACATCGCTCTTGTGACCATGGGCCAATCACCGCCTCAATGATTATGAAGCGTGTATGTAGCGCTGCATGCAGGAACAGAAGGAAGATCTTTGATCATCTTCCTTCCCCTTTATGGCTTCAGATGACCCCAGGGAAAGGGGAGGACTATTGTTAACAGTATCCTGTAAAAGCTATAAAAACATGCAAACAAACCTAAAAATGCCAGAATAGTACTTTTCTGTTTTTTGGGGCACAGGTTACCAGAAAAAGCTTTGACCAGCCCTGTATCTATAAGCAGGGTAGCCTAGAACTGTTTTGACATGTGAACCATAGAACCTTGCTCCTACAACTGCATTGTGTTAGGAAGCAATTGTTTACTGAAAGGGAGTCCCGAATGTTATATTGTCCAATAAAGAAGGGTAGTTGTGGCCAGAGTGGAGGTCATATCGTCAAGTGTCTATCTTTCTACCTCTCTCATTCTCTAACTCTCCTATCTAACCCTGTTTTACCAAGGAGTGAGTTCCTTACGTAACAGGCTGATACTCCCCTCTTGAGACTTGAAAAAGGGCGTTGTGTTTCTGTGTTTAAAAAAACAAGTACCTCCTCTGTGATGTCATCACTCCACCTCCCATGCACGTTCCTGATAGTCTCTGTAGTTAAACATTGTTTTGCTAATCCACAGAGGACAACTGTATTGTGCACAAGCTATATGTTTATTATTTCTCCCTCTTATTTGCTCAGGAGAGAAGATAAGCTCAGCAGGCAGCCTTCTTTCATTCCTTCACGAACTGGCTGCAGGGAGAGAGGGAGGAGGGCTGAGCAGAGAACCAGGGAGTGTCTACAAGTTTACTCAGATAATTACATTACAACCAGTGGATTCTCTATACAAAACACACAGGATCTTTCTCCCCAGTCAGCTCCTGGTCGTGTCTAATGTAAACTGTCAGGAAACCAAGGGCATGTAAGGAAGGCTGTAGATCTCACAAGCTTCACTTTTTTTTAATGACATATATTTATTTGGAAAAGTGATTAAATACCCATTTTGGAGGATCCCACGTCAACATTAGATCATGGCAAAACCCCTTTAAGACCTATATTGGATAGTAAGCCCATTTTTGTAATGAATAGCAGACGACTGAGGGGCTCTTTTAGAGCAATAGTTCCACTTGCTTATTATCATTATCATGAAGGAATTTGGATTTTCTACATTATATATAATTGCTGTAAATGCTATTTAGACTATAGGTCTGCTCAGCTGTGACAGTTATCAGATTTGTGGGAACTTTTAGCCTCTGGATTTAAACAAGGAATGTTTCCATTCATTGACAACAAACAGAGATTTTGTGGCAGATAAATGCTAAGTATATTAAAAAGTTGTACTATGATTTTCTGAAGTTTCCTTGCGGGTCTTGTTAGAACAGGCTACATGTCAGGACTTTAACTAGGTCTGAAACTTTAATTTAGCTCCATCAGCCTTTCAACTAGATACTTGTTTTAATATGAATCATTGCTTTGCAGCATAACCCAGTTACATTCTAGATTTGACTTTTAGATGACCAGAAATAGTTCTTAGGCCATGTTCACACGGCTTAATATGGGCCGTATTTCGGTCCGTAATTATGCACTGAAGTGCGCAAATTACAGGCTGAAAACGGCCCATTCATTACGGTAATCCACAGTTCTCATAGAGAACTATGGATTACGTCTCCTCTCTCTGATCGGCGAATCCGCCGTGGGGGGAGATAATTGACAGGTCATTTTCTAGCGGCGTATACGCGCCGCTAGCAGTGATTCTCTATGGGCCGGCGAAGTGCCTCCCCCCGCTCACTCCCCCGCTCCCGCCCCGCCCACACGGCGTAATTACGGCCCGCAGTTAACCCGTGTGAACATAGCCTTACACTACAGTGTAGAATCCAGCGTTTCTACAGTAGCAAATTGTCCAGGTCCTGAGCGAGCAAAACACCCAAATGTCCTCACCTGTAGGATGTTGGATATTCTTTACAACACACAAAATAGGATCAAAGGGAATACAGCAGATGGATTGAGCTATATGACCAAATGCTCTACTTTTGCAATAATAACACTGAGTTTTAAGAGCTTGTGATTTAGATCCTGGGCTGCTGGCCCCAATAAATCACATACAATAAATAACATTCATACATATCGGTGATCTCTTCCGACATTTGAATACAGAGTTTGGGAGTCATTTGTGTTTACTTTATGATGGAAACTTAGCAGAATTTTGAGCAGTGTCCCCCCCCCCACCCCCAAGGGGGGGGGAAACCCCCTGGGGGTGCCTGGGGGGGTTTTGGGCCTGGGCCCGGGGCCAGTGTCGTTAATACTTGGGGCCCGTCAGTGGAGTTGGATCTTTGGGCTCACCCTATAGGTACAGTACATGACTCTTGCACTCTGCCTCTCTGCATTTCGCCCTGAAAAGTAACCCCAGTCCTGGCATGCCCAGGGACCCATCATGCCTATGGACCCACCACGTGTAGAATATTAAAGTCACGCACACCAAAGTAGTTGACGGGTGCTCAGGTGTAAGAGGTCAATGACCTGCAGACTAGAGAAAATTATAAATATTGGCTCACCAATTTAAATGCAATTAAAGTGTAGAAGTTTATTTCCAAGGCAGAACAAAATTGCCAGATACTAGAAATACAACCATGTAGTGTGGAAGATTAATGCATGAAATTTTGTAAAATGGATACAAATGTCATGAGAGCAGAGGTCCATTTATCTCACGTTTCGGCCAACAGGCCTTTGTCAAAGTGACATCTGCAAATGATATAATGAAGAAGAAAGGTACGACTCGTGTGAGCTTGGCTCCTCTAACAACAATGGACGTCCTCCTACTTCTGGCTACAGCTATTTATCCTTCCGTCTATCACGGATTACCGATCCAGCCTAAGCTTACACTTTAATTTCATCTAAATTGGTGTGTCGACCCACCAAGCCAGGGGCCCACCAGAGATTTCCCTGCCTTGTGGTCCAGTCCAAACCTTCTTGATAGGGTTATCAAGATGTTTGGTGACTTTCTCGCTTAGTTGAGGATTTTGCAGGTTGGCTTACTACTGGGAAAATTTACCACTGCTCCGAGTTTTAAAGGGGTTGTCTCGCTACAAGGATTGATTTTTATGTTAAAGATCTTGCAAAAACAAGTCACTTTGCAATATATGTCCATTAACAGTGTCCTTCCTATTCCTAGATATCCCCTCTTGTATGAGCTGCATCAGGTCGCTATAGCTACAGACCTGTTTGATCTCTTCTGATAGGCTGTCAGTGATGGTTACTATAGCTACAGACCTTGCTTCTACTTCAGCTTATTAGATTCCAGTAAACATGACCCTGAATTCAAAATGAAACCTTTATATCAGGACTGAGTTAAGATGAATCAATGTAGTGAGTAAACCCCTTTAATTTAAAGATAATGACTACATGGCATGCTCTCTCTATTGCAGAAATTTCACAGATTTTCACCACAGATAGTTTGCATTGCAATACAATGAAGTGAAATCTTTGGCCAAAATCCACACCCAAATCCACAACAAAATGTATGCACATCTCATTGCTGATTTTGGTTTTGGATTTTAGGGTTGTCGCACTGTGAAATTTTAACGCAATATTTTAACACACTCTGAGAGGAATTTTCTGCTTTTTGGGCAAATACACATAATCAAATAGTTAGCCCAGAAGTCACCACCTGTCTAGAGCCTCAGACAACCAAGTTAGTAATGGACTCTATATAATGATGTTATTACACCACTATTACAACCCCGTGACTTCATATTGCCTGTGACATCATGACACCTGATGTTATCATGTGTTTTTAGCTTTAAAGGGAACCTGTCACATAGGTTGTGCCCCCCTTGCTGAGGACAGCACAAGCTAGCGTCAGACATACTGCTCCCAGCGCTGTGTCCCTTATTCTGTAAGATGCTGCAGTTTTAGGGGCCATTCACACGGCTGATTTGGGCACTGATTTGAGCCGTACTGCAGTACGGCTGAAATCCGTCTCTGTCATTACGGTAATCCACAGTTCTCATAGAGAACTATGGATTCCGTCTCTTCTCTCCGCTCGGCGAATACGCCGGGTGGGGAGAAAGTGACATGTCAATTATTTACGGCGTGTACGCGGCGTGAATAATGAGTGTCTAAGGGGCCGGCGAGCTGCCCCGCCCCCGCTGCATAGCAGCCGGCGTAACTGCGGGGCAAAATCCGTCCCGCAATTACGTCGGCAATAAGCCGTGTGAACTGTGCCTTAGAGTATTTAATGTTCAAATCTGCAGTTTTCAGCCAGAAGAGTCATTCAAAGAGTCAGTTTTTTCAAACCCCGCCCATCTGAGGCTAGCCCCGCCCACCTCAACGAAAAACCTATTACTTTGAATAGTAGAAACATGAAATAACTGCAAGTGGGGGGGGGCTAGCCTTTGGGTTTGGGCGGAGCTAACCCCGATGAAAAAGTTTTGAGAGGTAAATGCTTTTAACTACAGAAAAGGGGAAAATTATTTACTAAATAACTCAGTTTTTGGGGGCTGTTCAAGCTCATGGTGAATAAATGAACCCAGTAGCTAGCAACCTGCCATTTTCTGACGGGGGAAAAGATAAGGTGCGCTAATTGCTGAGCAAATGAAAAATGCACCCCTTAACACCTTTCACACCAGATCAGAAACTGTGAATAACTTCGGGGGCGGAGCTAACCTTTGGTGGGCGGGGGCTAACACCTGTCATGATAAGATTTGAGGGTAAATGCTCTTAAATGCGCAACTATAGAAAAAGGAACAACGCTGGAAAAAGCAGGTTGAAAAAGTTGTGCTGCCCTCGCAAGGGGGGCAAACCCTTTTTGGACAGGTTCCCTTTAAGTAGGTCACAGCAGCTAATATCACAGAGATAGAACATTATGGCGTCATCCTACTTATGACATCATTACACAAGTTGTAAGCAATTAAAAATTACACATAAAATTGTGTCCTTTACTAGCTTTAATTACTAAGAGAAAAAACCCCCTGAATGGGCGGGAATAACTCCTTTATTTTTTATTGTTGCTTTCATTCAAATGTAGGAAATGACATGATAGCTCATTGTTTCGGGGCGGTGTTTGTTTAATTGATTAGGCCCAAAAGGCAATGAAAAGAACAATACATAAAAGGATAATGGATTAATCTTTCCTGCATTAGGGAGGGAGCTTGTTAATATTTATCAGGCCACAGCTGGCCTGGACGAAAAACCGTAAGCAACCCCTTTTGCTGCTGTTTTAAACAAGTCACATAGGGAAATCAAACGGGAAAAACCAGGAATCATCTACATAGGGGGCTTGAAAAAAAAAAAAAAAAAAAAATATAATAAAAATATTTTATAAAATAAAAAAAAAAAGCCATATAGTAGTTGCATATTGCTTGTCAATGTATGAAAATAAACATTTTAATGGTACTGTCCCTTTAAGTAGGTCACAGCAGGTAGTGTATTGTGACTTTATCACAGTTATTACACCCATGACTCAATGCCCTGGGGAATCATAAGATTTTTACTCTTGATAAATTTTGGATGTCCCCCAGAAATCCCAGTTCTTGGCTGTCAGTGGTTTAGGGTGTAGTATTGGGGAACAAAACAAAATGGGCTTGCGTATTGACCCCTGTTTTTATTATTGAGACTAAAGGCCTTATGTATGAAAACTGTCTACGTAAGGCATGTTACACGGGAATTGCTGGCGTACGTAGGCCACAATTTACGCGGGGGTTTTTGGGTCGCGGTTGATCGGCGGGGGTTGAGGGGGGGGCCGCGGCCCGTGGCCCATAGTGTCATTACGGCTTTCGCCCCGAATAAGCATACTTGCCAACTTTTAAAAAGGGGAAAAGCGGAGATGAAGGGGGGTCGGGACACGCCCATCTTGTTGGTGACCCCCCTCCAAAAAAGCCCACCCATCCACCTAACTGCTTAACGGTTTGGAAAAAAGCCCGGTAGATCCCCCCCCCTCCCCCGGGAGTGCGTATACCCAGGTAGTACCCCTTTAAAAACGGTGTGCCCCTTTACAGGCAGGTAGATGCCCCCTTGCAGCCAAGTGAGCTGTTGTACCCGGGGTAGACCCCCTTTTCCGGTAAGCCCCTTGTAGCAGGGGGCCCCCCTTTGTACCCAGGTGGACCCCCCCTTTGTGCCAGGGGGAGCCCCCTTTGAAAAAGGGGGTTTTTGCCCCCCCCTAAAGCTAATAAACTAAAATAATAAAAGCCTTACCTCACCGGGCCCCTGCAGGCGCTAGCTCTGGACACCCCCTGGCCCCCGACCCGAACTAAGGGTTGCGGGGGAGGGACGCTGCGTTTACACCCCCTCGACGCGATTGATGTACAGGCACCCCCGGGCATGTACATAGGGGGAGGATGGGAACGATCCCTCCTGCCCCCTCCCTGCACAGTGAGACTGCGGGGGGTTTGAGCGGCCCTGTAAACCCGCCTGTGGGAACGGCCCCGGCGGGCCGAGAGCTTTTCCTGACATACTCTGGTCCCCGCGGCCATTCAAAAAACTCAGGCGCGGGAGGTTCGCCAACTCTGCTGGGGGTGGCGGGGGGGGGACCCAATTGCTTGTTTAAAACCCGCAAATCGACACGAAAAAAAGGCCCCGAAATTTGACTGTGTGAACACCCTAAGATGTTTTTTGGTTGACCACAGCCCAAAGAGCAACTTTCATTTCCATTGTGTTTGGGAAATAAAAAAAGTGAGCTTATTGTTGGGCTATGGGCAATAAAGACCGTTTTCATACATAAGTCCCTAAATACAGAAATGCAGTCACTTGTATTAGCAGATACATCCTCTGTATTATATTGTTAAGTGATTGTGTAAATGATTGCCGTGAATTGTACCACGGTTAATACAGGAAATGAGTTCCTTTTTCTGAATATCACTTGTAAATTAGTTTTTTATTTCAGGCTTGGTATTGAAGGTCTTTACTGTTGTTTTAAAAATTTTTTAAAGTCATTTTGCTACGGGCTTCAGTTTGTAAAAAGCAGATTTTTTTCTCAGTGTTGCTTTCCCCCACCTAAAAACGTGGTCCTCCAACCCTGGAGAAATGAAGACTGTGTCTAAGACTATTCTAAGAGCATGCAGCGGTTCATATAAAGATTACATCTAACTCCACTGCCTCAGGTCACTGGAATAATGAGACATTTTTCTGACTTACACCTTTTTTATTGCACCAATATTGCTGGGCAAACTGATGGCCTAACACTCAGCACCTGTCCTGATTACTTTTTTATTTTTTGCTAAAACCTTTTTGTTCTTTTGCCAGCTACACGGGTATTTAGAAAGCGAGCCGCTTACCATCCAGCTGTTCATCGGCACGGCAGATGATCGCCTGCTGCGACCTCATGCCTTCTATCAAGTCCATCGCATCACCGGCAAGACTGTGTCCACCACAAGCCATGAAAAACCCTCATCTCCCAAAACCCAAAAATTTGGAAATCCCTGTTGCCTTAGAACAAAATTTAAAGCCTGTAAGCCACCTGCTTGCCAGGCCCGTTCTTGTAACTGTGACTTTTTGTTGGTTTCAATATGGGAATGCTTTGTTATGTAAATGGTAGAATTCGCCCAGCTTTTCCCAATCAGCGTGCCTTTTGAAGTACCTCACCCCATTTTACCACCTCCATAAACCTTAAAAACCATTTCTGACAACGGATTGCATTTGGTTATAGTGTTTCAGCGCATGTGTCTGTTGCTTTTTATAAATCGCATCTCAGTTACACAGCTGTACATATCCCCTTCAGCCTCAGTGTACAGTTTATAGCACACTACTTATTAGATCTTGCTTTTTTTCCAAGCTTGTGATTAGACCACTCTTATGTTATTGTTTTAGGCTTGGCAAGTGTCAAGCTTTTAACTGCAAAAAAGTGAAAGTGATAATATGTAACTCCAAAAGTCAAAAAAATTACGCGGTCAAAAATAGCATCAATCTTAGACAAAGTAGAAACAATGCCAAATACAGTCAAGCTGGGCTTAACGGGTTGTCTACTACATGCTTCATCCCACCCCAGTCCTATTTTCTCAGTTTCCCCTTTTTAAATTTTGGGCCCCTGTTGAAATTTTAGGTCTAATTTCATCTTTTGCCTAGGTTACTAAGTGAAAAAAAAAAAATTTTTAGACCTAAAACAGGTTTAAATGTGGCCATACCTCAACTGCTATTTTGGAGGGGGCGTCCCTATTTTTAAACCCCTTTTCCCTCTGTCCCCCTTTTCTCTCTAAATGTCCCCCTTTTTCATTTGGGAAAAGATTTTCGTCAAAAAACGACTATCTTGCTTTTAAAATTTCGGTTTCTTCCCCCTTTTTGTATTTCTAACAAATTTTCTTTAAATTTCATTTTGGGTACAATTTGTCCTGAAAAAAGACTCCTTTTTGGTTATCTAAAAGTTGGGATGTGTGTTTGGCGTGGTCAAGGCTGTTCTTGTTAAATTTCACTGTTTGGGTGTGGTTTGAGGCATGGGTTTATGTGTCCCCCTTTGAAATATCTAAAATTGGGGGAGCATGGGCCGTTTGGTTTTATGGGCTACTGGTCTGCAATGAGACTGCGAGGAACCCGGTCTGTAGCTTTGTGACCCCGCATGACAGCTATCAGGTGGGTCGAACGGTCGTTGTATAGAGCCCCGGAAGTGATGCAGCCATACAAGAGGGGGGTATCTAGGGAATTTAAAACTGTTAATGGGCAAATTTACAGGGTTGATTGTTTTTTTCAGAGCTTTTAAAAAAAAAGCAAACTTGTAGTGGAAAAACCCCTTAAAGGGAACCCCGTCACATGGGGTTTTGCTTTCCTCTGCAGCGGGAGGTGAGCAGATTGATGTATAGTTTTGTAGGAAAAAAATTAGCAGAATTTGTCATTTATTAATTTAAAGGGGTGTTCCAGGATCTAACAATGCTCATTGGTTCATCAGTGTATGAGTGAAAAAAGAAGTTAAAACTCATACTTTCCTCCCGGATGCTCCCGTCCACTCCTGGCGGCCGGTCCGTACATCCCAGATGTAAGCAGCGAACGTTCATCGTTCACGTCATAGGTGCAGCCAATCACAGTCCACAATGTTACCTGCCCCTGGCTCTGTGGTTAATTTGGCTCATCTGTCACATGAAAAAAGGGCCATTCAGTGCACAGCCAGGGGGAAAGCCCGCATGGGACAACAGGAGCACTGGAGGTAGTATGAATTTTTTTATTTTTTTTCTATTGCCCTGGACCAACAAGCATTTTAGCCTGGGGAAACCCCCCTTTAAAAAATTTTGCATGTTCTAGTTTAAGAGGACCTACCAGGTTCAGGGAAACCTCATGAAGTAACAGGAGACTAAAGTACAAACACTTCCATAAATATGTTTCATCAGGACAATCAAAGCATTTCACCTGTAATTCAGTTTAAAAAAAAAAAAAAAAAAAAGCACTGGCCCCTTTTAAAAAAGGACTGAAGTCAGCCCCGTTGGCCCTACAGTTTTCAGAGATGAACATAAGTTCCTCAAGCAATGCTTTTTGAGTGAGGTCCATGTGAAAGGGGGGAGCCCGGAAGTCTCATCTGAGCCATGGTCGGCTTTTGGGTGCTATTTCTGTTGGTATAACACAGCAGCAGTGTAAAATTTTTATGCCCGTAAAAAAACTGTCACCTTTTATCCTCATGTGCTTTCCTGGGTATGTGGTGAGAGACTCAAATTTACCCTGTACAAAACAGTTACCCCAGCTCCCCCCCAGTTGTTTCTCCCAAAAAGAAGGAATCCCGAAGATAAAGGTCTACACCTAAGAAAATGAAAGTAAACTGTTCCCCCCTTAATACTGAGGTAAACATTATTTTCTAATGAATGCATTGGAAAATTTTCATCTACTGTTATTTTTTGTGTTTGTGGGAAGGTGATAGGTACTCTTTAAATAGTCCAGTGGCTGGTCCTATCGGTGATTGTCAACTTTCCTGGTATCAGTGTTTCACATAGAAACTTTTAAACCATTTTAATACCCCCCTAATGCCTACGTAACCCGGAGTAAGCAGGGTTGATGAATAAAATATATAAGTTCTACTAAATTGTTTAAAAAAAAAATATATCGCAGTTCAGCTCCTCCTGCTTTATAACATCCTATATAAAAGAATCCCAAAATCCAGCAATCCAAAACAAAAATGTTTAAAGTTTTTATAAGAAAGCAAATTTTTCATTTTGGGCCAAAACAAGGGGTTTGCTTAGCTTAGCTTACAATCGTTTCTTTTAAACATAGCATGCAGATCTTGCCCAATTAAATAGCATGTTCAATGTGACACGTTGCTTATAAATAAAGATGACCCCTATGTGTCTTTTATTTAGAGGAGTGCAGTAATATCTAAAGTACATCTCACTAGGAAACAAATCAGTATGGTAGAGAAAAACACTTAAAGGGGTTTTGCCATGATCTAAGTTTGGGGGTCCTCCCAAAAGGGTATTTAACCCCTTTTTCAAAATTATGTGATTAAAAAAAAGTGAAGCTCTGAGAGCTGCCCCTTTGTTTTTCCCGAAGTTTACTTTGCTCGACCAGGAAGTGATCTGGCAACCCCCGGGAGGTTTGCTTGTCTGCACTTCTTTTCTGAGCGGAAAATTTTTAAGGGAGGGGGGGAAAAAAAGCAGTGTTTCAGCTTTGTTTCTGTATCAGAGCCGTGTTGCGTTAGGAATTGCGGTTGTAATGTAATTATCTGGTAACCCGAGACGCTCCCTGTCAGCTTCCCCCCTCCCTACCCCGTCTAGTCGTGAACACTGCCTGTCGAGCTTATCTTTACCCTTTGCAATAAGAGGGAGAAAAAAAACCCAAAAACTTGTGCACAATCGTTATCCCTTGTGGTTTAGCCAAAATGGGGTTTTTCAATACAGAGGGTCTAGGTCTTGACTTTGTTTGTTGCCTAGCAACCCCCAGAGCGCCCTTTTCATTTCTATAGGCACTGAAAAAATGAAAGGGGCACTCTGATTGGTTGTATTGGGAACAAAGAAAGTCTTAACCCAAAGTTTTCATACATGTCCCCCCCAATTTTTTCCCCCAACTATCCCCATGTTTTTTAAGATGTAAAACACGACTAAAAAACACAAAAGGATAAAAAAAAAAAAATGAAAGATTATACTTTAAATATATAATGCTCAACTTTCTCACCTCTGATAAATTATCTTGTTTACACCAATTCCAAGAATATCAATGTGATTCACAAACTGTGATTGACTTTAACTGTTGATATAAATGCAAGTATTTGCAGCATCTCACTATATAACGTGGACTGTTTAACAGTTAAAAAACATTAAAAAGATTCATTAAAATACCAAAGTTTAGGGTTGCCAACATTCTCAATTAAAAAAACCCCCTCCTCATTTTTTATGCAATTTGCGCTGTAGATTATATTATAGGTGGGCGATTCTTCCTCAAGCAAATTTTGACATTGTCAACCTTAGTCACTGAGTATTTTTTTACAAAGCCAAGGAGGGAGGCATTGCAGGGGCATTTGATTCAGAACCGGATTTGGGGGAGGGGAAAAAGGGCCCAATTGGTATCAAAACCTTGAGGGAGACGTTTGAATGTTTCGGTCCATGAGACTCCTGTCAGTTTCTCCAAAACCTGCAGTCGTGAACACTTGCCTGCGGCTTATCTTCCCTTTGAGTAAAGGAACTAAGGAGTTGGACATCGTATAGAGGGAGCAATCATGTGTAAAGTAATCAGGCCTGAGGGTAGAACATTCAGGGGCAATTTTATTCAAACCTAGAGAAGGGATGAGTTGCATGGGAACAAAAAAAAGTTCAAAACCCTTTAAAGGGAACTTTCCCCCGAATAACTATATGTTAGTTCAATCCAAAGGAAAAAAAAATGAAGGGTATATTTAAAATATAAACTGAAACTTTACATTAAAAAATTTATTGTTAAATTCATACCCTGGTTCCAAAAAGGGATGACTTTAATGGAATAATGAGTTTTTCAGAACCTTAGGGAGAACATTTAAAACCCATTATTGTTAAATATCAGAACTGAGGGAGAACATTTCCATTGGACAATTTATTCAGAACCGGGTTGAAATTAATGGGGATTTTTAACAAATTTGAAAGTAAATTGCACTGGGGTATTGTAAAATCAGTCTGAAAAGAAATTTAAACATTGGAATTTAAAAATATCAAACCGGGAGGGAGACTTGAATTGGGGCCATATTGTTATTTTATCAGCCTGGGACATTTGAATCCATGGGGCATTTGTAGTATAGCAAATCCTGCACCTATCATGTTAAAACGCCGGAGCTTACCCTAACTCCCCAAACGGTATCAAATTTTTGCTATAAATTTTCTTTTTTTTTTTTTCGTCAACCTTTTCAGTGCAGGGAGGACATTGACATAGGCATAATGAATATCAGAAACCGGAGGGAGACATTGAAGGGACATATGTAGTATCAGAACCTGGGGGGAGACATTGACAGGGACATATTGAAATTTCAGAACCTGGGGGGAGCCCATTGACAATGGGATTTTGGGTAATTCAAAACCCTGGAGGGAAAACATTGACATGGGACATATTGAAATATCAGACCTGGGGGGAAAGACATTGACATGGGCATATTTTTTAATATCAGGAACCTGGAGGGAGATTTTGACATGGGGAAATATTGTATGTCAAAACCCTGGAGGGAGACTTGACATGGGCATAATTGTAATATCAGATCCTGGAGGGAGACGTTGACATGGGGCATATTGTAATATCAGAACCTGGAGGGAGACATTGACATGGGAATATTGTAATTCAGACCTGGAGGGAGACTTGACATGGGCAAAATTGCAATATCAGAACTGGAGGGAGACATTGACATGGGCAAAATGAAATATCAGAACCTGGAGGGAGACTTGACATGGGCATATTGATAGTATCAAAACCTGGGGGGGAGAATTGACATGGGACATATTGAAATATCAGAACCTGGAGGGAGCTTGACAGGGGGAATATTGTATATCAGACTGGAGGAGACGTTACATGGGCATATTGTAATATCAGAACCTGAAGGAGAAATTGACATGGGGCATATTGTAATATCAGAACCTGGAGGGAGACATTGACATGGGGCATATTGTAATATCAGAACCTGGAGGGAGACATTGACATGGGACATATTGTAGTATCAGAACCTGGAGGGAGACATTGACATGGGACATATTGTAATATCAGAACCTGGAGGGAGACATTGACATGGGACATATTGTAGTATCAGAACCTGGAGGGAGACATTGACATGGGGCATATTGTAATATCAGAACCTGAAGGAGAAATTGACATGGGACATATTTTTAATTTTCAAAATCCTGGGGGGAACATTGACATGGGACATATTGTAGTATCAGAACCTGGAGGGAGACATTGACATGGGACATATTGTAGTATCAGAACCTGGAGGGAGACATTGACATGGGGCATATTGTAATATCAGAACCTGGAGGGAGACATTGACATGGGACATATTGTAATATCAGATCCTGGAGGGAGACATTGACATGGGACATATTGTAGTATCAGAACCTGGAGGGAGACCTTGCCATGGGGCATATTGTAGTATCAAAACCCTGGAGGGAGACTTGAAGGGGGCATATTGTAATATCAGAACCTGGAGGGAGACATTAACATGGGACATATTGTAGTATCAGAACCTGAAGGAGACATTGACATGGGACATATTGTAATATCAGATCCTGGAGGGAGACGTTGACATGGGACATATTGTATTATCAGAACCTGGAGGGAGACATTGACATGGGACATATTGTAGTATCAGAACCTGAAGGAGTAATTGACATGGGACATATTGTAGTATGAGAGCCTGGAGGGAGACATTGACATGGGGCATATTGTAATATCAGAACCTGAAGGAGACATTGACATGGGACATATTGTAGTATCAGAACCCGGAGGGAGACATTGACATGGGACATATTGTAGTATCAGAACCTGGAGGGAGACGTTGACATGGGACATATTGTAATATCAGAACCTGGAGGGAGACATTGACATGGGGCATATTGTAATTCAAAACCCCGGAAGGGAGACATTGACAGGGGGCATAATGTAAAAATCAGAACCTGGAGGGAGACATTAACAGGGGGCATATTGTATGTCCAGAACCGGGAAGGGAGACATTGACAGGGACATATTGTAATATCAAAACCTGGAGGGAAAACTTGAAAGGGGAATATGATATCAGAACTGGAGGGAGACATTGACATGGGACATATTGTAATTCAGAACCTGGGGGGAGACATTGACATGGGCATATTGTAATTCAAAACCTGGAGGGAGACATTAACATGGGAACATTTTTGTAATATCAGATCCTGGAGGAGACATTGACATGGGACATATTGTAATATCAGATCCTGGAGGGAGACGTTGACATGGGGCATATTGTAATATCAGAACCTGGAGGGAGACATTGACATGGGACATATTGTAATATCAGAACCCGGAGGGAGACATTGACATGGGGCATATTGTAATATCAGAACCTGGAGGGAGACATTAACATGGGACATATTGTAGTATCAGAACCTGAAGGAGACATTGACATGGGACATATTGTAGTATCAGAACCTGGAAGGAAGATTGACATGGGCATATTGAAAGTTTTAAAACCTGGAGGGAGACATTGACATGGGGCATATTGTAATATCAGAACCTGAAGGAGACATTGACATGGGACATATTGTAGTATCAGAACCCGGAGGGAGACATTGACATGGGGCATAATGCAATATCAGAACGGGGAGGGAATTACATGGGACATATTGTAGATATCAGAACCTGGAGGGAGACATTGACATGGGGCATATTGTAATTCAGACCTGGAGGGAGACATTGACATGGGACTATTGTATTATCAGAACCTGGAGGGAGACATTGACATGGGACATATTGTAATATCAGAACCCGGAGGGAGACATTGACATGGGGCATAATGCAATATCAGAACCTGGAGGGAGACATTAACATGGGACATATTGTAGTATCAGAACCTGAAGGAGACATTGACATGGGACATATTGTAATATCAGATCCTGGAGGGAGACGTTGACATGGGGCATATTGTAATATCAGAACCTGGAGGGAGACATTGACATGGGACATATTGTAGTATCAGAACCTGAAGGAGACCTTGACCTAGGACCTATTGTAGTATCAGATCCTGGAGGGAGACATTGACATGGGACATATTGTAATATCAGAACCTGGAGGGAGACATTGACATGGGACATATTGTAATATCAGATCGGGGAGGGAGACATTGTCAAGGGACATAGTGTATTATCAGAACCTGGAGGGAGATGTTGACATGGGGCATATTGTAATATCAGATCCTGGAGGGAGACGTTGACATGGGGCATATTGTAATATCAGAACCTGGAGGAGACATTGACATAGGACATATTGAAATATCAGAACCGGAGGGAGACATTGCCCAGGGGGCATATTGAAATATCAGATCCTGGACGGAGACACTCACATGGGCCATATTGTCATATCAGATCCTGGAGGGAGACATTGACATGGGACATATTGTAATATCAGAACCTGGAGGGAGACATTGACATGGGACATATTGTAGTATCAGAACCTGAAGGAGAAATTGACATGGGACATATTGTAATATCAGACCTGGAGGGAAAATTTGACATTGGGGAAATATTGTAATATCAAAACCTGGAGGGAGACATTGACATGGGGCAAAATTGTTATCAAAACCTGGAGGGAGACATTGCATGGGACATATTGTATATCGAACCCGGGAAGGAGAAATTGACATGGGACATATTGTAATATCAGAACCTGGAGGGAGACATTGACATGGGACATAATGTAATGTCAGAACCTGGAGGGAGACATTGACATGGGACATATTGTAATATCAGATCCTGGAGGGAGACATTGACATGGGACATAATGCAATTTCAGAATCTGAAGGAAGACATTGATAAGAGAAATATTGTGATATCCAAACATGAAGAGAGCCATTTACATGGGACGTACTGTGATATAAAAACTTGGAGAGAGAAACAGGGGAAACAGTACAATATGAAAATACCTTAAGTGAGACGGATGAAAAATATTGAGATATTAAAACCTATCAGGCTCTACTTTTATAAGACATACATATTAAAAACTATACTGCATGGAAAAACCTGGTTAGAGAATCTGTTTCTCTTACTAAAGAGGACCAGTGCTTGTTCCTGAAATGTCTTTTTAGTAGATGTGTTTCCTGCGAAATAACAATTCTGTAGCATCTTCTCTTATACCTCTGTGTTGTGCTTTTCATCTGGAAGGAATAAGAGAGGAACAGCACAATACAGAGGTATAAGAGAAGATGAGCTAGAACTGTTTTTTCCTCTCTAAATTATTGGCATTAAAGAATTGTGTTTTTGACAATACTTTTTACAAGAATTATGAAAAAAGTAAAGACAGTTGATAGCCTCACAAGGGACTCTTCCTAAAATAGTAGTATTTATTGCATTGGGTTGTGTAATTTCTTGTGAGAACATAGTTTTGTAGCCCACCACTGCTTACCATATTAGAATGGTAGATAGATGCATGCAGGAACCATGAAAGTTGTTAGAGTTGATTCAGCTAGTATCATAGCCCCCTGTTTCTCTTTCTTTACTATCAAACACAGGTAAGATCACTGCAGAGGGAATAGCACATATTGAAAGGGCTGGTTCCTGGATACCGATCGCTGAAATGAATGGGCAGAAGTGATCGGCTTAGTGTCTGTTTCTGTTTGGAGAGCTGAGCTTGTGGTGTTTGGATTCATAGAAAGTCTCATAGACTTGCTATAAATCCTATTACATTTCTGACATGTCACTATGGCATGTCAAAAGTTTGCAAATACTATAGGTGCCCTTTTATTATTGCCTCCTTAGCTATGACTCATTTCCATTTTTATGTGAAGAAGATTTAACTGAAGAGGAAACATGGGGGTCACAAACTAATATAAAGCTGATGAATGTCTGGAGTGGTTAAAAAACAGTTACAAAACATCTATCCAGTACGGAGTTAGGCTTAATAAAACTACAGTAAAAACTGTCACAGAAACTGCAGGTGGGATTCCAGCCCTATATTTTTGTAGCGTTTTTAAACACATGTGAAAACACAATGGGCCTGATTTATCAAAACTGTCTAACAGTAAGAATGTCTTAGTTGCCCATAGCAACCAATCAGGGCTTAGCTTTCATTTCTCCACAGCTGTTTCAAAAAATGAAAGCTAAGCCCTGATTGGTTGCTATGGGCAACTAAGACATTCTTACTGTTAGACAGTTTTGATAAATCAGGCCCAATATGTTTTATGTGACATAGTATTTTTTTATGCAATAATTTTTTGTTCTACATCCATAGAATGCTGCATTTAAAAAAATGCCACTCACCCCAGAAATTACACAAATTAACATAATTTGTATGTAATGTTTTCTATTTTTTACTATAGACTTTAAAGGGAACCTGTCACATTAAAAATGCAGTCAAATCTGCAGTCAGAATGTTATAAAGCAGTAAGAGCTGAGTAGCTTGATATATTGTAGACAAATGTGGCGTTTCACTTGTCAGTTATTCACTTACAGGGGTATTTCCACCATACACATTGATAGCATATTGGTATGTGGGATAGGTGTGGGTCTCACCTCGGTAACCCACACCTAACTCGAAAATGAGTCCTGAAACCTACCATTAAAATTTATGGGAGAGTTCCAACTCTCTTCTCCATTCAATATTGAAAGGTTTTGGGGCTTGTTCTCGAGATCAGAATGGCTCCAACCTCTGGATATCTTATCGATATGCCATCAGTATGTATGGTGGTAATAATTACGTAAACCTCTCCTTATTTGGGGCTTAGGAGTCCAGTTGGAAGTAATTGACAGCCTTCCTGTATAAGTGTACATACAGAGATAGTTGTCAATCACTGAGTAGGACCTCCCTTTGGACTCCAAAGCCCAGAATGATCTCAGGTTTCAGTAAATAAATAGCAGGTTCTATTTTTCCCACAAAACAAAGTATCATATACATAGCTCCACCATAACTCTATCATATTCTGCCCGCAGATTGGACTGCATTTTAAACTTGGTAGGTTCTCTCTAGAGCAGTGGTCTCAAACTGCGGCCCTCCAGCTGTTGGGAAACTACAACTCCCATCATGCATTTATATAATCTATAACAGTGGGCATGATGGGACTTGTAGTTTCCCAACAGCTGGAGGGCCGCAGTTTGAGACCACTGCTCTAGAGTAACATTTGGTTGCATTCTATTTGGCCAGGATGTAGCATTTTTCAGCGAAATGCAGTGTATGGAACCAGCCTGAAGGAGCTTACGATGGTGTTGGTTTCCTGGGTTGTAATAATCGTTGGATACTGATTTCAGCTTAATTTATTACTTTAAATTACCATTTATTACTTTAAATATAAGTCATGTTTTGTACCAGTAAGCTCTATTGGAACCTGTCTAAAATGAAGAATATTTTCGATCATTGTTGATGTTTACATTAAGTTTAAGCTCTACCTCAGACTTTAAAGATTTCTTCATTTTATCAATCCACCGGGTTTACAGAAATTCACAAATAGCGATACTTGGAAACTGTTTTGCCACTCACTGAGGGGCTACTTCCCAGATAAGCATAAAACGAGGAGGAAAACTGGTTTCCAATACATCATTTCTGACTAGTAAAAATAAATTCCGCCTTTTCCTTATTTATTGAAAGATATGTGACAGGTGCCCTTCAACATTGATAATATCAAATCCCCCCATGGCAAGTACAGCTCAGTCTTGTTGTTGTGGAACCTTTGAAAGATTTAAATGCGTGAGTCTTGTGTAACACTGATATATCCGGCCTTCTTTATGTTCTCTTTCTCTCCTATTTACCACTGGGTGGCTGGGTCATGGCTGTACGTCTGGTGTGAAAAGCCTGTGGCACCACTTGTTGACAGGATCTAATTCCTACTATGACATTTTAATTTTGGAACTAAGTTACAGCACATACAATTGATAGTTATTTTACCATAATTGTTGTAGTGTAAATTAAATTTTTTTTTTTCTTTTAACAGCATTGACTGTGCAGGTATATTAAAACTGAGAAATTCTGACATTGAGTTGCGGAAAGGGGAAACCGACATTGGAAGAAAGAACACCAGGGTGCGACTGGTGTTCCGTGTACACATTCCACAAGCCAATGGGAGGACCCTGACTCTTCAAGTGGCCTCCAACCCAATTGAGTGTTGTAAGTCCAGTCTTTTTTTACAGTAGTATTCCCCTAGTAAAGAAAATAGGACTTTATGTTTAACAACTAATGGAGACTGAAATGTTTAGTTACTGTAAAAGTCATAAAGATATTGATGTAATTCATGTTTTTAAAGGGATTGTCCATTTCTTTAGAAACGCTAAGGCTATATTCACACGGCTTAAAATGGGACGTATTTACGGACGTAAATACTTTCCCCATTATTTTCTATGGGGACATTACGTCGCGAATACGGCTCAATAATTGACAGGGGACTTGATTTTGCAGTTGTAATCACGCCGCAATAACGCAGCGAAAATACGACTTGTAAATACGCCTCGTGTGGACGACGAGCCGTATTTTACATTGAAATCAATTGTACATCACTTACCCATTATTTTAGACGTATATAGGGACATGATTGCGGACGTAATTACGTCCGTAAATACGTCCCATTATAAGCCGTGTGAACATAGCCTAATAGTCATTTTGTGGGGCCCCATTAAAATAAAAAAAAACCTTATACTCACCTTCCTCTGGTCCACCATTCCAGCACTGTGTTTCCCCAGTATTCTGTTTTACATTCTTGTACTTCCGAACAGGGCAGTCACTGATGCAGTGGTCATTTGCTTCTATGTTATGTTATGTTACCTTCACTTCTAAATGTTCACATCTAAATGGTGATGTAAACAGAGGCAAATGGCCACTGCCTTGCTGATGTCTCCCTTAAGAGGTACATCAATCAAAATACAAGTCTGAAACCAAGGACCACAGGAAGGTGAGTATAAGTTTTTCTTTTTTAATTTTTTAATGATGCTCCATGAGCTGACTATTAGTTTTTCTTAACAAGTGGACACTCCCTTTAAGCCCCAGGCACCACAGCATGCATTATAACAACTGTTGAACGCTCAGATGTTGTTAAGATTCAGAGCTCAAACCTTGTTTCATAAGGACAGCCTATAAGTTACAGCTAAATGTCATGTATTTTCATTGTACTTCCCATAGAAGACAGGACAGCTAGCGGGGCATCAAAAGTTATCAAGCGACAAAATGCAGCAACAAAGTAACACGTGTTAGACACCATGTTATAATAGCATATCTATTGGATTGTGTCACCATTGCTTGAGCACTTGTGTGGAATCTATATTGGGAATATTACTATATTTACTCAGGACATCTGAAAACCTGCTGAGTGATGACTGGATTATATTTTCTTTTTTTTTTGTAGCCCAGCGTTCTGCTCAAGAATTGCCTTTGGTAGAAAAGCAAAGTATTGACAGCTTCCCAGTGACTGGTGGGAAGAAAATGATTGTGTCTGGGCACAACTTCCATCAAGATTCCAAAGTCATATTTGTTGAGAAAGCTCCAGGTTTGTCATTTATACGTTCTGCAGACTAAGCAAATATTGTTCTCTCAGGATTTCTTACACACCAATATTTTATTGTTTAAGTGCATTCTTGTATTTCCCACCTGTGCACACAGAATAGACATATGAACAAGTACATGCATTCATTTCTTGCTATGTGTCATAGGCTGATGATTGCTGTACAGAGAATGAGAGAATTATGACTTCAGATTATGTCTACCAAGAATAAATGTAATGTCAATATAGTAGCTTCTACTATCAGAGGCTTCCAACTTAAGGATGTAGCTATAAAGCTGCTTGCATCATGTGCTCTGAGCTATAATATTCATTTTCTTCACATTCTGATTGCTTACTATTCATGATCACGGCTTCTTACATACAACTCTGTCTAAATTAATAGTTTGCAGCATTGCCATGCAATCATACACAAGAGGGAACTTTGTTAAGCCTTAAATTTAAGTCCTGTCTTTACATTGCTGTATTTTTAATAAAATGGGTCTTGAATTCTCTGCTGATTAGCTGTTATATTTATATATCTTTTCTTATATTTACTTACATAAACTTGCATAGGAATAAAGTTACATTAATATATTTCAACTTCAACTAGAAAAGCTTAGACATTTAGGGGGACATGTATAATCGGAGTTTACACACTATTTCTGGCGTAAAATGGGCCTCACTGTCCCGGACGCACCAAACATATGTGTTAGGCGCATTAGTCGAAAGCTTCGCCACTTTCCAATGCGCCTAACATGAAGGGGCATTCTGAGGGCGGGTCTCGCCACATTTGAAAACTTCGACACATGTATGAATGCTAGTTAGCAAAGCGAGGCCCATTACAGCTCCAACAGGCAGACCTATTTCAATGTGGTCTGTCTGATCCGGAGGCGTCGAAGTTTACACTGCATTTATGAGCGCACTTCAGCCACAGGCATACATCAGGCGCAGTTTACACTGGAAAAGACGCGAAAACGGCAGCTTCGACGCGCCGAAGTTCATACATGTGCCCCTTACTGTATATGTTTTATCTATCTAGTTCAGTGGTAAACAAGTATGCGGTAAGCTCATAAGCTCCCGCTAGTGGCAGACCAGGCAGTCAGGATTTTATCCTTTAACGCTGTGCTTCTACAGGATATTTGGAGTTCTATGTCTGAAAAATGGAAATCTGACAGATACAAAGATAGGATGATCAAAGTACTAATTTGCACAGAATGTTAAACCTTTAAAATGTTATGATGTTAAAATGTGGACACTTGTTAGCTGAATGGCTGTTCCACTCAGCACCATCAGTTCCACTTACCACAAGGGAACAAGGAGCATTAAGGAGATGCTAGATACCTAGGGAACTGTTTGTGATCTCCAGACCAAACAAATAGATTATACAAAAATCTCTCCTGTTGCATCTTTGTTTTCCCAGCCAGCAGCTTTTGGTTGGATGTCTGAAAGGTCCTGTATGCATCCAATTAATCATGGCACTAGCAAAAGAGATCCGGGTCTATGACCAGCCTTAGGTCCTTTTACATGGGAATTGTCAATGACAATCGAAGACGGATGATTTAGGAAGTCAATCAGCGTTACTTACTTTCATTTTCGCTTGTTAATTATCTGATGGGGTTTAAATACACCTGCTTACATGATAAACGAGGACTTTTATGTCTATATAAACAGTGTAGTCAGCCAAGAAACAAGTATTTGCTCAGTTGTCAGCTGATCGGTGGGATGGGCAATGATTGGGAGTGATTAAGAACGTTTGTTTGCTTTATCATCAGCCTGTGCAAAAGGGCCTTTAGCTCCTGAACTGTACGTAATACACTTTGTTTAACTTCATAGGACCATGACATTTCCTTGGTGACTGCAACTCCTACTATATACAGTATATATGCGTTATGGGGCTAAGAAACATGTATGTGTGTATCAGCATGTGTGGTGATCTATCTATCTATTTATCTATCTATCTTATCTAGTCTTCTACTATCTATCTCTATCATATCTATTATCTATAAAGTACATTTATATATAAATCTCTATTATCTATTAACAGTTATATAATTAAATCTCTATTATAAATTATCTATCTATCTATCTAGTACAGTTATATATCTACTATCATCTATCTATCTATCTATCATCGACATTTATATTATAAATCTATCACTATCTATCTATCTATCTATCTATCTATCTATCTATCTATCTATCTATCTATCTATCTATCTATCCATCCATCCATCCCTCTGTCCGTCTGTCTGTCTGTCTATCTATCTATCTAGACAGTTATATATGTAAATCTCTATCTATCTATCTATCAAGACAGTTATATATATAAATCTCCTATCTATCCATCTATCACTCTATCCATCCATCTATCTATTATTATATATTATTATTATTTATTTTGAGCGCCTTGTTCCAAGCGTCTGTCATTCAGGTTTCATACATATCATAGGTCAAAACGTACAAAGGTGACAAATTACTAACTGACAACTGACAGAAGAGCGAGTCCTCTGCCGTGAGGGCTTACAGTCTATCTATCTATCTATCTATCTATCTATCTATCTATCTAGACAGTTATATATGTAAATCTCTATCTATCTATCTATCTATCTATCTATCTATCTATCTATCTATCTATCAAGACAGTTATATACATCAATCTCTATCTATCTATCTAGACAGATATATATATATATATATATATATATATATATATACGGTATATAAATCTGTCTATTTATCTATCTATCTGTCTGTCTGTCTTTGTAGATAGATACCGTAGATAGATAGATAGATAACCACACATGTTGATACACACATGCATGTTTCTTAGCCCCATAATGCATATATACTGCAACTAGTAGGAGTTGCAGTTACCAAGGAAATTTCATGGTCCTATGAAGTTAAACAATTAGGAGTAAATGTATGACAACTTACTAGGTCCCGGACTTGTTGCCCATAGAAACCAATCAGAGCTCCCCGTTCATTTTTTTCAGAGCACTTTATGAAATGAAAGGGGCGCTCTGATTGGTTGCTATGGGATACAATGAAAGTCTTAGACCAAGACAGTTTTCATACATGTGACCCTTAGTGTATTACATATAGATATTACAGATATACATATATAGATATAGATAGATATATACATAGATATACATATTTTTTGTCACCGCACACACACATATATACATGCAAATACACACACACACATACATGCAAATACACACACGTTTCTTAGCCCCTTAGTTATCTAGCATTATGACACAGGTTACATTGTGGCACTGGATATTTCATCACCTCAGCACAGATAGAATATGCACTGATCAGCAGTTGTACTCTGCTGTTCTCATTGTCAGATGGGTATAGATAGTATGTTGCTTAATGGAAAGTAACAATAGATATAATTTATTTAATTCTAATAATAATACATTAAAGTGCTCATTGATGAATAATTTGTGGTCCGCAAATAAGGCGATGCTAAGATAATATGTTGGTGAATATTTTATATGGCATTGTTAGTACTTGTTTTGCGTCTTTTGTTTATTTTGGTCATAGAACTTGTTTTAAATAGCTGTTTAATAGACACATTTTATTGTATATAAATTACATAAATTTCATCTCAGTCTGAACTTTTCAAATTGTTTTGAGCAGTGTGATGCTATTAAGTGGCTTGTGAAAACATATATTGTGAATAATTATATTGTGTTATAATTAAGTAAGCCTATTCTAGAATAGACTTCCATTCAGCCCACTCAACAGGCATTAAAGCCAAAAGAAAGGAGCCGAGGTGAGGACGTCCTTAGTTGAGCTCTAGGTCTGGTCTTTTAAAACAATAGCCTTTTAAATATCCTGGACTTGACTTGCATTGCCAATTAATGTTAGACAAAAAAATGCTTGAGTATCCAATGGCGATGCATCATTCTACAGTAAGTCTTGTTTTAATTGTATTTTGTGCGCCACCACTTAAATGCAATTGAAATAAAAATATATAATAATAGTAATTTTAGTTAATTAGCCATCTGCAGTATCTCCGACAGCAGGGTGTTTTCTTGTTACCTTCAAGAGTAAAAACAACAGAAGCAGGTACCTGACACCCTGCATATAGCTGCTGGGGGTTCCGCTTTTCTTCTGAAGACTAAGGAGATTTGTTCTTTGAAAATTAAAATTAACATAAAAGTTAATAACATTCCTAGTGGGCTGCAGCTAATAGAATTAGAGGAGGTTAGTCATTATTATAAACACCTTAGTAAAATCAAGCAAAATAATGAATGCTTCCATAGAAAATGAAATAATCATAGTATGCAGAATCAAAGGGTTGTCGCTTGCTATTTTGCCGTTGTATAAAGAAAAAAAAAAATCAACATTTTAATGGGTAATTATAATCTGTAGCAGCAAACTTTAAAAGCCTCGCAGTGGGTGAGTAATTAACCAAAAAGAGGCAGTAGAGAGAGGGCAGTAAAAGAGGTCACTAAATTCCTTTATTAACCAGTTCGATTGCAAAGGTTTGATGTATGGTAGAGTGACAGGTATTCATGACATCCCGTCGTGTGGGACCTTGAGGACTGCAATCACAGACACTCTTGAGGTTTGGAACTTGTTCACACGGCACAGACTTATTACCTGTTTTACATGTGTACATGCAGAACTGAAGATGCTCTCTTTATTATGTGGAACATTACAAATGGTACCATGTTCTTCTCTAGATCTATTCATTTCTGTGTGGATGTTGTATGGTGACATTTGAGTCATGTTAGTTATTTTGTTGAGCAGATTGCTAGGAGATAATGACTAGTTTCTAGCTGAATATTCCTTTTGACCATGAAATCACTCACTCCACTTTCTACTTATGATGCAGATGTCCTTTATTTGACATTCACATTAAACTAAACTCAAATGAATCATTACTATACTCAACGTTGACTCTGACAGTACCTTAATAATGTCCACATTGTCCGCACAGTTTCTTACAGGTAAAACTTCTGCATGCAATGCATGTGTAAAAAAAAGTTTGCTTGCATTATTGACCCTCATTATTGACACCAGTTGCATCATTATCAGTGTTAGTAACAATGCAGTTTGTGTAACATGAACTATGAATTTTTGACACATAGGGCTACATGTATGAACCTGTTTAGGTCTAAACTCACTCTTGCCCATAGGTTACTATGGGCAAAAGAGTGAGTTTTAGATGTAAACAGTTTCATACACGTGGCCCATAATTCTCACTACCATCATTAATCAGTACAGTGCAAAATTATTCAAATCAGCACAGAGTACAAATATCCCAATTCATAGTGAGGTCATTGCTACAAGTGGTCTTATTAGTACCCAAAAGCTAAAGAGCTGGACTGCATTCCGACACAGTGATTTTCAAACAGTTTTGCCACTGATATTCTACTCGGATGTGTTAAACCACTGTTTGTTGTACTAATCCTGTTAGGTTGGATTCACACTATGTATTTTTTACGTGTCTTTGTAAGCCAAAACCAGGAGTGGTGCCTTCACCGAGAATAAGTATAATGAAAAGGCTTGTATTTCTTCTGTGTTTTTTAAGATCCATTTTTGTTTTTGGATTATAAATATTGCAGCAAAATAAGCCTCAAAAACCACTGTGTGAACCCAGCCCTACACATATAGTGCCAAGATCTTTCACAGTGCTTTACACATCAGTACGTGCCTACAATGTGTCCACAGCCTAATTCCTATCACAAGGACTTACATATCTTTGGGGCTAATTTCATTAATGGAAATAGCTGTGGTAACATTACCCAGAATTTTTACTGAGAACTCCTTTCATGCACTTTTTTCTGTAGTTATTTATCCCTTGTATGAAGTCACATGAATTTTTGTGACTTTTTTTTATTCCTGTATTGGTAACATGTATAGAGAAGTCTTCTATAGAGAAGTCTATGTTATTAATACCAGAAAATAAGCAAAACCAGGAGGATTGTTTGTAGTGTGTTTTATAAACTCCTTAATACTTTAGGGCTTTGTTCACACGGCTGATTGACGCCGTAATTGTGGGACGGATTTTGCCCGCAATTATGGCATGCGCGTATCCCACTGGGATAATGTGCATGTCATTTCTCTCCCCGCTCGCCGTATTTCGCGAGCGGGGAGAGGAGAAGGAATCCATAGTTCTCTAGGAGAACTGTGGATTACCGTAATGACTGGGACAGATTTCAGCTGTATTTGCCCGCAGTACGGACTGAAATCCGTCCCAAAATCAGCCGTGTGAACATAGCCTAGTAAAGCATTGCACAAAAAGTACCAAAAATGGAGAAAAAAATGGCATGAAAAACATTGCAGTTTTACAAACCATCTGAAAACTGACATGCAACACTTACCCATAGACTTTAATAGAAATTAGTTCAGCAGTCCCCACTGCATGGATTCTCCGCCGGATGGTTTTTTACACCGCCGGTGTTCCGAAAAATGTAGAACATGTTCATTATTCTGCAAGGTTTTTGGCAGAACATGAACATGTACTTGCAAAGGGGGACAGCTTCAATAAAAAAGACTAACTACTGATCGGGAAATCGACCAGTATTTGATCTTTGCCCTCAGGGTGCGTTTGCACAGCAAAGACCAAATACCGGTCGGATTTACTGCACGGATTTTCTATTAAAATCTGTGGGCGAGCGATGCATGTCGTTTTTCAGACAGTTTGTAAAAAACCAACCAATAACCCTTAGGCTAGGTTCACACGGCTTAACTGCGGGCATAATTTCACCCTGCAATTACGCTGTGTGGCCGGGGGCGGGGCGGGAGCGGGGGAGTGAGCGGGGGGCCGGCCCTTCGCCGGCCCATAGACAGTCATTGCTAGCGGTGCGTATACGCCGCTAGAAAGTGACATGTCAATTATCTCCCCGTCCGGCGGGGAGAGGAGACGTAATCCATAGTTCTCTATGAGAACTGTGAATTACCGTAATGAATGGGCCGTTTTCGGCCCGTAATTGGCGCACTCCGGCGCGTAATTACGGACCGAATTACGGCCCATTTTAAGCCGTGTGAACATAGCCTTACCGTGGGGACAAGCCATTAGAGTATGTAAGTACAAAGTCAACAAACCTACTGTGAGAAACTTCTGCAGCAAATCTGCATTCAATTTGCAGGGAAGTCCCCAACAACAACATGTAACAAAAAATTTACATGGTGCACTACATATAGGTCTGTTTCAAATTTGGAAAACATCTGCAGCATTTGTGAATGAATCAATGGAATCGATGGAAAGGTTCAAAACCTCAGCTCGTTTTTAGACACGTTTCTTGGCGCGTTTTTGGAATGTTTTTTTGCACACATTTTGACCTGGTTATTCATTTGTAGGGGTGAAAACAGTGTTAAAAACCCTGTCCAAAACACGCAGAGAAACACGTCTAAAACTCCAGCTAAAAAAAGCACGTTTCAGGTGAGGTTTTGATGCTGTTTTAGGCACTGAAAAATCAGCTTCCAAACAGCATCCAAATAAGCCGAATGAACATACTTTTAGACTAACAATTGACCTAAAACATTTGAAAAACCTCTACAACACTACTAGAAAAAAAGTAGTCAAATGCTGCGTGTGATTTGAACTTTGTGTTTTTTTAACATTCAGACGTAAAGAAACAGTAAAATTGTGTTGGTTCTTTCATGAAATCTGTATGAGCAAAACTATGAGCAGACACTCCTACTGGTGTTTTTCTAGGGAAGACCATAAGGTTGGGTTCACATTGTGCTTTTTGCTGCCATATTTGTAAAGCAAAGCCAGGAATGGAAAGGACAAAGAGAGGCAATATAATACAAAAAGCTTGCACATTTTCTGGGTTTTGAACCTATGTCTGATTTTGGCTTACAAATTCCACTGTAAAACAAGTGGCAAAAAACATCTTGTGAACACAGAGTAAGGTGCTTTCACACGGTGCGGTTTTGGTGCATTTTTGATGCATTTTTTTGTGCAACAATGTATAGCATTAATTTTTGTGCCTTCCTGCACAAAAAAACGCATCCAAAAAAACGCACCGTGTGAAAGCACCCTAAGGCCTCGTTCATCACGGCTTATTTTGGACGGATTTGCCGACGGATTGACGGATCGTCAATCCGTCGGCAAATCCGTCCAAAATAAGTCACAGCCTATTTTCTATTGAAATCAATAGAAAATACGGCTCGTCGTTCACACGACGCAAAATTCCGTTCCGGATTGCCGCCGCGGATTGACGACGGCAATCCGGACGGAAAAACAATTGACATGTCAATTATTTCCGGACGGATTCACCACCTACAATGATTGTAGATGGTGAATCCGTCGGGAAATCAGTTACAAATACGTGCCACACTTAGTGGCACTTATTTGCAACTGATTTTCAACTGATTTCAGAACGTATTTACATCGGAAATCCGTTGTAAATACGTTCTGAAATAAGCCGTGTGAACGAGGCCTTACAGGCCAAAACCTCAAAATCACAATCACTTGAACGGTCTGAAAAATAATTTAATAAAGAAACACCTTCCTGAAAAAATGAAGCAAGAGTGTGTTAAAATTCAGTGTTTAGATGTATGTGCATTGGGGATCCTTCACATCTCCGCTCCCACATTGTATTTTTGATTTATGTCCCAACAAAGAAGAAATTAATATATAATTACAAAGCAGAACAATGTACAGTAACTGCAGAAAGAGTTGAAGTTTCCCCCTTATTTTTAATAAAATACAGATTTTGCAGCCTGTTACTTAAATGAGGGACAATGTTATATGTCTTCATCAGAACACTTTGCACCAACAGAACTGAATTGAAGCTCAGTTTCTAGTCTTTTCGACAACAGACACTTCGTCAAATTAACAGTTTGTACTATTATACTGGCAGTGCACGCCAGGAGACATACACACTGCAAGAGAAGGTTATTGGAGATGACTGTGCACTATTACACCTTAGACCGGTTTTAGCTCCAGGTCTGACATTAATCCATGCCTCTTGCAAGACAAAATCTCAGCTGTTCTACCCTCAAGAGGCTAAGCATTATCCTTCTCTTTCAGTAGGGAGTCTCTGTTCTAACAATGACTCATTCCAAGGGAATCCCAAATGAACAATCATGTCAGTGCTTGAACTTGAAAGCAGGAGTGCTGCCTTTTCAGATTAACCCTTTGCTTCCAGGTCGGCAGTGTTGTGACTGTATGGAGCGATTTTGTGTTTCCAGATTACAAATACAAGGGGGGTAATCTTCACATTTTATCCCTTATAGTATTGGTGAATGTATACAGGCTAGATTTGCAGTGAAAAAATCTGCAACAGATTGGGCGGCTTTTGGTGCAGATTTTATGCCATTCAAGTCAGTGGGAAAATTCTGCAGTAAACCTGCACTAGATGTTGACATACTGTGCATCTGAAAACCTGCTCTACAGTTCTGATTTTGTGCAAAAAAATGCCACCATGTGTGCATGAGATTTGTTAAATTCTGTTCACAAGGCTTATACTGTAATTCCTTGCAGATTTTCCATGTGAAAATGCAGATCGACAATCTGCAGTAAATCTATGTTCACCCTAGTTGTGTGTTACTCCCTTTACATTTATTGTTGTTTTTGCTGTATCCTGATAGTTTCTCCCACTTGTATGAAACACCTGTTGTAAAAGACCGCTGTTCGGGGTGGTGGTACCAAATCCTGCCAGTGTTACAAGCTAGTAGAGAACTGGGGTGCCATGTATGAACAGGGCTGCGCCAGATATCTGGCATCTTTTCAGCCCGATATCAGGCACAGCCCCGTTCATACATTTTTAAATGGCACACCAATATCATGCGCATTACATAGCGCCTGTGGCACTTTGTAATGCGCCCGATCTCGGGGGAGGGGGGTGGGAAAGGCAGAGAATTGCCTTGCAGAGACCCCCTGGGGGCACAGCAGGATAGGCTGATAATTACCAGTCACTGGCTCAATCTTACTTTGTGAAAATTCCAATATACTGTATATTCTTTAACCTCAATACTAGGGTGACTCAGAAATGTTATGCCACTGGTGTGAAAATAAGTTTATTCTATTCTTCTACCACAGGAGAGCACCTTTTACACATGTACTTAAATTGTTTTTCTCATCTGCCTGTTCTTTAGGGCCAGCTTCAGATTCCCACTTCATGTTCAGGCTGTGTCGGGTTCTACAGCAGTGATTGGCATATAAGCTCTGCTATTCCCAGCTCAGCCTATTAGAGTGACATTGGTGATGGAAGGCTTTAAACAGCAGGGTGAAAGAATAAAGAGCTCTAAAGAGTTAAAGTTTGTCAGTTAGAAACATAAACAAGCTCCTGTACTGTGGATAAGACACAGCAGTGAGGTCACCATCCTGGCCAGGGCTACTAGAGCAGAGAGAGGTGGTCAGTAACCTAGAGAAGCTTGTGTACACAAGCAGAAGATAACAACTGCTCGATTTCTGTAAGGAAGTAAAATCAGAACAGCAATGCATTTGTTAGTAGTCTCAATTTACCTTTGCCTGCATGTTTAAAGCTTATGAATGTGGTTAGAATATACCTTTAGGGCGACATGTATGTACGGGGCTGCGCCAGTTATCTGGTGTCTTTTCAGCCCAAAAACCGGCACAGTCCTGTGTACGAGCAGGTGCAGTCCATAATTAGGCGCATTATAACGTGCCCGCGGCACTTTGTAATGTGCCTAAGATGCCCGGGTGTGCTGGAGGCGTGTCACACCACAACCCTAGAATTCTGCACATTTATGTCTTTAGTTTGGCAAATCCAGGCGCATCACTGCTAGAACAGGTAGATTACTTTAAAAGTGGTTTACCTGAGCCTGAATTGTCGCTTTGTAGCTAGAAAGTGCTAAATCTATGACCCGCCAAAAATCATACATGTCGCCCATAGTGTACACATATAGAAAACCAACATGTAAAACATGCACTCAAAGTACAAGTTCCCCTAAAATTACTTTTTTATGTTGTGAAATTCAGTATAATGTTGCTTCTTAGGTTTCTTACTATGATTAAGTAGTTTTATGTTTTTTCTGATCCCTTTTTTATTAATAGTATAAAAAGATATATTTAAAGGGGTTGTTCTGTGTAGGACAACACATGTTCATACAGGGAATATTTACATCATAGTAGGGAATCTTGAAACTATTTTTAGACTGACTTGTGTTTTTTGATAATATTTTGCATTGGTGTTTGTAAGCATTTGTGGACCCACTTCTGGTTTTGGCTTATAAATAGATGCAAAATACTAACTAAATACTACCATGTGAACTTGGCCTAAGCCAGAGCAGAAATGGGCTACAAACAGCAGTTCTCTGAAGGACTTAGTAAGACCATGTATTGTGAATGGGCACTGTGTAGTACCACACTGTTTATAGATTTGTGCAAATGCTGGACCCCTGGCAATCAGTTTAGGGGATAACTCCGTTAGGTATGTTTTTGGTACTGAATACTACTTTAGCTTGTTTGTTTATAAGCTCTTTGACTCTCCTGTTTTGTGGATCTGTTGTTTGATCCATATTTCTGATAGGAAAAGAAGAAACAAGTACGAGATAGATTCCTACAAATTTCCTTTATGCCTTCTTCACAAATAATTTTTTTCGCTTATAGTAAAAGCCGTTAATTTAAATGGTTCCTTCCAACGTTATTAACAAGAATTTAGTTCCATTTGTAACATATGTTTTTTTCGGGCCTGTTGAAAAGCCTATAGGAAACATGCCAGGATAAACAGTATACATAGAGCATGCTGCGTTTTGAAGAATAAAGTGATCCATAACTCCACAAAAAATGCATTTATTATTTCACTGTTGACTTTCATGTAGCAAGAACAAATTCATGAAAAAATCCCATAAAAACACATTAAAGTATTAGCCTAAAAAATGCCATTTTTTTCATCGTGTATTTGCCGTTTTTAGTGGCCAAAATTGCTGCAACCAGGAGTTACTGTAAATGCTTTAGTGAAATATGTAATTATATAAAATGCATTTTGTAGCATTGTTTAGCCTGTCTTGGCAAAAATCTGCTACCAAAAGCTCAGAATGCTGTGTTTCTATGGTAAGGATTTACTCCTGGCTTTGGCAAAAACAAGAATCTAAATCTCCAGCAAATCTCCATTTCAAAATTAAAACCAGAACATGCTCTAGAAATGCAAAACAGGGTATTCAGCAAATGCATCTTGGTGTATTTTTTTTATTATTATTGAGGTCTCTAGGTGGAAAAATGCTGCAAAGTTTCCCCACATTAAACGTGTGACACAGAAACTAATGGTGTGAATGGAAATTTCTGCTTTCTATTCCTTGACAGCTAACATCTGGATGTAAGAGATTCAACAAAAATATTTATAAAATGTCATGTATCCTTTCCCCCCAGTAGTTCATCAGAAATTATACACATGAGTTAGATTAGTGGTGAGATATGTTTTACTGCAATTGGGTAGTCAGTTTTAATTCTGTTTATACATGGTATATTCACATTATTATGACCACTTTCTACTTTCAAAATCAGCGGCATGTAGCTCATGAAGGCCTGGTGGATATAGAAGGTGTGTGATAGGCTGTCTGCACACTTATCCTTTGTTGCCTTTATGAGTAAAAGGGGTGATTTATCAGAGTTACAAAAAGGGATGATTATTGGCTTTTGAGTTTGTGAACTGTTTGCCTGCTGCTGTGGTAAAAGTGTATGGTAAAATGACACCACTGTCAATAAGCGTGGTAATTGTAGACAAAGACGTAGCTATAGGGGGTGCAGAGGTCGCAGTCGCTACCAGGTCCGGCAGCTAGAGGGGGCCCAAAAGCCCTCCTGCCACATAGGAAGACACCAGTATTATAAATAACACATGGTAGCTGGGGGGCCCAATTCCACTTTTTGCATTTGGGCCCAGGAGCTTCAAGTTACACCTCTGATTGTAGATCACCACATGCCATTGATGTGTGAGGTGAATGTCAGCTAAGAAGGGGAGCGAGGATGGACCGATGTGCTACAGTGGAGCAGCTCACCACCAAACTGACCCAGGGGCCAACATACTAAAACACTAGTTCAGTAGACCTTACTGCATGTAAGGCTTCGAAGCAGATGCACCTCTACTAATGAAGTTGTATTCATAGAAAAGGCTTCAATCTTCATGCTTGTAGCAGAATTGGACTTGTTTGGCAAAGAGTTTCTTTCTCCAATGAGTCACATTTTCTGCTTCATCACATGGCATATCATACGTGAAACATCAGAGAACTAACACCCTGCAACTATTGTTGGAAGCATACAAGCTGATGGTGGCTGCATTATGGTCTGGGGAATGTTTATGTAGCATTCTCTGGGCCCCGTATACATGTGAAAAAACTCTAAAAAGATTTGGGTAGGAACTCATTCTTGCAGATCCCTTATACCCATACATACTAATCATCTTTCCTGAGATGTATTGGATCTTGTTCACAGAAAAGACATGAGGACGTACCAATAAAATATCTTTTAATATATAAATCTAAAATTAGAAAATTAACACTTATCCTAATACACCCTCAAAAGAAAATACACCCTGCCTACAGTAGAGCTGATGCCCCAAAAGGGCGACCCCACATGGAAACAAGACCCTAACAGAAACCCTATACTGTCCCTAGAGAAAGCCAAGAACACATTATACTATGTTTTACAGTCGCCAATTTATTTGTTCAAAAAATGAACTTGACAACAAATCTCAAGGTATAATACTCTAGCAAAAAAAAAAAAGTCAACGATTGACACACCACTCCGATGTGTTTCCCCCACAATGAAGCAGGTTTATCAGGGAGGGTGAAAATGAGCTAGCTATTATATATAGAAATCAATTTACCAAACACTTAGCAATAAGACACAAGAGAGCGGGTAAATAAGTTTCAAAGTATACAGAGGAGATTAATTTGATGCCCATAAACGCAATAGCGTGTAATACATGTGTTTATGATTTATGCGAGGGTGTTACCCATGTTTAAAACAACTTCTCTAAAACTGGTTCTGTGATTTTGTTTGATGTTCTGGATCTTCCAACAAGAGACCGTGACTTGTCACACAGCTAGAAATGTCCAATATTTGTTGCAAGAGCACGACCAAGACTTCAAGGTACTATCCTGGTCCCCTAATTCCCTAGACGTAATTCCAGCTGAGCATCTGTGGGACCACTTTAATCAACGTGTTTGCTCTATGGATCCGCCCCACGCATTTTCCAGCAGTTGTGGGATGTGCAGCAGTCATCATGGACATAGATACCGGTGACAAACTTTCAGGACCTGAAAGAGACAAATTTTGGCGCAGACCCTTTTTGAGACACTTTCTTGGCACATAACGGACACATTCATAAAGTGCTGTGAGACACTTTCACACATATTGACAAATGCTACACTCCTGTTTCTTTACAACTCTTGAAGTCATTTTGTCCTGCAAGTGAAACAAATTTTATTAAAGTATATCACCAAGGACTTCAGGAGGAGTATTATTAGTGTCATTCTTTGCCATGTTTTCTAGTACAGGTAAAAGAACACAGACCTAATAGCAGCGCTAGCTCCTGACAGACAGGTAAATACATCAGGTCTGACTTTTCGGGGCTGTTTTCGGCTTATTTGGCCGCGGATTGGAGCCATACTGCGCGCCGGATTTGCGCTGCAGTACGGCTCCAATCCGTCGCAGTAACTACGGTAATCCACAGTTCTCATAGAGAACAGTGGATTCCGTCGCTCCTCCCCGCTCGGCGAATCCGCCGGGCGGGGAGAAAGTCACCTGCACATTATCCAGGCGCAATACGCGCCGTGTATAATGCAAGTCTATGGGGCCGGCGGGCAGCGCCCCCGCACCAGCCCCTTATTCAAGCCGGAATTGCGAGCGCAATCCGGCTCGCAATTACGGCTTGAATAAGCCGTGTGAACACGGCCTTAGAGTTTTGCCACTGTTCAAGGTGGTTCCATCAATTTATTTTACATGATCTGCTTCCTTCTTCTCTATAAAGAAGTGTATTTACTGTTTCTCTCTGCTTAGTTTTCACAGTTTAAACTGGTTTTACAAGGCATATATACTTTGGATAAAATATTTATGATGAGAATTAAAGACTTTAAGGGCGACATGTATGAATGGGGCTGCGGCAGTTATCTAGCGTCAAAAAGCTGTAGCAGACACGCTCTATAGATGTAAGAACACTCGCACGCCAAACTTTGCGCGATAAGCACCTGCACAACAATTTTTAATATGCCAAAGTATTGGGGCGTTTTTTGGGGCGTGTCACACCACATTCATAAAATTAGACACATTTATGATTCTTTGAAAAGCCAGACCAGGTTAAAAGTGGTGTGCCTTAAGCAGACTTTTTGTATTAGCACTACAATACGCCAGTATGTATGACCTGCAGAAGAAAAAGTTCATACATTCTGGCGCATTCTACACTACCTTAAAGCTATTTAGAATTGGCCTGTCAGCTCCAACGTTCATACATGTCGCCCTAAATATATTGCATGTTGGCTCCCAAAGTAGTATTGGAATTAAGTATATGTAATTATTTTTCTAGCATTCTGTGTTTCTATGCAAGCCATCACTATGGTCTTAGTGTTCCCTGTCCACTAAAATGTAAAAATCAGAAAATTTGCCAAAAATGTATGGTGATAAAACTGTAATATACAGTAAAAATTTAAGTGTAAATATTAAATGTTTGTTAATGGTTTGTATGGTTAGTAGGTCTATTTTGTACTGTGAGCAGATTATATTTTATAGATCAGTACAATGATATATAAAATAGGATACACTGTATATACCAGCTGATTTTTCAATTGGGTAGTTGATTATATGTATATATATATATATATATATATATATATATATATATACACAATAACATATATATATCACATACCCCTATACAACATTACTATACCATGGTTTGTCCATTGACTTTCCCTGAGCTCTATAGATAGCATGGATTGCAGGCTTCTCTTCGGGATCTTATGGACCTGAGAGAGGTGTTATCAGCCAGACCTGTTAAGTGTGAAGAAAGCTGGAAAACCCACAGTGTAGAAAAAGATGAACCCTTTTAGGAGTTTTAAGACATCCTGTATACACTGCAGCTCTTAGTCGACAGACTGTGAGAGGTCACCAAAGGCAGAATATTTCCTAACTAAACAGTTTTTGGCGATGGCAGTTTTAATTTCTTAATTTCCACTTAACAATAGTTATACGTTTTTTTTCTTTCCCATTGATGTAGCCTATGTGGGCTTCTGTTTTTTTCTTTTTGATGAGACATTTTAACACTTTCCTGGTGCAGCTATTTTTGGAGACTACATTTTTTGTTTTTCATCTCTGCCTTTCAAGAGCCTCAATTTTTATCTGTCAACATATGAGGACTTGCTTTTGGGTAACCAGTTATATTTTTAATGGTATGTACCATCTATTGTATCTTCTAATTTATTAGAAAGACAAAAACATTTCGTAGGGTACAACAGACAGAAAAGCAATTGCGCCATTTTTGTGGGTTTCTTTTTGTTATAGAATTCACTGTGCAGTATAAATGATATAACTTTGTATTCTGCACATAAGTACGATTCCAGCTATTACATATTTTTATTTTTTTTGTCTTAATATACAACTTCTTCCTTTTAATCTGTTTATGCGCAATTTTCTCAGTATCTTTTTTCCCATCTATGGACACAAAAGTTTGTTTTTTGTGGGCTAATGTCTCGTTTCTATTGGTGTATTTTGGGTTACATTTGACTCTTTCTAATTCTATCCTTTCATGTAATAATAATAATAATCTTTATTTATATAGCGCCCTTGTCATTACCTTGTAATTTTATCTTTATTTAAGCCTGTTCAAAGAACAATATAATGATCATTTTGTCATTAAGTACTAATGTGGCTACATAGAGATAAGCATTTATTCCAGCGCTAATAGCAAAGTACCAACCTACATACCAAGACAACACCTTACAATTGATTAACAGTACCTCGCTATTGCAAGACTTCAAGCAGAATGCCCTCAGACGGAAGTGGCCACTGAGCTTAGTGTCACAGAGTATTATCAGCAGGATGCTACAGAGAGACTGGAAGAGTCACAGAAAGGCAAAGAAGTGGATGTCGTTTGGCTACATCACACACTGATGACTGCTTCATTGTAAACAATGCCCTGCGGAACAGGATTATGGATGCCAAACATCTCCAGGCACGTTTAAGGGAAGTGCAACCAAGTGTCACGTGTGACCATTTGTAACCATTTACATCAATGTGGTGTTGTCTTGGTCTCATGATGTCAAAACGTGAACAGCATGATGAGGAGGACTGTTTAAATTCCAATTCAAATTGATCTCCTAAATTTATTGGGCGATTCAGGGATCAAACAGCTATTGAGAGTTTTACCATGAAGCTCCTTGTTAGAGATCATCAACAAGTAGTGAAACACTGAACAGTTGGACATGTGCATTCTAAACTTAAAGGGGTGTTCTGGGACTTGTAAAAGCTTGTTTGTCCTACAAGGCATGATTAAAAATAGAAACAAAGAAGCATACTCGTTTCTGTGATGCTCCAGTTCCGTCCCGTTGCCCGCCCCATTAATCTCGTTGTAGCATGGAACATTCATTGTTCACGTGCTAGGTGCAGCCAATCACAGACCACAGTGGTCAAGGGGATCTACTTGTCTGCTTACCTAATTTAAGGGGGATGGGAGGGTGTAGCTGTCTACTATCTTGGGGGTTTACCTACCTACTATATGGGAATACATAAGAGGACTTAAAATTGGTACATAAATGGCCATAGCCATTTAGGGGCACTTTACTGGTTGGATCACAAGGGGGTCATTAATACAATTAGGGGTGTAACGGATAAAACGTTTGTACAGAGGTGGGAATTGGTTTGGAAAAGTGTGGATTTGGTGAGGAATTGGTGCTGGAAAAGTGAGGATTGTGTGGTAAATTCTGCATAGACGAGTCATAGTCATGAAAAGTCGTCAAGGCTGTCTGGACCAGGTGGAGAGGAAAAGGAAAAGTGAATGACTCATCAGAGAAGATGTCCCCTGTGAGTCACTGAATGTAACTGCACTGTAATCACTTGTATGTGTTTAGAGTTCTTGCATAAAACTGGTATGTACCACTATATGGTCACTGGGTGGGGGTAATATTGGTTATAGTATAATGGTGTATATTCAGTAATGGTAAGGTGTATTATTCATTCACTACGTGGTCGTGATATGTGGTCATGATGTGGTGGTACTTGGTCTAAGTGGAATTATCATGCTATTATTGGCCTTGGGATTCTGGTTTTGTGTAGCTGTGTTATTTGGTAACTGTATAACCTTTAATAAGTGGTTTTATAATTAGAATGTTGTGATATAGCATTTTGTGTATTTTTATTTATATAAAATATTTCAGTGATGGGGGGGGCATATATCTTTATCTTTTATGTTTGCTACAAGGAGTCCTGCTGCTTTAGCAATTAGGTATGGGAGACTCAGAAGCCCCAGTACCCAATTTTGAAAACAGGCTGTTGTGATAATGGCATCACATTGTCTATATAAGGCGAATTGAGACTTGGCGGGGAGCATCATGAAGGTCACAGGGACAGGGAGACAAAGTGGTTTTGGGGTGAGCCCCTAGAATCAACTCCTCTGTTGGGCCCTAGGCACTCCAGTCCAACACTGTCTACAAATATAGAGCTAGGAAGGATTACATTTGTTAAATAGAGAATTAGGGATCTTGTGACCTTGAGATTTCGTTTTGCTGTGTGATACACAGGTCTATTTCTGTCTGCTAATCATTAAACTTTTGAGTTTTATCAAGAGAAATCAGCAGAGTATGCTGAAAAGAATAAGGGACAAGATAGGATTTATGTGGGTTCTAAATGAAAAATATGACAACCTGGTGCATGCAGGATAGTACATTTCTTTATACATCTATACTGTGTGGCTTTATTTATCATTGCTTATTTTAAATAATATATTTTTCAAGGCTAGAAGGTGAAGAGTCTTCCACTTAAGGGGAACCTGTCACATTCAGACTTATCTGCCAGCAACATGTTTATAGATAAATGAATACTTTGTTGTGTAGGTAAATGTTGAATATAAGGCCTTGTCCCCACGGCACCGGTTTGCGGCTGGTTTTTCAGACGGTTTGCGGTTTTGCAAACCGTCTGAAAAACCGTCCGCAAACTTTTACATGGGCCTCTATGGAAACCCTGCAGTAGTCCCCCCTGCACGGGTTTTCCGCTCGGCGATTTTTCAGACCGCCGGCGGCCCGAAAAACATTCTACATGTTCAATCTTCCGTCCGGTTTTTCGTGAATGCGAAGGGGGAGGGCTTTTTTCCGCTAATTGCAGAGGAAAGCCGTTCTCCCATAGCCGTGTACACGGCACAAAAACAGGACAAATACCTGTCGGAAAAACCGACTGGTATTTGTTCTGTGCCGTGGGGATGCGCCCTAACTTGTAATTTATTCATTTAAATACCGGCTTTTTCTGAACTTAGGAGTCCAGAAATGGTACTACTCATTGATTGACATACTCTATGTATGGATGTTTATACAGAGCTAGTAAGTTACTATAAGGGCTCGTTCACACGGCTTATTTTGGGACTGATTTCAGCCGTATTGAGCGCCGTATTTGCACTGCAGTACGGTTGGAATCCGTCCCAGTCATTACGGTAATCCACAGTTCTCATAGAGAAAGTGACATGCACATTATTTACGGCGTGTACGCGCCGTGAATAATGAATGACTATGGCACGGCAGCCGGCGTTATTGCAGGGCGAAATCCATCCCCGCAATTACGTCAGCAATAAGCCGTGTGAACATTGCCTAAGTGTTACTGAATCTTTTTATACAAAACTACATATCAATCTGCTCAGCTCCTCCTGCTTTAAAACATATTGCTAGTAAATTATATAGCATTTTCATGGGAGGGTTTCTCTTTGATTGTCTCCTTCTAAAATGCAGTCTTACTGTGGGCTCCTTACAATTACAAGCAAGGTATAAATACTTTTCTATGATTATGTGACAATCCTGCATCTGCCAGGTCCTGTTTATACTGGATTAAAGGCTGTATACTCCCTCAAAACCAAGTATCTTTTAGTTTCCTAGTGCATTTAAAATGAAAATAACACAACTTAGTGATTAACTCACTTTCTTATATTACCATAGGGCATTGCAAACTTCAGGGTTGCAGCAATCTTGAATATAATGCTTTATTGTCTGTTTTTTTTACTGAAGCACAATTACTCTTTATTTGTTATACCTATATATTATTATATACATTTGCTAATAGGAGAAACAGAATGTCTTTACAAATACAGAGATTTTTGTTGTTGTCTACAACCTATTGGTAACACAATGGTAATGCAAAGGTAGAGTACTGTAGTGCTGTTGTCAGCTGGTTTAAAGGGGTTGTCTCACTACAAGGATTAATTTTTATGTTAAAGATCTTGCAAAAACAAGTCAGTTTGCAATATATGTCCATTAACAGTGTCCTACCTAATCCTAGATATCCCCTCTTGTATGGGCTGCATCAGCTCCTCAGGTCGCTATAGCTACAGACCTGTTTGTTCTCTCCTGATAGGCTGACAGCACTGGTTGCTATAGCTACAGACCAGGCTTCTACTGCAGCCTAGTAGAAGCCAGTAAACACGCCTCTGAATTCAAAGTGAAACCAAGAAAACAAGACTGAGGTAAGATGAATCAATGTAGTGGGAAAACCCCTTTAACTTTCTAATGAGCACCTCAAAATAGGTTGCTGTGAGTGATCTGTACTTTACCTGTTCTCCTACATTGGCTTTAAGACTTTTAAAATGTAGTTTTCCTGTATAATAATCATTAAACCGGGGCTGTAGCTATTTTGTACTATGTTTTTGTATAATTATAATGTGGTGATAAAAAGAAACAAAAATTCCTATACTGAAACGGCATTGCTTTTCTATAAAGGAACACACTGGTGTGATATCACTTCCATCAGGAATTCACAAAATTAGGAAGGGGAATTTATTAATGCAGAAAACCTGCTCAATGCTTATTTTTGCACTACTGCTGCCACCTGTAAAAAGTTAGTGGGCTTAACAGGAGGCATGGCCACCCATAGTCTGACACATTTACCATAATTATGCCGGAAAGTGGCATAAGTTATAGTGAAATTTGATGCCACCTTAAAGGTGACATAGATTTCAGTCTTTGGCACATGAGTTGCCAATGGATGCATCTGATGTATTAAAAGATGTGCAGCTCATAAAACATTTGAGGCATCTTACTGTAGCGATGTTTGCATTAGGACTGCTTGTATGAAACACTGGTCTTATTTAAGTTTATTTTTTATGAAGAGCATTAAAGGGCAAAAGCATATCATTTTGGCCTCAATCTGGACATCAAGATATCTTGGCGTTGATATATGGTATTGAATATCATAGACTGCACTATACCATTCTTTGTTATCCTGTGACCGATACCACTGTATGGCATCCATCACAGGCCACAAATGGATATGTCAGGAAGCTCCTGTGATGTAACTGTTCATATATAGATAGTTATCACTATAGTTTCTCCAGCACTCACACTGAAGAAACATTTCCCAGGAGCCTAGTAAGAAGAGGCTTCACCTCTCTGAATCCTAGTGCTCTTGGGATTTGGGGAAGCTCCAGTGTCAAAACTTTCCATCACTGCAGCTTTCCTGCTGGTGTCACTGTAAAATTAGGCAGTTGCAGGAGGGAAACAAACTGCAGCCAGAAGAGCGTCAGGATGGCAGCGGGTGCAACAGCGGAGTGGCTGCTTCTTTCTGCTGCACCTGGTTACAGTCTGTTTTTTTTTCAGTTGAGTTGCATAGAGGGTTAGGAGCTGCGTAGGCGAAGTATTCCTCTGTATGTCTATACTTTGGGATAAATCTCGCAACCTTCTGTTGAAGATATAAACCAGAATTGCTCCTAATATATGTAGTGGTGAAGATGTCCTAACTTGCCATTTTCACACTTCCATAAGGTAATTTGCCATATCTGATATGCTTCATATACTTCCTGCAAATCTTTATGACAAGATAAACTGGGTTATAATCATTGTCTCTGTTTGCTGTTGAAATAAAAGGTGCCTCATTGTAAAAAGTATTGGCCATTCAGAAAATGTCTTGTTAATTACGGTACCTTTGACCACATTGCACAATACCCACTATCTGCTTAGCATTATCCTGTACAGTGTATGTACCTTGGTAGTATAATGTGTTCTTTTCTTATCTGTGTCATTGTGATCCCCTATTTGCCATTAGTATTATATTTAGTAGACTAGTATAATCTGCTTGACAGCAGCCATTATTTAAATCTGGACGCAGATGCAATTGGAGCCTTAGGATTTCAAGTGCTGTTTTGACGAAGTGTGACGCTGGCTGAATTCTGGCCAAGCTCTATTTGGTAAGAGATATTACATTCTTAGAGGTCTTTCCACACTCTTCTCTTTGCCAGTAGCAGTCACAGTGAAGAGGCCACTGGCCAGGAGCGTGTCATATTACCTCTTGTAATCAAAATGTAATTCATGTAAGAAAATATACACAAACACTACCATTAATTCATTGAAGCTGTGCTGTGTCAGTCTCCATATCATATACTGCAAGCTTTCCTTTCATTCCAAAGTAAATATACCAATTTATATAACACCAGTTTGTTAAGCCCAGCGTGAGCGGTCATGGATTTAGCCAAAAATGAATCAAATATACATCTGAAAACATTGTAGTTTGGATTGGACATCCTTTAGAATGTTTCTTTATGGATAAAAATATTTTTAATGAATGTTTATATGTTCTCACTGCCAACACTATTTGTTTTAGATGTGCCCATGTATTTTTATTATACATCAGTTTTACTGCATATTTGATTTCTAAATACTATGGTGGTATGTGGCACAAACATAGCACGCCAAGTCCACTAGAACCCGTTACTACATTTTCAACAGAGAAGTAACAAGAAGACTTCAAGTTATACCCTTGGTTCCATTATTCACCCTGGTAATTACTGTAAGTTTTGGCCTAGAATCTGCCTTTAAAGCTATTTTCTTGTCTGTCACCCACATCACTGCCATATGGATGGATGTATATGTTATATTATCCCCTTAATCCGAACGCCTGAAAAGTAGTTTTTGACCAGTTTGTGCCTCCTTGCGTTTCAACAGTTGTAACTTTCTTATTTTTTCAATGACACAGTTGTATGAGGCCTCGTTTTATTTGAGTTGTTCTTTATGGGGGAATAGTTTAAGTTCACTTATAAATAATTGCAGAATTTTTTTTCAATTTTTTTTGTTTTTTTACATTTTTTTTTACACCATTCACATTTCACACTTAATAACTTGTTAGATTAATTCTACAGGTTATTATGGTTGTGTGGATACCTAATATGTGTAGGTTTTTTGTGTATAATGTATGCACAATTATTTGTATTAAATATTTATTTTTATTTTATTTTTTTATTTTTTTTTACACTTTTTATGTTTTTTACTTTTAGAAAAAAAAAATCGTATGAAGGGGGAACTGTTTTACTTTTTTTTTTTTTTTACACTTAGTATATCATAGTATATACGTAATCATTTAAAACTAAATTATACTTAAAATACATGTATCACATACTACCATGTTACTTCGCCTCAACTGTAAACAGTGTTGAAGTTTGGATTTGGGTCAGGCCAGTTCGTCCCAACCCGCATTTTACCAGCAATCCTCGGAAAACTGTCTAACCAATTACTAGCCTTTTTTCAGACAGGAAAAAGTCAGTGCATTGTTAAATAAATAATAGCCAGTGTATCAATGAATAATAAACTTTCTTTTTCTCATCTGGAAAAAGGATGATGATTGGTTGCATGATTTTCCCAGCAAAAATCTGGTTGGGACGAATCAGCCTGACCTGAGCACAACACTAGGGGCCACATGTATGAAAACTGTTTAGGTCTAAAACTCACTTTGTTGCCTATACCAACCAATCAGTGCACCCCTTTCATTTCATATAGTGCTCGGGAAAAATGGAAGGGGCGCTCTGATTGGTTGCTCTGGGCAACCAAAGGAATTTTAGACCTAGACAGTTTTCCTACATGTGGCCATAGGTGTAACTTACATTATAATATGAGCACACACATCTATTTAATTTTTAGTAATTTAGCAACCTTTCAGTAAAAAAGGAGATGAATAAACATTTGTTACAGTGCTGGCCCTTATGGAATTGTAGCATGATGTACTGTCTGTAATAGTGTAGATGTAATGAGTTTAAGTCATCCATCTAGACATATAAAACTCTTGCTCAGTTTTCAGTGACTCATGACAAAGGCACTATCAGAACAAAGAATCGGATGAGCGATATTTTTTGTTACTCATGTTAATAGCTATATTTTGTGCACTCATTCCGCTTTAGTAAAACACAATTTTTATGTATTTGGTAACTCCTCACAATATTGGTATATTTTCCTCCACCTAAGGTTTACTGGCAAAGTTTGGGTTCTCTTTTTTTCTGGGCACTTACTACACTCAGTGACTGAGCGGTGACAAGAATTTCCACTGTATATTTTAGATTTTGCAATTTTTTTTCAAAAAGAAATGACAAGGAACAGGAAACACTGTGATATCCTTGTACTCTTTTTAACCTTCAGCTAAAATTACAGTTAAACTTAAACAAAATTTCATGGAAAGTGCAGGTACCTGTTTTTCTCCTTTCTTTTCTGATTTGTAACAAATCAGATCCAGATTAAGGAAATAACACTTTTTTTTTTTCTCCAAATATAAGTGATATTGTTTCCATATGGCCCCATTCACATAGGGTAACATGTCAGAAAAGAGGCGCTGCCACCCTAGTGCGCATTAAATCAGTGTAAATTAATGAACGAACCTGTCAAAAATCTGGCGTCTGGTATATCTTGCATAGTAAAATTGATGCGCCTATCTAGGTGTATAGCATAATTTAGGTGCATAGCATATCATTGCAAGTATATTTGATGCGTATACTTTAGGTGCATTGAAATATCTGGCGTTTTATGCCCCTAATTTTGGTGTATTGCTGTTCATTTATATAGAGAATACGGCGACAACAGTTTTTTGGTGCAAAATACACCAACAAAATGGCACAGCCCTAATGGGACATGTCACTTATAATGTTTCAGCCATATGTCATGGGCATCCATTGGCATATGCTGAAAAAGGTATCCCAACATATACAGTGGTGACGCATTCTATAAGACCGACTTAACCTCTTTTGCGTCAGTACATACTGTTTGCCCGATACATAAATGGTGACATGTATGAACGGGGCTGCACCAATTTTCTGGTGTACTTTGAACCAAAAAACTGTCGTAGCCCTGTTCTATAGACGTATGTACAGTCCTACACAAAAATTGGGCGCAGTCTCCACCAGAAACAAGACTTTTGAATGCGCCAATAATGGGCCAAAGTTTGGCACAAAACTCTAATACAGATTTACACCATGGCTGAAATAAACATTGGCACATAACACTGTATACGCCAATGTTTGGTATAGACACTCTATATGCCAATGTTTGGTATAGAACACTCTATATGCCAATGTTTGGTATAGAACACTCTATGCCAATGTTTGGTATAGAACACTCTATATGCCAATGTTTGGTATAGAACACTCTATATGCCAATGTTTGGTATAGAACACTATATGCCAATGTTTGATATAGAACACTCTATATGCCAATGTTTGATATAGAACACTCTATATGCCAATGTTTGGTATAGAACACACTATATGCCAATGTTTGATATAGAACACTCTATATGCCAATGTTTGGTATATAACACTCTTTCATACATACTGTCTGATTGTACACTATAAAAAACAGACATAGAACTGGCGAGTTGGTGGCAGGTTCATAAATATTGCCCAAAGTGTATACTGATGTGGGATAGAGCAGACATTCCAAAACAGAGTCTCTATAGTCTGCTCTATAGACTGCTATGGCTTCACCATGCATACCTGTGATTTAGGGATGCAACATATTATGAATGGAGCCTAGTTACAAATGATTTTAATTAAAGTTGCAGACTTGACACCTGTTTGCAGTTATAGTGCTCTTATAATGGGCATCTTCCAAACAAGAAGTATTGTGTGGTTTGTATTCGAATTTCTACTTTCGCTAGCTAAAGTCTGCTTTTGATAGAAGATGAATAATTCAGTTGTTTCATTACTGTTTCAGTTTTTAACATTTTCCTAAATGACATTTGAAGCTTCTTCAACATATTATACAGCTGCAGACATATATACCGTTGTATAGAACTGTACATTGAAATAAATTAGAATAATCAGCAGTCTTATTAATCTGCACAATATCACATTATTTCAACTGCATAAGCAGCAAAACATTAGATTGCTGCCAAGCACTTGAAGTGAAATGCTGTGTGATCGAAGCCATTATGAGAACAAGTCGTGATCCTCAATACCGCTTCAGAGGGTACTGATACTGTGTGTGTCCTTGTTCTGCATTGATTGTTTTCTTTTCTCAAGCACACTCAGAGTTGAATTCCCTTTTGCTGATGTTGAGTGTCTTGACCCTAACTAAACATTAGGCTTATCTTGCTCACAAAGCCATTGCTTTGTGAAGCACAAGAGACTTGTTTCACTCGTCTCTTTAGGCACAGTTGTTCTAACAGCTTGAATCGGCTTCACAGAATATTAGATGAGAATGATCAGAATAAGACTAGCCAGACTCTTGAGCAACTCTGGTTCTTGCCTTTGCTTTTGTTTTCCTGGTACAGGACCAAAACTAAGACAATAAATAAAAATGAGGATTCCTTAATATTCCGAATTTACTCACTTTGACACTGTGGGCCACATGTATGAACTTGTTTAGGTCTAAAACTCACTTTTTTGCCCATAGGTTACTATGGGCAAAAGAGTGAGTTTTAGACCTAAACAGTTTCATACATGTGGCCCTGTATTTCTCATTATTTGAAGCCACGCAGATCATTAGATGATGATCTTTTAAAGTATCCTGAATCAAATGCCATTAAAAATAATATTCTAAAAATTGGTTAAAAAAAAAAAAAGTTTCAAAGAGCCCCCTCTCCATTTTCACATGGTCGGCGCTGTTAGTTTTTGCACCCAGTAAGCTAACTAATGAATACATTTAAAACTGGGCAGTCTTCATTATCAAATGACAGATCCTGAGTCACTCTATCACCGTCCTTAGTGGACAGTGAAAACTGCCCGGTTGTCAACTTATTTATTGGTATCTGTCAAACATTTTGCTGTAACTTTTAGCCTGCAAGGTGCACCTACGTTCAACGGTCAGGATGAGGCATTTGAAGAACACACAGCTGCTTTTGGGGACCTCATATAAAAGAAATTCAGCTTGTATGAATCCTAAGTGTTATCTGAAAGATTTCTATCCTGCTGTAAATTCTGCACATGGCCACCCTCAATAGTTACTGTTGAAGTCATTTGAGGCCATCCGTCCAAATACAAGGATAACATTTAAGCCTGGCAGATTTACTCTGGGATGAGCCTGCAACTATGCATGTCTATATGTGGCCGACTGGAGAAATCAACTTAGCTTGGTGTCTTTGCTCTATTACTGATAACTGAATTTTAGCCCTTAATTTTCTGATCTCCATTGTCAATTCATTTCAAAGACCCATGGATTCATTGTTATAGAAATGTAAGCATATTGAATAGGCCACTGGATAAATATTCTGATTTGTGCTTGGTAGTATCTTTAGTAAAGAGAAGCCCTCTATAAGTCTCATAAGTTCATTTATTATTATTATTATTATTATTATTATTATTATTATTATATGTATTCTATAGCATGTACTTATATTGATATTGTTGCTGCCCTTTTGCATCTTGAAGAAGAGTAAATGGATTCTGTTTACCCCTAATAAAATCAGCACTAAACACAATTTAAATATTTTTTTGCACACACTGGCCCAGATATATGAAAAGTGTCCTTGTGGAAAGTGCTTTAGGTAGTGTTGCGTAAAAGTTGAGTTGATACTTAAGTTTGAAAGTGTCACGGCACTTTATAAATGTGTCACATCATAAGAAAAACTGCCCGTGCACCAAAATAGTGTCGTAGCTACGCCAGTTTGAAAATGGCATGAATAACAACACATGAACTTTTTGGCATGAGAGCTACGTAAATGTGTCATATGGTACAAATTGGCATAGACACGTTTCCTGAAGATTGGTGCAGACAAAAGTGTCTTGTCGGTGGACTCATTCTCTTTGGCGCAAGTGCTCTAGGAATATGTCAGATATGGCGCACGGCACTATTTCTGCCATAACCTATGACAGGAAACTGGCGCAGCAATTTTCATACATCTGGGCCTGTTTTTGAGCTAATTTCTCAAAGTAAGGTGTCCTTACTGGTAATCAGCCAACAGTACCTGCAATCTAAAAAGCAGTTGTCCTACCTACACAACCTCCATGCTTCTATATACACTGTATAAAATAGGTTTACCTGTTTATTTACAGAATAGTGAAATCTACTTGTATGGTTTTGTAATGTAAAGCTCCTATGGAAGCTATTACATAAAATTCTTTTTGAACATGACTAACAAGAAATTACATCTGTAAGACCTTAATAGAGAACTATACATATGTAACATAATTGCCTGAAGGCTGGGTACTCCTTTAATAATATACCTGTTAAGTTCCTTCATCACATGGAAATTTCCACGTGTGTTTATATATAGTATATTGTATGTTCTAAATCCGCATTTTCTAAAATAGCCTTATATCTTTTCAACTTCATTGCATAGTGACTCAGCCTTGGTGATATGCTTGCAGAAGAAAAATATCTATGAAATGTTGATTGTCCTGATTTTTTCTGTGTGACAGGATCACGTTAAGATGTCATTTGTTATTTTAACTTGTAGATGTAGTTTATAAATGGTTTATTTTTAAACTAAAGCTTTTAGTGTTTGCAATAGGAAATGTGTTTAAAATGGGCAATTTTCCTAGCCTATTCTACTAGTGCAATAATTTTAGATATGTCCATGTTTGTAAATGTAATGTGTTAGATATTATGCTTTATATGTAACATTAAAATGGGTGCACAGCTGTATAAACGCTCAGCAAAAACTGTGTCACATATCTGGCTCAAACAGTGAAGTGGCTGTAAGTGCAGAAAGTGTGATCTTTGAAACTATCAGTGCTGAAGTGACCATATCCGTGATCATTTAAAATGCACATGTAATATGTAAGGCTTATTTAATAGTTACCAAATGCACAAGAAGTTTAGACATTTTTGATCACTAGTATAAAGTTTAGTATCATAGGAATAATGATTTTCATTCAAATCATAGGGAAACTAATATCTCTACGTAAAGGATGCCATGTTACAGAGATCTCTCCTTCTAGGAGACAATGGTTCTCATGTATTAAAATTGTCTAGGTTTAAAACTGTCTTTGTGACCCATACCAACCAATCAGAGCTCAGCTCTGGAAAAATAAAAGCTGAGCTTTGAACGGTTCCTATGGGCAACAATCACGTCTGCATGAAACCTTAAAGAAAGACACTAAGATCAGTTGTGTTCAATTTTGTTGTATAATATTTCAAGAAGCTTTGGGCCACATGTATGAAACAGTTTTGGTCTAAACCTCACTTTTTTCCCCATAGAAACCTATGGGGAAAAAAGTGAGTTTTAGACCAAAACCGTTTCATACATGTGGCCCTTCATGTTTATTTTTAAAGCCATGATCAGCCATAAAATTAAAACATGAATGTTGATTATCAGGTGATAATGGCACTTGTCAAAGTTCATATCCTAGAGGCAGAAAAAATGGGTAAGCATAATGATCTGAGCAACTTTGAAAAGGGCCAAATTGTATTGGCTAGTCGACAGGGTCAGGACACTTCAAACTGGCAGTTGCTGTAGGATGTTTCTGGCAGGCAGTGCTTATAACCTACTAAATGTAGTCTAAGGAAGGACAACTGCTATACCGGCAACAGGATCATAGATGCCCAGGGTACAACACTGTGCATAGGCAGCGAGAGCTAGTTTGACTGGTCCAGTGCTACTACCTACCAGGGCTAGGACAAGGTGCCCAAAGCAAATAAGGCACAAAGCACCCCCAAATGGAAAATTTAGCCCACTCCACGTCTCCTTGCGCCCCCTTTTCTGCCTGGAATGAAGTGGCACCCTAGGCGGTCGCCTACCCATCATCCCGGCCCTGCTATCTACTGTAGCTCAAATTGTCCACCATTAGAGCGAGTAGGCATGTGAGCATCATAACTGGGCAATGAAGCACTAGGAGACGATGGCGTGGTCACATGAATCACCTTTTATTTTTACATTACCTAGGACAGTTGGGGAAGAAACTATACCAGGATGCACTAATAGAAGAAGGAAAACTGATAATGCTTTTGGCAATGTTGTGTTGAGAGACCTCAGGTCATAGCATTCATGTGGATGTTACTTTGACACATACCATCTACCTTAATATTGTTGCAAACCATGTGCAACCCTTCATGGCAACAATATTTCCTAATTCCATAATATTCCCTCTTTCAGCAGAATAATGCACCTTGCCACACTGTAAAACTTGTTTAAGAGTCTTGTAAGTAACATTACAAAAAAAGTCAAGGTTGACTTGACCTCCAGAATTTCCAGCTTTCAGTCCAGTTGAGGAACTGTGGGATGTGTTGGCCGTATTGGAGATCCTACTTGCAGGACTTAAAAGATCTGCTGTTAATGTCTTGGTGCAATCTACTACCGGACACCTTCACAGGTCGTTCAGAGTCCATAGCTCAATGGGTCAGAGCTGTTTTGGCAGAAAATGGGGTCCTCCAAAGTATTAAGCCGATAATTTTAATGTTATTGTTGATCAAAGTATGTACCTCTTTTAATTCTCACCGGAACAAGAAGTTGTTTAAAGGTGTTCCCTCTTTGAATAGTAGCCTGTCATCATCAAATGTTTAAAATGTCACTTAAGAGATAGTATCTAGAATCACTTGCTGCAGACAACAAGGAGGCAATAGTCTAAATTAGAATCCATCTAAAAGTAGCAGGCATTTGTTTTTACATTTATGTATGTGTGCTATATTTGGATCAGCATTTATTGTTCCTGGAGCAAACACAAAATAAACTGAGCAGCAGCAGAAAAGAAGGTGATAACATAAGTGACTATGAGTGCTCCTCCATCTGAGCTTTCCTAGCCTGTGGCTGTATGGTTTGTTGCTGGCTAGCTGACTGACTCATCAATAAAACATGCTACAGTTGTAGTATTTCCTTTATGGAACTGCTAAAAATCATGTTTTTGTTATTTGTGTTTGTGCGTGGGTGTATATATGTATATATTTTTTTTTCTAAATTTATACAAAGGGGAAATATATTCTTGAGTTTTGTAAAACCTACATTTACATTGGATTTAATAAAACTTTTTAATTGTTATATTTATATTTAAAATTGTATATTTACAATGTAACCAATTCACAACCAAGGCTGTGTACTTATTAGCTTTTTTCAGTTACTGTAGTGGCTACACATGCGTTTTTAAGTGTGGCATGCATATATGTATATATATATATTATATATATATATATATATATAATCCAAAGAGAAAAAGCGCAGCACTCACATGGTAAAAGTGAAAAAAGAGATGTGCTTATTCTCACATGCTACAAACCATGGTTTGTAGCATGTGGGAATAAACACATCTTTTTTCACTTTTACCATGTGAGTGCTGCGATTTTTCACCTTGGATTATTTGAACTTGGAAGTCTTTTTGCCTGGCTTCTTTTTTCGTTGGCACCCTGCATTATTACTCTTAGGAAGTGCTGCTTTTTCTTCTTGAATACATTTTTTTTTTTTTAAATCACTTTTTTTCTTTTATATTGAACAAGTCAAAGGGTATACATACAATAAACTCCAGATATAATAAGGAGCAGATGCATAGTAATAACATGGCAAAGTAAAATTTTTTTTTTTTACAATTAGATTTTTATAACACAAAACAGTACCAGATAGGCACAACACCCAGAGAGAAAGGAAGAAAACCCTTCCCTCCCCTCTCAGAGCATGCTCCATCCCAAAACCTTCATAAGGAAAAGGAGACATAACAGCTTAAGGTGGTCTAACGCTTAACAGTTGGACACAGATAAGAGATTGTGTCTATCCCTCAAAACTGGCCTGGATGGTAAGTGGGGAATCCACCTAGAGACCCCAGATCTTCTCAAACATGGCTATAGCATTTCTTTTGACATAGACGCTTCTCTCCAGCCTCCATATCGAATTCATTTTATTGACAAATTCGCTAGCTGTTGGAGCACATTGCTTAATTCAGTGATAGGCAATAAGTTTACGTGCAGTATATAATAACCTTGAAATGCTTTAGGATATTGTGGAATCAGGTGACACATCACGCAAAAGACCTAACACACAGACTGAGGGCTCAGCTGGAATGGAAATACTGTGGACAGAGTGTATAACACCTAAGACATCCTTCCAAAAATCACCCACACTTGAAAACACTTGACACTCTGGTCTTTGTACTCCTCACCTGGTTGCCACCATACACGCTTGCCACCATTGAAACCAAATACATTTATCTTGGTCTCATCAGACCACAGGACATGGTTCCAGTAATCCATGTCCTTAGTCTGCTTGTTTTTAGCAAACTGTTTGCTGGCTTTCTTGTGCATCATCTTTAGAAAAAGGGCTTCCTTCTGAGACGACAGCCATGCAGACCAATTTGATGCAGTGTACGTCATATGGTCTGAGCACTGACAGGCTGACCCCCACCCCTTTAACCTCTGCAGCAATGCTGGCAGCACTCATATGTCTATTTTGAAAAGACAATCTCTGGATATGACGCTGAGCATGTGCGCTCAACTTTTGGTGAGGCCTGTTCTGAGTGGAAAGTGTCTCCTGTTAAACCACTGTATGATCTTGACCACCATACTGAACTTCAGTTTTAGCGTGTTGGCAATCTTCCTATAGCCTAGGCCATCTGTACGTGGAGCAACAATTCTTTTTTTCAGATTCTCACACAGTTCGTTGCCAGGAGGTGCCATTGCCATGTTCCAGCGACCAGTATGAGAGAGTGTGAGAGTAATGACACCAAATTTAACATACCTTCTCCCCATTAACACCTAAGACCTTGTAACACTGAGTCACATTACATCATGGAGGGAAAATGGCAAATTGAGCACAATTTGTCCATTTTCACTTAGATTTGTACTGTTGCCAGCGGTTTAGACATTCTTGGCTGTGTTTGAGTTATTTTGAAGACACACCACATTTACATTGTATAATCCCTACACTGACTACTCTATGTTGTATCAGTGTCATATCTTCAGTTTTGTCCCAGTAAAATATATATTACAATATTTAAACTAATATATATATATATATATATGTATATGTATATATATATATATATATATATATATATATATATATATATATAATGTACATCCCTCCCATTTTTTTAAAGTAGTGTAATATAACTTTTCGAGGGACAAAGCTGAAGATATGACACTGATACAACATAGAGTAGTCAGTGTACAGCTTGTATCATTGGGACAGTAGAGGGCAGTCTGAAGAAGTTGTGTGCTAGCACTGCATAGCTGGCAGAGTCAGGACAGTGGGCGGTGGCTGCGCTACATACACCGTCCTACAGCTGTTTAGCGCACTGAATACAGAGTAGATGCCAGCAACTCCGCAGCCTCCTCCCCAAAACTGAATTGTCATTCACTGTAGGCAAAGCGCAATTGTGCTGGCCATACAGTAGCCTCTGCCTACAAGCAGCCTGCTCCTGTGAGTTGTCCATACTAAAGCCCGCAGTAAGGGCCACATGTATGAAAACTGTCTTGGTCTAAGACTTTCTTTGTTGACAATAGCAACCAGTCAGAGTTCCCCTTACAAAACATCTAGTGCTTTGACAGAATGAAACGGGCGCCCTGATTGGTTGCTATGGGCAAGAAAGAAAGTCTTAGACCAAGACAGTTTTCATACATGTCTCCCTAAGTGTTTGGTTTACTGATGTGTAATGATAGTATGTAGGGTATAGAGATCAGGGAAGAGGTATACATACCTTCCACCCATCCTGGATTCCACGGGACAATCTTGGATGGAAGGGGCTGTGGCATGGTCCCAGGTGGTCAAAGGTATATCCCTGAATATAATCATCCTCCCAAACCAAAGATACAGCAGAACTATGGTCATCGTAGCATCTGCCTTTAACAACAAACATATTGAAAATATACCTTATCTAAAAGGATATCATTTCTAAGTTAGAACTAAATTTTCATTTGAGATATAGTTCCTGTGTAGCATTCAGTAGGACTTAGACGGACAGCAATTTAGGTGCACAATAATTATGAGCATCACTGGAAATGATGGTAGTGCATGGCATGTAGTAAGCTGAAACATAAGGTTTGTGCAGTCTAAACAGTGTTCATTTAAGTGATCCCTCTAGCATCACATGATGCAGATCTCTACTGTCAAATGCAAATGAAAAGGATTAGAACTACTTATATTCTGTAGAAAGGTCTGACTTAGTTAACGCTTGACATATGACCATTCCAGCTGTGTTATGTCTGCAATTTAATTATTTGCATTTGGAAAAAAAATGTATACACTTTTCATACTTGGATTTTTGCCAGATTATGATATTCTTTGGATTGAAGGGGTAGGGTAGGGTAACTGACTTTTTTTTTTGTATTATGCAACATATTTAATAATTTTTGGGGGATCTTTTACTAGAAATAGAAATATATTTTGATTTATGCGCATAGCCTAATATGTTAAGGCTTCTAAGCAGGTTGGCTGCACAAAAAGCTTTAAATATTATATCACCATTTACTATTGGTTCTGTTGTTTCATTCTATAGACCTTTAGGGCATGTCCCCACTGCACGGGTTTTCGGCCAGTTTTTCAGCCGATTTGTAGTTTTTCAGACCGCCTGAAAAAACCGGCCGAAAATGAGCACAATGGTGCTCTATGGAAAACCTGTGCAGCAGTCCCCACTGCACGGGTTTTCCGTTCAGCGGTTTTTCCGCCCGCGGTCTGGTCGCAAAATATTCTACAAGCACAATCTTCCGGCTTCAGAAAAGCCGCCACCCCCTTCCCCCCCCCGTGACCGTGGGGACGGCCGCAAAACAGGACAAATTCCCAGCCGGCAAACTGACAGGTATTTGTCCTGTGCCGTGAGAACACGCCCTTATGGTTTAAGTCATGGCCAAGTGATTTTTAAACAATACCTCTGCTTAATATACAGCAGTCAATCTGCCATATGCATTTGTTGCCGTATCTCACTAGGGCTGCCTATTTCTTCCTAGTACAGATCAGGTAAGTCTAAACAGAGTGCCTCCTTTTTACAGGCAATACAAAAGCAATAGGCAACCTGTTGATATCAATATAGTGCGATAAAACAGATTTACCTCCATCGCTAAATTATTTCTTACCAGAAGCACAACTACAATGTAATGGGCCCCATAACAGAATGATAGCGCCTCCATGCCAACAGTAAGGCAAACAGCTGCATAACTAATTTTAATTGAGAATCGATCAGAGGGTAGATACTCTGTTTCCCCGAAAATAAGACACCCCCAAAAATAAGACATAGTGTATTTTTTTATGCAATTCAGAGTTTGGCTGCTTATGCTGATGTTTGTGATGAAATCACTGCAGTATTTTAATACATGTTGATGTTTTGTTCAACAATAAATGTGAATTATTGTTCATAGAAAAAAAAAACATCCCCTGAAAATAAGTCTGAGGTCGTCTTTAGGAGATAAAAATTTATATAAGACACTGTCTTATATTCGGGGAAACAGGGTAGCAGTATCATATAGCAGATCTTCTGCATAATGCCTAGCTATATAATAGAAAGCAATTCAACTGTTTTTAAACCACAAAAAATAACTGTCCTGCACTCAATTTAGGCCAGGATCACATCTGCCTTGGTGGTTACATTCGGAGCCTCCATCACACCGGTAGAACTGGATCTGTTTAATGGTGGACACCACTGGTGCCTAATGGAATCCGGAACTGTTGAGTTTCTGTTTTGATGCTCATGATTTTAAAGCAGCATGATGCTCTATATTTTTGGTATTTTTTTATGAGCAACGGAGGCTCAGAACGTAAGCTTTGACGCAAATGTGAACCTAGCCTTAAGTCTCATCGCTTCTGGACCCAGTAGCTGTTGGCTTGGTTATGGTTACATCTCTATTGACCACAAAGATTAAAAAAACAACAACGGTCTACTTAGATTATTAATCCCCTTTTCTTTGGCTAAATTCCACCCCCTCAGTCACTCCACAGCCACAAATAAAACAGATGTGCAGAAGATTAACCAATGTGTTCTCGGTGGGATTTCTACAAGACTGTTTGTTTTTAGGAACATGCAGAAAATTCTGCCGGTTGTAATTTTTCCTTTCACAAACTCTTAGGGTACGCTCACACGGCGTGTTGGGTCCAAGTGAACAAACGTCTTTAGATACTTGTTTGGATCCATCTATCGGAACTTAAACAGACCAAAACACATAACTAATAAATAGCCGTATGATTTACATGGCTTTTACTGTGAAACACGCACCGGCGTTCACACGAGTGATCACTGATGCGCGTCTCACTCCGTCTTTCGGATCCGTCCTTCGGATCCGTTCCAAGAATTGACATGTCAATTCTTGGTCAGAAAGACGTTTCAGGATCCCTATTTAAAACTATAGGGTGCGATCCTGATGCATCCAACACGTATACAAACACGCAGCTGCGTGTTGGATCCGTTTAGGATACGATCGCTGCTGTGTTTTTGGATGTGAATTTCGGATCCAAAATGAGATTCAAAATCGCTGTGTGAACAACCCCTTAAAGTATAGATGGATGTTTATATTTTTTGTTAAGATGACCTGCTGTCTTATGGGTATTTTGTAGCAGTCTCACAATATAGTAAAGATTTTATTGGAATGTATCACCAATATATTTTTTTTTACTAATTAAAACCAGATAATGCTACATATTTTTTTTTGTTAGCTGTTTTTATTTTCTGATTCTAGATTTTTGTTTTCTGTATTTGAATATGAAGGCAGTCATTTTGCCTGAGCTGCTTTTACAGCATTTAGAGGTATGCTTTACAGCAGCTACATGGATATAGGATCCTGTAAAAAGGATTCATTGACTTCTCTGTGACCCTGGAGGAAGTTGTGCTGTAAGGGAGAGAGGGTGAGCTGTGAACATCACCTATTGTGAATAGTAAATTCTGGGTTGTCTATACATTCATGTCACATTTCATTATAACCCTGCCTGTGCTGAGCAGTCTGCTCAGTGATCTCTACAAAACAGAAAGTGTCAGCCAATTATTAGGCTTAAAGAGGTTGTCTCACTACATTGATTCATCTTACCTCAGTGCTGTTTTCTTGGTTTCATTTTGAATTCAGGGGCGTGTTTACTGGCTTCCACTATGCTGCAGTAGAAGCCAGGTCTGTAGCTATAGCAACCCGTGCTGGCAGCCTATCAGGAGAGATCAAACAGGTCTGTAGCTATAGCAACCTGAGGAGCTGATGCAGCCCATACAAGAGGTAGGGAACACAGAATAGGTAGGACACTGTTAATGGACACATATTGCAAAGTGACTTGTTTTTGCAAGCTCTCTAACATAAAAAGCAATCCTTGTAGTGAGACAACACCTTTAATGACCACAGTAAAAACTAAAGGATTTCAGGATATTTTAAAACATATAGTAATATGAAAAATTGAGAAAAACATCCTCAAAAATTGTTTAAAAAATGTTTAACATAAAAGCATGATTTAAAAAGTAGCTCATTTTCCGAAGATACATGCCTTTTAAACTGTACCTATTCAGAATGTGGACTATAAAAAGTTTTTTTTTTTTCAAAGGGAGGGAATCATTAGTTCAGTCTTAAGAGAACTGAAATACTTAAAGATGACAATGGAGAGAAGGGGCACTCTCTGGCCGGTATAGATTACAATACTGTGTGATGAAACAAATATGAAGCAAGATTTTATTCTGTTAACCAGCTTGAATAAGATAAATGAAGTAACTGAGAAATAAGTAACTGTTTCATAATACTTAATTAAATGACATTTTCTGAATAGCACTAATAAATTTAACTAAGCTTCATTAAATGTTATTTTTCCTGCACAGCTAATGCAGTTGAGAGTAATAGCTTAGGAGCTGAATCCAAATGTCTGAGCGTATTTCTAGCAAAGCTCCTCCCTATTAGAGCAGATGTGGCAGGCATACAATGGAAACTTCTGTGGCTTATGTGTCCTCAGGCATATCCTAGTGAAAGAGGTTATCCCACTGAGATTGTGGGCTGCAAAATATACATGGGCAACAAAACTAAATGCTTTTACTGTTCAGTAAGGTCATTTTCATAAGCGGGCCCCCGCAAATTGCTCTAGTACCCTTTTTTCAGCATTTGTGTGCGATTCTGCAAAACATGTTTACAGTAAGAGGCTGACGTAGTGGTCTAAGGTTTCCCTCCTGGATCTGCTCCCAGTTCATAGGCGTTGAGATTTCCCTGTTGGTTTTCTAGACGTAATATGAGGAATTGTCTACGTTTTTTTTCTTCATCTACGTCTGTATCATAGCAGCTCCTGCTTCTTATGTTTTTCTTAAATAAAATGTCACTACTTCTTAATGAGTAGACTACTCTTTTTATAACTGTAAGGGTCTGGATATTCTCAGAAGAATTCCTTACAGAAATGAAAACTATTTCTTGTTGGCTTCCAGAATACTGACAAAAGACTAAACAGAGTTCAGGTTTTATTTTTGTAGAACTCTGGATTATGAGATATATATTCATTTTTGTACCAAGTAGCCCTTCATATAAGTACTGAAAAAAAATTGTGGAGTGTTGGCGCTGAGCCAAGGAAAATGATTTGCACAAGATCCAAACATATTAGGAGTAATTCTGACGACTTCAAATCTGAACACTTAAAACAATAATATTCTAAATAATTTTAACTTCAGTTTTAAATGATTATTTTCTTTAATAGTACGAAGTATATTCTTGAGCGCTAGTTATATATGTAGCTATGCTGAAGCAGCACTGAATGAACACCTGCCTAGAGGCTATTTTTTACACAACAGGCCACTGTCGTGTTTACAAAGCAGGAAAATAATTATGAAATCTACCTGCTCCATCATTTTAGTCATAGGTCTATGATAGAAAACCCATGTAAACACTGTAAGAACAATGCAACAAGACATTTGTTATTAGACTGGTTTCACATGTGGAGACTGGGATGCAGCTGACCAAAAACGCAGTGGCCCAGATGCATGAAAGTTGCCGCGCCAGCTTTCTGTCATAGGTTACAACAGAAATAATGGTGTGTGCCATATCCGACATATTCCTAAAGCATTTGCGCCAAAAAGAATTAGAATATTCAACAAGACCAACCCTTTGAACTTTTCAGGCTGCGGTCTACGCCAGTTCATTCGATATGACACATTTATGTAGCTTACAGTTCATGCTTTGTTAGTCATGCCATTTTTAAAGTGGCAAGTAAGACACTCTTTTTGGCACGTGGGCAGTTTGTGGCACATTGAACTGCTGTTTAACTGTAGAACCATGTAGCCATTAACCAGCTATTTTTTATCTGAAGTCAGTTTGAAAGCTGTGCCAACTTGCATGGCTTAGGTTGCATCTTGGTTGCATCACTACCGCAACGTGTAACACCAGCCTGAAGGAATAGTGTATTCATTGTTTGAACCATCAATATTATTCACTGTGCACGCTCACATATATTTAATTTATTTTTTATGTTGCCGTGTGTTCACGGTTACTGTTGATTGTCACTAGGATTTCGGAATGCAGTACTCTTTGTGGACCTTTTAGAGGTTTAGTAGGGGAATGTGAGGGCATAAGGTTCCTTACCCCCATGCAACCTTGGCTGTCTCCGGAGAGGCTAACCTTCTTTAAGATCTTCTTGGTTAATGCTCAGCCTCTTCATTCATGCTGATGCCAGGAGCAAGATTGAGTCTACCTCATCTTTGGCAAAAGGAATGGGAATAAGGTTAAGAGGGGGCTCTTTACTTGCAATAGGCCACATCCTTTTGTATGACAGAGTTGAACGTTTGAATCCCCTTTGGTTAAAAGAGTACTTAAACTAATAAAAAAAATCATTATTAGATCAGTAGCCTTAAATTATTTTTGCCAATGAATCAGGGACCATGTCCCCTTTTACGTTTTCCAGGCTCCGCTCCGTACGTAGTAGTGCCTGTGTTGGGTGTTATAGCTCAATTTCATTCACTTGAACAGAACAAAGCTGTTGTGAACTGCAATACCAGTGACAGCCACTACTGAATGTATGTTGATTTGATACAGTTTGATTCTGTTCTCTACAGGGGCCAATGGGATTAAAAGAAATTCTAAAGCACTACATAAATCACACAAAAGTGCGTTTAAAGGCTGTATATAAATAACCCAAGTAAAAAATAATACAGTTTGTATTCTGACATCAAATTTATTTCATTTGGTGTGTAATTGTAGCTGATCACATAAATATTTTTCTCACTATATAACTAGAAAGAGGGCCAAAATACAAATTAAAGGATGGCAGAGTAAAACAAAGTGCTTAGTTTGCTTTATATTGTCTAAAGCCTAATAACCATCAATATGTCAATTGAGCAAGTAAGCTACAGTCTCTCATAAAAGGAGCAAACTCTGTTTAGATCTTGTTTCTTTAGAAAGTCTCATGGATCGTAGACAGAAGAAATAAAACCCATTTTGCCAATGCTCAGAAATGAAAAAAAAAACATCTGGTATATAAATTTGAGCAGTGATCCCCAGAAGCCCTTAAAGTTTTGTTCTGTTTAGTTCTGGCAGACCTAATATAAACTACTGCTAGGAAGATTTGGATACTGGCACCACATACTCTTTTTTTTTTTCCCCCAACCGCTGCAAAATCTATTCAATTTTTTTAATAGCTTTGAGATTTAAGCGACGGAGGAGTGTCAAATAAGAAAAATGAAAAGTCCGCACTTCATCACTAGAAGGCCAACCTCTTTAAACCGAGAACTGCAAATCGATTTGCCTGAGAATGCAAACGACCCTAATGTTTCTAAGCTAACAGAAATACCTGAGTTCTGTTTGAAATAGACTTCTTGCACAAAGAGACTTCTGTACACAAAATATGATTATTTCAGACACTTGTAATAAATCAGGTTGCTCTGTATGTGAAATGTCTGTATGTATGGGGCGTGAGAGTAGATGTAGAACAAAAAGGGCTTTCACTAGGAGCTGTCGAGATACATTTTTTTTTCTAAGCATGCAAAGGTTGTGCGGTCTAGTTCAAAATAACTAATATTTGCTTTGCCTAGCCTGTATGCTGACATACATATTCAAAAGCAGTTGCTGCACAATGCTATGACATTGTTCGTAGGGCAAACTTGCTGCACAATTTCTTTCACAGGCAGGGATAGCAGATATGATATCAGTCATTTTTTAGGGAAAGTTCTGTTCACAAATATGTATTTATCCATTTAATGTATGCACTGTGATGTATATGTTGATGCCAGAAAGGCATCCATCACCCATAACGATGATTTATTTTGGGACAGTGTCATGGGAGCCTAGGGCCCCCAAAGGGGTTGACCTTTGGGGCCCCAGTTGGTTTTTTGGGCCCCCCCGGTGGAGTTTTTTTAGACCCCCCCTCACAGCTACTATAAATGACTGTACATGCCTCCTATGCTCTGCCACTTGCTTTTTTGCCTATCTTTCTCTGCTTTTTTGCCTTTCTGAGGTTTTTATTCCTTAAAATACAACTTTTGGTCTACCAGCTCAGGGGGGCCCCTGGGGTTTTCTGTACAAAGAAACTTTCAAAATGTAGAGAACACTAAATGAAGATGTTTTCCAAACATATTGCTTTGTTCATCTGTTTTTGTTAAGGAGCTAAAAATGATTTTGTCACCGTCTGAGCTCTGTCTAGTTTCCCAAGTGACAGACCTGTGTACACTTTCTCCCCTGCTGTTTGTTCTATCTGATAGCAGGGAGTGATGTCATCACACAGGTTGTGGGCAGCAGTGTGAAAGCTTGTGTGTTATCTGATTTTTAAATACTGTCAAAAGACAGTAATTACTCTACTGTTTACATTAGCTAAAGAAATTTCTCTGGACCTCATAAAAAGGTAAATTTATTTAATCTAGACTAATAAACAGAGAAGTCTGAATACACGGAGCTCATATGCTAATTACAGACAGCTTGATCAGGAAGTGACAGAGCAAAGCAGCATTATTTCATTCACGCATCCTATGAAACTTTGAGATGAGACAACCCCTTTAATGGATGCCATACAGCGGCATTTGTCACCCATATGGTTCTGTTGTAAAAAGGTATATGTTTTTCACTGAACTGCATGGGATAGAATAGCAAATTCTACTGTAATATACCGTCCAATTTTTGGTGTACTGATATACATTGGCACAGCACTTTTGGCCTGTTTGGCTATTTTGGGAGCTTTCCCAGCATGTACAAATCTCATCTACTTGCTGTAGAAATGTAGCTGTGGTACAGATATTTAAATTTATAAATTTATTTTTGCGAAATTCAGGTGTGTTGTGGATTTCCCCTAATGAGTTCAATAGAAGGGTTAAAATCAGCAACAAATTTTTGCAGATTTGACTTCAGATCACCCATGGATCTACAGCTGAGTCCTCCCTTGACACTCCCGTGACAACACATTCTTGGTATTTCATTGGTCCTCCACAACTACTTGAGGTCCAAACTAATAATATTTGTCACCAAGGACATAATGGTCACAATGGCTGGATTATCTACATGTGGTCACTATAATAATTGTCAAGTGGTCTTTGTGCTTTCTGTGAAGTATGTAACTATCTAATACCGTTTAATGTCCCAACATTGCAGACCTTATCAACGTGAGGAATTTTATTTTCATTCAGTTTGTACATGGACAAATCAAACAGGTTTTCTCACAAAGCACGTCTTTTTTTTATAAAAAAAAAAAACTGGTTTGGTGATCAGCACAAAATATACCAATTTAGAGGGCATAGATGTAAGGCTGGGTATGGACAATGTGTAGTTTACTACATAGTCTAGAACCACGCTGTAAAACAATACATGTGTGAAACCAAGCTAATGATTTCAGAAAGAACCAACCATAAACAACTGTTATTAATGCAGTTGCTAAATCGATGGCACTAAAACGATCAGACGTAAAAATCATTTTAATCGTAATCCGAAGGTTCTACATTTTTCATTTCATGTAATTATGTGCCTTTTGGGGTCAATAATGATTTTTCTCTGTGAGACACATCATCATGAAGCTTCTTTAAAATAATTAGCTGTCAATGAGTTTGTATATTCAAGCTGTTGCACTGGCATTCTTTAACAAAGCATGTGATTGGAACATTAAGAACTGTTTTTGCAATTTTGGCTGTGACATTTCCTACTTTGAATAATGGACTTACAGGGAAATGAAATGAAAAATATAATATTGTTTCTTTAATGGTCTGAAGGTGGGGAAGGGTATTCCCTGAACTATGCTAAATGGTTTCCACTTTGCAAGAGTCAGTAGAACTCTCCATCACCTTGGGGGTTGTGATATTCACAGGTTGCTAATTTAAACTATGTCAGATAGTAGAAAAATGCAGCCTTTTGCTGGAAATATATAACTGAAAAGCTAAAGAAGGAAATACATTCCACTTGAAGCAGCAGCGTATGATAATGGAAAGGATGACATAACAGAGATCCCTTTTCTTAATGATTTCATACCTTAGTTTGTGCCAAAGGACATTTCCAAAACCTGGAAAAAACATTCACCAAAAAGGTATGCACTGTGTTGACGTCTTCAAGTTTGCAAACCAAGAAGTGAAAACTTATTGCGGAGTATTTCTAAATAAATACAAGGCAATTTACAATAAAATCTAAACTGCCTCTGATAGCTGTAGTTCTGGGTAATTATAGTCCAATGTAATACTAATCTCAAGGATCATTTTAGATTTATAAATGATCTGCTAGATCAGCTGCCAGTGGAACTGCTACCATTTAGATGCACCTTATTTGATAACGTGATACATTAGTACATTAGATCAAAAGCATTATGTAATCTGAAATGTTGTAGAGCAATGAGCACCTTCATTGGGTTGAGTAGTAAATTTTGCTTCAAACAATAAATGGTTTGGTCGCATAACATGCACACGCCAATGAGCCCCATCGAGATGTTCTTTCCTACATCTCATATATTCAACAAAGTCCACAGTTCAAACAGGCTCATACTCTTATTAGTGCTCAAACATCATGCTTGAGAAAGAAAGCAAAGTCTTTCGAAACGTCGCTGCTAGATGCAGCAAGCCAATGCTCCTGCCAGCTCTAATAAGAGTATGAGACTGTTTGAAGTGTGGACTTTAGTAAATTCTGCTATTGGTTTAATCCATGTCACAGCAGAGTTTTAGTAAATTAGTATAGTATTAGTATATTTAACAGCTCATAGATTAGATACAGATGACATAATTTTTATCATCATTCTTTTTATAAGATGCGTAGTTATTATTGAAGGATGTAACATACATTTAAGTTAGTAACATTAAGGCTATGTCTCCACTGTAGAGCGATTCTGTCTTTTTTTCAGCGTTATTCGTTTCCTAAAACCACTGAAAAGAGGTCCCATAGACTTTAAGGTTATATTCACACGGCGTAATTGTGGGGCGTAATTGCGGGTGTTCGGGAGTCGTGCTGATACGCACGTACCCCCGCAGACCGCCGGCCCCATAGACTTTCATTACTCGTGGCGCATGTTCGCCGCAAGTAATTGACATGTCATTTATCTCCCCGCGCGTACAATACAATCGTATTGTAGAAGCAGGGAGAGGAGGCGTAATCCATAGTTCTCTATGGATTACCATAATTTCGGCGCTCTTCTCGCTCGTTTTAGAGCGCAAATGCGTGGAGAAATGCGTGCCGAATTTTGCCCGTGTGAACATACCCTAATAGTGAAAATGTTCTGTAGTCTCCACAGAACATTTTTTTTCTGCTCGATTTTGCTGCTTGTCGTTTTTTGTAACATGTTGCAAAAAAAAACAACAGAGCAGGGCAGAAAATTTACTACTGAAGTCAATCAAGTATATCAACCGCCGGACATTTTTTGCCACGGTTTTTGGATGGTTCTGCTGAATAACTCCCAGGTCTTTAACAAGGTATATGGATTTTGCATACATTAAAAACTGCCCCAAGACAGTCCAAAAAAACGCCAAAAAATGCACAAACTTAAAGGGGTTGTCTCGCTACAATGATTGGGTTTTAATTAAAAGATCTTTAAAAAACAAGCAGCTTTGCAATATATGTTTCATACAAATGTCCTACTGATTTTGAGTTAGCCCTGTTAGCAGGAGTGGATCAGCTCCTCAATTCTGTATAGCAGCCGACCTGTTGATCCTTATCTTACTGGCTGTCAGGTCTGTATGACTCACTACAGGTTGGAGCAGAGAGCCCCTCCTGCACAGAATGCTTCTGTAGTAGAGGGAGGGGGGAGGGAGGGCTTCTATTTTTTTGTCTTTTTTTTTACCCCTTTGGGGGTTTCCCCCTAAACCCCTTAAGGCCCTTTGCTTAAAAGGTTATTTATTCACAAGGGAAAATTTCCGAATTTTTGTTGGGGAGGGGAAAAGGGGGCTTGGCACCCGGGGCCCATGGCCGGGGTTTAAACCGTGGCCCCTTTTCGCCCCAAAGAAAAATTGACAGAAACCCCCCTTGCCTTTTACATAAATCGTTTTTTTGAACGGGGAAACAAAAATTTTTAAACAGATACTTTAATTTTTTGCCCCCCCTGTATTGGGGGCCCATTTCTAGAAATCCCCCCTTTTTTGCTGGGTTGGGGGAACTTGTAAAAAAGGGGGGGTTAAAGGGAACACATTTTTTCTGTCATTGCCCCTTCTTTTTTAACAAGTTTTTGAAAACCGGCAGGCCAAAAATTTAGGGAAAACCCCCCCCCCCTTATAAAACGGCGTTTTTGGGCCCTTTTTTGGGAGGGGGGGGGGGAAAAAAACCCGGAACCCAAGAAAAAGGGTTTTCAACTTAAGGGTCAGCAGCAAACCCCAAAAAAAAAACCCTTTAATAAAATATTATTATTAATAACTTAATAAAAAGGAAAAAAGGTTGTTTTTTGAGCTGTTTTTGACATGCACTGAACAAAAAACTCAGTTTTATGAATGGCTTTAGGTTTTTGGTTTTTTCAGTGGGGTTTTTTGGCCAATGCGTGTGCCCCTAGCCCCCCCAAAAAAAAAAAAAAAAATCGAGTTTCTTGAAAATTTTGTGACCAAAAGTATTACGCATTCAGTGTAGCAATAAAAAGTAAACTATTTGTAATTAAGATTTAGATGACTAACAATAAATGTATTTTTCTGTTTCAGATGGTCATCATGTATGGGAAATGGAAGCCAAGACGGACAAAGAAATGTTTAAGACTGTGAGTATGATTTTTTTGTTGAAAGTCATAGATGGGTCTTTTCTTAGAACCACATTACTGTCAAGACCAGTGGAAAATTTTGGCTTCCAGTTTATTGATCATTTTTAAAACTTAAAAATGAAAACATTTCCAGCTATAATTATAATACCAAGAGAAGTGACCCGGTTTTATACTTTGGGTCCCCACCCTGAAAATACCAAACACCCGCTTCTTATTGAGTAACTTTTATTTTTCATTTTGAAGGCCGAAAAAAGACGAACTCCCCCCCAGTTCAGCCTGTTGTGCTAAGGTTTGACCCCGAGGAAGGCAAAAAACCCCAATGGGTAGAAGGAAATTGTCCTCTTTTTAAGGAAAAATTCCTTCCCGACTCCAATTGGCAATGGGAAAAAATTCCGGGACAATGCCCCCCTCTCCAGAATCCTAGACCATAACTTTTTTTAAAATTATATCAAAAATGCACCCAAAACCCCTTTTTTTGAACTCTGTTAGTAAATTTCACCATGACAAGTTCCTTGGCAGGAGTTCCACATCTCACGCCTCCACAGTAAAGAATCCCTTTCTTGTTTATTAAAAAATTTCGTTCCTCAAGACGTAGGGGATGCCCCCCTTTTTCCAGATACGGGCCCTGGGTTTAAATAAATCGGGGAGATCTTTATTGCCCTTTGATTATTTAAAACATATTTATTATGTCCCCCCGAAGCCGTCTTTTTCTAAACTAAATAACCCTAATTTTGCAAATTTTTTCGGGGTCGTGTCCACCCAGCCCTTTTATTTTTTTTGTTGCCCCCCCTTTTACCTGTTCAAGCTCTAAAAATTTCTTTCCTGTCACTGGGCCAAAACGTACACAAAATTCCATGTGGGGTCAACTATGACTTGTAAAAGGAGAATAATTTCTCAATCATGTGCCTTATGCCCTTCTAATGCACCCCATGACCTTTTGCCTTGGCAGGCTTCTGCATGGCTGCTAAAATTAATTTACTGCCACCAGGACCCCCAATTTTCCCCATGTCATTTTTCCCCCAGCCTTTTCTCTAACAGTAGTCATTAATGGATTTTTCCTCCCATGTCAAACTTGCATTTTTTGGGTTTAAAACCTCTCTGCCTTTTCCCTGCCCAGGCCCCCACTTATCCGATTTTTGTAATAAACTTTCCCTCTTTGTGTTGATTCTTTACAGAGCTGTATCGTCTGAAAGATCGTATTTTTCTGGAAACCATGTGTAAGATCTTTAATAAAATTTGAAGAGGATGGGGCCCAATACTGACCCCTTGGGTACCCCACTTTTAACAGCAATCCAGTCAGGTATGTAACCGTAATTAAATACCCTTTGTTTTCTACAGTGACCATTCTTCCCCATTGCACACGTTTTCCCCCAGTCCAAGCTTTCCCCTTTTTTTACTTACCAAAACCTTTATGTGGAAACCGAATCAAATCTTTAGAAAAATCTAGATATTGAATCCATTGCCTCCCCGATCCTCCTAGATGCTTCCTCATAGAACTATAGATTAGTTGACAGGGACCGATCCTTCATAAAACCCATGCGGAAACGGCGTTATACTTTTATTTCAGTGAGAACTCCAGGTTCCCCCTTTAAAGAAAACCTTCAACCATTTTACCTAAAAACAGGGTCAAATTTAAACCCGGCCAATAGTTTCCTGGATCACTTTTTGCCCCCTTTTTTTAAATTAGGGCACCACATTTTTTTGCCCAAAATCCTTTGGGACAAAACCCCGTTTTAACGGGTCCAAAAAATATTAAGAATGGGGGCCTTCTTGACATCACTTAACTCCCTTAGGACCGTGGTTGTATGCCTTTGGCCGGGGTTTGTCTTTTAATCTTCTTAAACGGACTGCATTCTTCCGGGTTTTAGACAAAAATTTTAAAGGGGGGTTTTTCCCTACCCCTTGTTCAACAGGAAGCTCTCTCGTAAAACAGTGGGAAAAAATTTTTAATTATTTTTGCTTTTTTCTCATCGCCCTCTACTTTTCTCCCCTCGTTTTTTTTAAAAAGGGGAAAACATTTTTCTGTTTTATTTTTTAAACTTTTTATATATTAAAAAAAATTTTTTTTGGGGGTTGTTTAATTTCTTCAATATGTTTTTCCGTTCCACTTTGTTCCTTTACTTTATTTACACACTTTTTTTTTTCCTATAGCTTCTTAGTGCCTCTTCATCCCCCCTGTTTTAGTAGGTGAAACCTTTTTTTTTGTTTTTTTTTGCCTCTTTTACATCCCTGTTAACCCAATTGGGTTTTTTTTTTAATTTTTTTTTATTACCATAAGGATGTACCCTCACAGTGTAGCCTAGTGTTTTTAAAATATCCCATTTATTATTATTTTCTGCCCTATTTAAACATTTCCCCTTCATTGGGTTTTAGGGCCTTCAAAAAAGGGTAAAAATTTAAACCTTCCTAAATTTGTGTTTTTGTGGGTCCTTGACAAAAAATCTATTAAGGGTATTCACGGCAGAAGATTTGTTGCAAAATTTCTATAACTTTATCTCCAAAAGAAAGGGTTTCAAAAATTTATCTATTTTGTGCCAAAAGGTTTCCATTTGTGAATGAACTGACCCTTCATGGCAGAAAAATCCCTGTGTGAAAAAACCCTTGACCCTGTTAACAGATGGAAATATATGTGATGTGTGAATTATTAAACGTTAATGGTTGCAATATACTTTTTTTTTATTACAGAACTCACTAGTTGTGGAGATCCCGCCATTTCGCAATCAAAGAATATCTAGCCCAGTTCAAGTAAATTTTTACGTCTGCAATGGAAAGAGGAAAAGAAGCCAGTACCAACAATTCACCTATCTGCCAGCCAATGGTAACATAATGACTCATGAAAGTGTTTCTTATATATCTGAAGCTGGGGTTGAAAATTTTTTTTAAAGTAAAAAATGTCTTTTTTAAAAAAAGCGTTTAAGAAAATCATTGCTCTGCATTTTCTTAACAACTCCTGGTGGATGAGGGAAAGTTGCAATCTTGCTAGAAAGAACTGCTTGTTTTGTTCTGGCTAATCTGAAAAGCATACTACCTGACCTTCCCTTTGCAAACATCCTATTTGGTGCCAACAACACACATACAATGGTGGTAGCTAAGCCTTATAAATGGTGCAGTTCCTTGAAGGCTTAAATCTCAGGTCTAGTAGGTGACAGGGGACAACATTTATTTTGCATGAGACTTATCCAGTGCTAATGTTTGTGAGCTCAACCAAACAATGAACTTTTATTATTTTGGGAATGTCTTTTTTAACATTTTAGTTTTCATGTAATCTAATTTAGAACACGTTATGCCTTGAAGGATTGCATTTTTGTGCAACTGGGGTGAGCTGGGAAGAAAAGGGTGGGAATAGGAAGAAAGGTCTCACCCGCTGTTTTGGCAGTAGCCTATGCAAGATTAGAAGCAAAACATGTTGCGATCGGGGGGGGGGCTGGGGGAAAAAACAAAAACCTTTTTTACAAAACCTTTGCGGGCAAGGTCTTACAGTCTTTATAGAATCTTGATTTATTTTAATGAAGTCCCTTTTTGAACTGGATGAAACCATCTACCAAAAGTTGTTAGAGGTCATGGTAATTATCACAATGTTTTTTGTGACGAGGTAGTAAGTCTAACGTTTTTAATTTTAAAACCCCCTGGGATCATTTTATATAAAATTCTTTTTTATAAAAATTTTAAAATTTTTTTTTTGAAAAAATCCCCAAATATGTATTTTTTAAAATAAAAAAAATTTTAATTTTTTTATTTAAATGTGAAATAAACTTTGTTTTTCTTTGTAAACAATCATAATGCATTGTTTGCGGCTCACATTACTGCAAATAGAATTTATATTGTTGCATGTCATATATGGAAAATTGCTAATGAGAAGTTATAGCTGACATCTACAAATAAGTTGCTTTGGTTTTTATGGGTAAATTGGGAACAAAGAAAATGGCAAGCATATTGTTATTGTTTCATATTGTTTCATATTCATATTGTTTCATATTGTTTCATTTTGTGGCCTGAATTAATAGTTATGCTCATTGGGATGCATTTGAAATATTGGTCAAGGACACAAAAGTAACTAAAGCATTTGATTGAAGGCATTAGGTAGACAGAAAATTCACTTATAAGTAATCTTACTAATCGTTAACTCTATATTCTGGGCATTTAAATGATTCTGCTGCTTAGTTTATCTTTTATTTGTTCTAAAAAAAAACCTTTTGTGTTTTTCATATGACTTTTTAGGGATAAAAAAAAGTTATTTGTTTTTTGTGATTGCCCTATATCACAACTGCATGGTGACAGGCTGTAACACAATTTAAAAGTAACTTTTTGTGAATTGAATTATACTTTGTGAATTATGTTTGTACAATCACGATCAAATTGTAAATTTATTTGTTTCATTAAAAAAAAGGTTTTATTTTTTAAAAAGTTGGCCATTAAATGGATTTGTACATTAAAAGGTCTCGGGTATACAGTGAGAAAGGAACCTTGAATAATGTGGTCTATCCTTATGTCTTCCTATCAGAAATACTCCCTCGTGTATTAATCAAGCTCTAAACAGTGACATACAAAGAATGAGCAGGTGGCCGTATGGGGATAATTTCAATTTCACATGCTTTACTGTACTAAATATGCAATAAATCTTTAAGCTATAAAAATTTTTTATCACGGCTTCATGTATAGTGCATATTATGAAGGTATGCTGTATGTCAGGACAGTACAGCTGGTGGGCCTTAGGTAGGGTCTTTTTGACTATTCAAACTCCTAATAACTTAGAACTAAGATAAAATAATGGGTCTGATAAAATTTTTTTTAAAGGCCTTATTCTTACTAGACTTTTTTAGCACGCGCTTCTGTGCCATAACTAAACTGCAGATATTTTTATCAGTTTGGTTTTAAAAACTCAAGTTGATTTTTATGTCTATATTTTTCTTTCATAGACTATTGTTAAACTGCGCTTCTTTGCTGTGTATGTTTTTCAAGTTGTCCTTCACTTGCCTATGAATTTGAGATATTTATGTATTTATTCATTTATCTATTTTAAGTTATTATTATTCATTTTTGACCCCAAATTGTCCTTTAGAAGAAGACAAATTAAGAATTCTGATAGTGTAGTGATTAGAGGCTTATGCTGAGAAAACAAAACCAGTAAAAAACAAAAACAGTAGTTTTTGAGGCTTTCGCTGGGCTACATTAAGTTTCAGCTCCTTCCAAAGATTTTCGATTGGGTTCAGGTCTGGAGGCTGGCTAAGCCATTCCAGGACCTTGAAATACTTCATAGAGAGCCACTTCTTAGTTGCCCTGGATGTGTGTTTCGGGTCACTGTCACGTTGGAAGACCCAGACATGACCCATCTTCAATGCTCTTACTGAGGGAAGAGTGTTGTTGGCCAAAATCTCGCAATATATGACCCCATCCATCCTCCCTTCAATACAGTACAGTCGTCCTGTTCTCTTTGCAGAAAAGCACCCCCAAAGTATGATGTTTTCACCTACATGCTTCACGGTTGGGACAGTATTATTGAGGTTGTACTCATCCTTCTTCTTCCTCCAAACAAGGCGAGTGGAGTTGATACCAAAAAGTTCTATTTTGGTCCATCTGACCACATGACCTTCTCTCATGTCATGTCATTGGTGAACTTCAAACAGGCCTGGACATGTGCTGATGTGAGCAGTGGGACCTTGTGTGCGCTGCAGGATTTTGGCATAGTGTGTTACTAATGGTAATCTTTGAGACTGTGGTCCCAGCACTATTCAGGTCATTAATCAGGTCCTCCTGTGTAGTTCTGGGCTGATTCCTGACCTTTTTGAGAATCATCCTTACCCCATAAGGCGAGATCTTGCATGGAGCCCCAGACAGAGGAAGATTGCTGTTGCCTTCTCACCAAGCTGATTGTCTATTGTCCTGTAGCCCATCCCACCCTTGTGCAGGTCTACAATTTTGTCCCCGGTGTCCTAAGGCAGCTCATTGGTCTTTTCCATGGTGGAGAGGTTGGAGTGTGATTGAGTGTGTGGACAGGTGTCTTTTATACAGGTGATGAGTTCAATTAATAAAGGTAATGAGTAGAAAGTGGGAGGGATTCTTAAAGAAACACTAATAGGTCTATGAGAGCCAGAATTCTTGCTGGTTTGTAGGTGATCAAATACTTATTTCATGCAATAAAAGGCAAATTAATTATTTAAAAATCATACAATGCGATTTTCTGGATTTTTTTAGATTCATGTCTCTCACAGTTGAAGTGCACCTACGATAAAAATTACAGACCTCTCCATTCTTTGTAGGTGGGAAAGCCTACAAAATTGCCAGTGTATCAAATACTTATTTTCCCCACTGTATACTGTATATACAGTATACATTAGAGTGAAAGGTAATAAACACAAAATAAAAAGGGGAAGCATCTTCAGATAGATGAGTTTGTGGAGATCACACTATAAAGAAAGGGTCTATTACCTGGGGTTCTTGACTTCGGGTCATAGATCAATAAGCGCAACAGTGATAAAGAGCAAGATGGGGTGCATAATTTCCCATAAGCCTGTGATGTCTATAATGTATCAATTGTCTATTACTGGAGGTTAAGGGATATTGAAGTTTTAGTAGCCTAGTTTGTCTAAAACTAGCGCTGGTATTTTTCCCAGAATAATTTATATATTTTCTCATTAACCAAAATTCATGAAAAGTTGCTCTTCCTGACTGGATTTGCTTCTTTAGATCTTAGGCTAGGTCTGCACAGCATTGGATCAAAAACTCACTGAAAACCAAATCCTTAAAATGTTTATAAAACTGAGTTTTTTGTCCACTGCCTGTCAAAAGCTGCTGAAAAAAAGACCATTTTTTGGCGCTTTTTGCGTTTTTGGGCACTTTTTTTGCGTGTTTTTTGCAGGAATGTAAAACATTATATTTGCTATGGATTATAATGATGTCTCTTGAAAAAGGCATTTTTTGCAGAAACGTCGATTCTTGACTTCTATGACATTTATCGTATGTCCCGACATTTATGCAGTAATCTGTTTTCTCTAAATACCTTTTATGAATAATTTTTTGTATGCTCTATCGACCTTACTTTTGTAATAAATTTTGTATATGTTAGCATCATATTAGTGTGCAGTGGATCCTCTTCTATTTCAGTATACCTGGGGTCTAGATAACCCCTTTCCACTTGAGCACCCACCAGCCTTTTGCACCTATCCTGGTGTGCGTGACCCTTTTCCGTTGTTGCCTGTTGTTTTTTTGCCACATGTTTCAAAAAAATGACCAGCAGCAAAAATGAGCAGGAAAAAAAAAGTTCTGGGGAGACTACAGAACGTTTTTACTATTTAAGTCTAAGGTTCCTGTTTTCAGTCATGTTTTCATAGCCTTCGAGGTATGTTATCATTTTTGTCTAAATTATTGATGATTCTTCCGTCGTCCATATATCCTACATGGTACTAAGCGTTCTTTATTCATGTATCTTCATCCTCCATTATGTCCTTCTGTGAGCCCACTTGACCCCTGATCAGACTTTTTGAATCTCAGACTTTGCTGGGAGTGCTTTAAAGGGGTTTTGCCACAAAGTAAAATTGACGTGGGAATTTTGAAAATTAAATAATAAACATTTTCACCATTCATCATTATTAAAAATTCTGCACCGTTTTTGTTTTAGCTGCTCCTTTAGTGATCCATTGTTTACAGCTCATCTCCAGGGGATACGACCAGGGCTGAGAGCTTCTCAGTCTTGGTCAGACATGCTCAGCCATCACCTCTCCTCTCGGGCAGCTACTGAGCGTTCAAACCCCAGGTGCTGTCATTGTACTCCCGTCCTCTGTACTCTTTAGTAATTAGTCAAACAGTGTAAATAAATAAAAAAGAAACCTCCATCAGGTTTGTACATTGATAAAGAGAAATAAAATCCACAGGTTTGATTCCTGCAGGGATTTGAACCGAGGACCTTTGTGCCTGGAGGCAAAAGTTTTACCTCTGAGCTACATTGTAACTACTCACAGCTCTTTACATAAATAGACCTTTCTTTGACTAGAGAGAGGAAAGGCATGGTGATGTCATCCTGCTGGGTCACATGATATGCAATTAAAACAAATCACACATGCCCCCTTCTAAGCACACAATGCTGAAGAGCTGGATGCAGGAGGTATGAAATGAGATTGTGGCAAAACCCCTTTAAGTAGGAAAGTAAATAAGGCAAAAAAGCAGCTAGATGTGCTAGCAAATGGAAGATAGAAATAGAGTAAAGTTAGAGCCTGTTCACATCAGAACCAGTCCTACATCATACATACATACATACATACATGTCTGTATATTTACAAAAAAAAGGTATTCAGGCATGTATTGTAGCATAATCTTGGGCTAAAGTAGGTCAAACATAGTTAGCTTTTGACTATGTCTATTTTCGTCGATTTACCTTTTATTTTTGGGAGCAAATAGAGTGGTCTATAGCTACACCACCGCTATGTCATAGTATACATCTGCATACCTTTTTGCAAATACTAAACCTGCAGCTAGTACCTGATGTAAACCTAGCCTTAAGCCATCCATAGTCAAGAGATGGAAAATTGGGCAACTGTATCATTCACCAAACATATAACACCATGCATCGAAACTGTCAAATAAGAGACATATATGCGCTTTTATCCTACCAGTTTCAGATTACAACCCCATCGACTGAAGAATCCACTAGGTCTGATCAGTTTCTTCAACTATTTTCAGTTGTACTTTTGCCTTTATTTTTTATTTATATTATTATATATATATATATATATATATATAATATATATATATTATATTTATAATATATATATCATTTCTCAGTATAATCAATTATGACTAATAAAGATTTATGCTGCTAAAAAGGATATAGGTAAGTTTATAGATGTCAGCTAGTGTTCAGTGTCTCAAGGTGCTAAAATAGCCAGTTCTCTAACACTATAGTAAAGTGCCTTATCAGTGTGATCATACATGTGGAAGCAATAAAAACGTAAGAAGCTATCGTGCATAAGCACCAAGCAAAGAGAAGTGCAGGAGACGTGACCTGTGGATTCCATGCATTTTCATACTTTAATATTAATCGTTTGTAGTCGTATGTCCATCTGTTATAATATCACAATACTCTATAGATACACTGCGAAATGAAGGAGACATTTCTCACATTTCTTCTTCACTTGTGTTCTTCTACAGACCAATTTCTAAACATTGTTAGACATGCTGCCATATTGATGTTTATTCTTGCCCAATTTCTTGAAGTTATTCTTCAATATTTTATTATTAAATATTTTTCCAAGCCGCTGGCTTGTAGTCAGCAGTTGGTTTTACTGAATGTTAAAGAAGAAAGCGAACAGCCCTTGTTTATTAAGAGAGGGTACAACATTCAATTTCTTTCTGGCAAACAATTGCATGCTACCATATGAGAAGCAATATTTTCTCATTAAAAACTAAATAATAAATATTCAATGTTATCTTATTTCTTTAACATAAGTGTCACCACAGATTTTGTTTTGTCTCACTTATCCAAAAACAGATTTTGGTCCCAAACCCTAACGGAAATGTTTGGTATATATGGTAGTATAGTAAAAAGTATAGACTTACGGAAAAAAAAACAGCTGAAATATGGTAGTGTATACAGTGCCGTGCAAAAGTATTTGGGCCCCTTGAACTTTTCAACCTTTTGCCACATTTCAGGCTTTAAACATAAAGATATAAAATTTTAATTTTTTGTGAAGTGGAATGAAATTTTTTGGATATTTTAAACATTTGTAAAAAAAAACATAAAAAACACTGAAAAGTGGGGCATGCAAAATTATTTGGCCCCCTTAAGTTGATACTTTGTAGCGCCACCTTTTACTGCAATTACAGCTGGAAGTCGCTTGGGTTATGTCTCTATCAGTTTTGCACATCGAGAGACTGAAATTCTTGCCCATTCCTCCTTGGCGCAGAGCTGGAGCTCATTTGTGGACAGCAGTTTTCAGTTCTTTCCACAGATTCTCGATTGGATTCAGGTCTGAACTGTGACTTGGCCATTCTAACACCTGGATACGTTTATTTGGGATCCTTCCATTGTAGATCTTGCTTTATGTTTGGGATCATTGTCTTGTTGGAAGATAAATCTCCGTCCCAGTCTCAGGTCTTTTGCAGACTCCAACAGGTTTTCTTCCAGAATGGTCCTGTATTTGGCTCCATCCATCTTCCCATCAATTTTAACCATCTTCCCTGTCCCTGCTGAAGAAAAGCCCAAACCATAATGCTGCCACCACCATGTTGGACAGTGGGGATGGTGTGTTCAGGGGGATGAGCTGTGTTGCTTTTACGCCAAACATATCGTTTTGCATTGTGGCCAGTTGGATTTTGGTTTCTTCTGACCAGAGCACCTTCTTCCACATGTTTGGTGTCTCCCAGGTGGCTTGTGGCAAACTTTAAACAAGACTTTTTATGGATATCTTTGAGAAATGGCTTTCTTCTTGCCTCTTCCATAAATGCCAGATTTGTGAAGTGTACGACTGATTGTTGTCCTATGGACAGACTCTCCCACCTCAGCTGTAGATCTCTGCAGTTCATCCAGAGCGATCATGGGCCTCTTGGCTGCATCTCTGATCAGTCTTCTCCTTGTTTGAGATGAAAGTTTAGAGGGACTGCCGGGTCTTGGTAGATTTGCAGTGGTCTGATACTCCCATTTCAATATGGTCGCTTGCACAGTGCTCCTTGGGATGTTTAAAGTTTGGGAATTGTATCCAAATCCAGCTTTAAACTTCTCCACAACAATATCTTGTACCTGCCTGGTGTGTTCCTTGGTCTTCATGATGCTCTCTGTGCTTCAAACAGAACCCTGAGACTATCACACAGCAGGTGCATTTATGCAGAGACTTGATTACACACAGGTGGATTATATTTATCATCATCAGTCATTTAGGACAACATTGGATCATTTAGAGATCCTCACTGAACTTCTGAAGTGAGTTTGCTGCACTGAAAGTAAAGGGGCCGAATAATATTGCACGCCCCACTTTTCAGTTTTTTATTTTTTACAAACGTTTAAAATATCCAATAAATTTCATTACACTTCACAATTGTGTCCCAATTGTTGTTGATTTTTCAACCTTTTGCCTGAAATGTGGCAAAATTTGATATCTTTTTTTTTTAACCTAAATGTGGCAAAAGGTTGAAAAGTTCAAGGGGGCCGAATACTTTCGCAAGGCACTGTATTTAGGTGTGAAAGGCTAAGGCTTGTGTTTCTCAGAGACTGCCTGTGACATCTCCTAACATATCTGTTTTTGTAAATACACGTGTTTCGTGTAATGTAACAATTCTGGAAAACTTTCTGGAAACTTTTCTTATAACTCAGTGTTGTGCTATTATTCCTTATAGAAATATATTAGTGAATCTGCCAACTGGTTGTTACTATTCCATTTTTCAAGTGGTTTATCCTGCACACTGATTGCAGGTATAGAGGGACTGTGCAGGGACACACCCACAATTAGTAACACCCATTTGACAGATTGGTTATGAATTTTTGGGAGGAATAACAAGGCAACCACACTACATAGAAATATTTCTTGGTAAACACTGGTGTTTAATAAAACAGATATGTTAGACATGATCACCCGTGCCTTTTTGTATTGTATAAGTGTTATTATAGATAAAGTACTTACTGAAAACTACTTACTTATATTTAGTAGAGAGTGTAGTAGTTATTATTATATATATGAAAAGATGTATGTTGTAGTAAGCAGATAATGTAGTGAGGTGAAGTAGTTTGTATAAAAGGGAATGTTACTGATCACAAAAGAATGGGTAGTGATGTAGAGCACAATGGAACTGTATACAGTAAATCAGTAGTCCTAAGGGAATAAACGCCTGATGTATCACACATCACCATATAGTGGGAGTAAATAAACTGCTGACCACCACCACGTATTATCTAGTCACATAGAGAAATCAGATGCAGACAGAGGCTCTGTATATACCAATAAGCTGTTACAACTATACACAAGAAGAAACATCTGGAGCACAGCCGAGACTAAGTATATGACTAGGGAATTTGCACTGTGTTCACCACTGGTGTTAATGGGAGAATATATAGTATACTATGCAAAAAAAAATTCCATGGGATGTGTTATCAAACGTATTGGATATTTAGACAGACATACATTAGTAAAGGAAAACATTACCTGGAATACTTCATTACAAATAACAGTGATAAAATTGTTCCTGGCTAATGAAACAAAGCTAACTCATTACAGTAAAAAGTGCTCGTGGACACTGTTTTGCAGTTAGGATTCTACGACCACTAATGGCTTCAGTTATGTTAACACCTTGATTTTGGGAATCGTTATTAAGGTGAGAGCAGTTGACCTAGAGGAATTTAATGATATCAGTACAATTTTCCAATCTATCCTGATATCACTTAGGTAAAGCAACCGAAGTAATTTTAAGCAGTGATGCCAAAAATCATTGTTAAAGTGAGACTACCATAAAAAAAATTGACATATCAACAAGCAATATGCAACGATTACATGGATTTGTTCTTTAAATTGGATGGTTGGTGTTTTTTGTGTAAATTTTAAAGGGGGTTTGCCACGAAGTGAGTTCCTTACCTCTTATCTTCTCAGGAGAGAAGATAAACAAAACATGCAGTGTCATGAACACTGCAGGGGTGAGAGGGAGAGAGGTGAGCAGAGAGCGAGGAAGAAGGGAGCATCTGCAAAGTTTACTCAAATAATTACATTACAACCAGTGGCTTCTCTATACAGCAGACAACCTCATACACTGCACTTTCTCCCCAGCCCCTTGCAAGCTCCTTCATGTTCCCTGTCATCAGATAAGAAGTGCAAACATCTGCTCCTGTCAGTGTCCTGGTCGTGTCTAATGTAAACGGTCAGGAAACTAAGGGCATCTTAGTCAGGCTGTAGCTCTCACAGGCTTCAATGTTGTAATCACATATATTTAGAAAAGTGATTAAATACCCATTTTGGAGGATCCCATGTTAACATTACATGGTGGCAAAACTGCTTTAAGTTCCCCTAGGTACATGATTTCCTGTTTTGTCTCTATAAGCTCTGATGGCACTACAGTGAAGTGATTGCTGGTCTGTTCTTCTTCCAGGTTGACTATACCCTCAGAGGTGTTAAGTGTAACCAGCAAGAACTGATAAGTGTGATCTCCTGCAAAAAAGATGACCCCCATTATCTTTTCATGTATGGCTCTTGTCATTGTCGGTCTAGTCTAATTTTATAAAGGTCTGCAAAGCGAACAATAGAGCGATCATTATGTCATTACCTACTATTTGTAATGAGACTGCAAAGAGATGAGCAGCAGCCGCAGTAAAGCGAGATTAGTCTACCGTGCAATTCCGGAGTTGTATCTCTTTACTATCACAGCTGGAAAAGGACGATATGTATATATATATATATATATATATATATATATATATATATATATATATATAATATAATATATATATATATATATATATATATATATATTATATATATATATATTATATATATTTATATTTAATAGCATAGGACTGTCAAAGTAAATAACAATACATTGACAAAAGTTTAAAAAAAATAGTTTTCCAGGAATGTTGCTTTTAACAAATATACTCCTTTCTGATGGAAGTGTCCCCTTAGATCGTTAGGGTCCAAAATACCCTGGTCATTAAGAGGGTAAAAAGAAATATATAAGTACATATACTAATCGGTAGATTATACATTTATGTATCTCTTTGCCATAAAGTAACCGCTGGCTAGTATTCCAGGCGCTCACTCTTTGCCATTCAGCTTGTGATCTCACTCTGCCAATACAGTTAACCCCTGTTATTCTGGAGTAAATGTACATCTGATCTCACCAACTATAAAAAGCTTAAAATCACCCCAGCAAATAGTTACCATGTGCTTACTTAGTGAGATGTATATGTAAGAAATCCTAGGCTTTAAATAATGGGTGCCAAATTATAGTAAACTACTAAGTCTTATTATTTGAGCACTGCTGCTCTAGACATATGGCTCAACTGAAAGGGCTGTGTTAAAGACATTTTTCACGACAGCTGAAATTGGAGCGTCTGATTTGAGATGAGGTCACGTTAAGTGACCGGGGTACCAGTTTGGACTTTTGATGAATAAGGAAAAGTAGATTTATTGTTCAGTTATTACACAGCTATGATCAGTAGATTTACACCATATATTACAATAGTCTATTACTTTTTATAGCTATAGCAATGGTGAGGCAGACTTTAAATTCTACCAGTGTGTATTTTGGCAAGTTATTTCTACTTATGGGAACAGATGGGAGTCGCAGTTGAAATTTCTTTACGCAATATATATGTATATATTGATAAATTTACATAACCAAAAGTATGTGCAACACCCTTTTAATTGGTGGGGTTGGCTATGTCAGTAACACATTTTGTTAACTGTTGCATAAATTCAGTTTCTATGGACAAACCATAGCCAGTAGTGGAAGTAGATCTCAAGACTCTGACTGTCATGTCATTTTTCATGGTTTTGCCCTGATAAATCTGCCAGGGTCAACTTTATGTGCTAGCATTGTAGAAAGAAAATAGAATCAACAACTGTTCAGATAGAAAGAGGCAGGCGGCACAAGGGTACAGAACACAGCCATCATATTCTAAAATATATAGGGCGACATGTATGTACGGGGCTGCGCCAGTATTCTGGTGTTCTTTAAGCCCAAAAACTGTTGCAGCCCCGCACTCCAAAAGTAGGCGCATTTTGAGGTGCCCGCGGCACTTAGTAATGTAAGATGATCTGGAGATGAACCGTATGATTTATGACTGGAGGACGGCAAAACAAGAGCATTGCTGCTGGAACAGCCAGACCAAGTTAAAAGTGGACCACCAAAGCCTGAGTTGTCGTAGTCTAACTAGAATGCGGCAAACCTATGACCCGCAGTAGAACAGCTGCATACATACTGGTGCATTCTACACTGCTTTAAAGCTATTTGGAACTGGTCTCTATGTGCCTAGATCATATATGTCGCCCATAGTGCATGCAAATTTTGGATTTTTACTACCAAGTTCAAAACTGCCTCTCAAGGCCATATCAGCAGTATAATTCCCCTGCTCATGCATCTAAACACAAGTCTAAAGTCACCACCTGCAATGCTTAGTATTAATTGGAGTTTTTCGGATAAATCCTAAATATTTTTCTTGTCAACCTGGCATACCAATATGGGTATAGTGGGTGTCAGTGTAGTATGCTCCTGAATGCATAGTACCAATGCAGATTTGATAGAGGTGGAGAGATAGTGGTCTTAGGTTTTAGTTCATAGTTTCAGTAAGGATACATCTTGATTCTGCAATATAATATATTCTAGGGAATTGTGTTTTTTCATCTTTCTGGGTACAGTTACTATGATTATACCTGTGTGAGCATGACATTTCTTCAGCATACAAAGTTAGGTCCCTATAATGACATGTATGAACCTGGCGCCGATTCGCCAGTTCTATGTCTGTTTTTAATACGATCCAACAGTATGAATGAAAGAGGGTTATGCAGCAAATATTGGTGCAAAGAGTGTTATGCACCAAAATTTGTTTCAGCCATGATATGGATATGGACGCATTTTTGGAGCATTCAGGAGAGTTATATCTGGTGCAGAACGCACCAAGTTTTATCGTATGACTATTCATACATCTATAGAACAGGGCTGCAACAGTTTTTGGGTTGAAAGTATGCTCTTATGCATGTCACAGTAGTATTTACTTAGTCCTAACTTAAACCCCATCAATAAAGTTAGGAACGGTTGTATATATACAGTGCTCCTTCCGGCATACAACATTAAATGGTTCAAGGACAACCATTGTATGTGAAGTCCATATGTTGAAACCATAGCTATGGACAACTGATAACTGGTTCTGAAGCAATAAAACCATCAATCCAACATAATACTAAATGAAGATAGAAGAAAATGAAGCAGATAACTAATACAGATCAAGCAAGTCCTTAGACATAAGAGACAGAAAGAGCTGCTGGAAGCGGACAGTCAATATACGCAATACAGAGGGTCAAATATATCTTATGGACTGGCTCAAATTGCCATAAATAAGCCATGACTATTGTACTCAAATGTTTCATGATATGATGATAATACTCTGCAGTTTGCAGAGGCCACATTTATTTCAGTATCTCTGTAGCAGTTTTGTAGCATGGGTGCCCTTTTGATAACATGGAAGGACCACTGCTCTGAAGGCTATTGTGAGCTGCTTAAAAGCTTTGTTCCTACGTATCCCGCATGTATGGAAAGAATAACTTAATGTGATGTATAGATAATGTAAATGTGAGGTGTCAGAAATGAATATTTATCACAAAAGGTAGTGTAAAGAGACATTATGTTCCTGCATAAAGAAACGGTCATAAAATTAAAGGGAATGTGTCATCAAAAAATGAGTCATTGTTTAAGTCCCCTTTTTATGTTAAACACATTTTTTAGGAATTTTTGGTTGTTTTTTTTATTTTTTCATATCACTTTCAATATTTTTACTTTCACTTTGGCCAGCAGGCCTTGTTTGCACTGCTTTAATAGCAGTCAGAGAGATGCTTTACAGTAGGTCCATGTACATAGGAGACTTACGACTGACTCAGTCCCATTCACTTCTATAGGAGAGTTTTCTAGTCATGCTCTGTGACCTGGGAAGAAATCAGTGTGCAGGGAGGTGAAAGGGTGAACTGTGACTATCTCCTCTTGTGACTGGTGGATCCTGTGTTATCTATTCACACTGGTGTCTCCTTTCAGTTTGACCCTCTTTGTGCTGATATTGAGCAGACCACTGAGAATCTTTCTGTACAGAACAGGAAGTGTCAGACTATTGTTAGACTTAGTGGCCAAAGTGAAAACTACGGGACTTTAGGAATTATTACAAAATATTGAGTGTTATGGAAAATTAAAGAAAAAAATAACCAAAAATTCTTAAAATATGTGTTGAACATAAAATTGTGAGTTAAACAATAAGTCATTTTTGATGACACATTTCCTTTAATTATCATTTTAGCAACTTAATGATTATAAGATGGTAACCTCATAATAAATAAAAGATACCTCAATATACTATTTATTGCATGCTATACCCAAAAGTGAAAAGATAATGGGAAAATGTGTATGTGTAGATTTATAGATGATGCATGTTATGATAGAAAGGAAAGAGCCTTATCGACAAAGGATGTATTGTATATGAAGCAAGTTGTCCTTCTTAACCAAAAACACACAGTTTTCTGTCTTTTTGTGGCAATAACAAAAGTATTGCTTCCCTCATATGACACCTACACTAGTTTTTATCCTGTATTTTAGGTCATGAACATTGCTGATTATATTTAGTTTATGGTGTGTTATTTGTTATTCAATATATTTGTATATAAAGAGTACCAATTACAGATCTTCGTCATCACTTCGCCCACTCGACTTCCTTCCTGAGACCTAAATTTATCTTTTGGAGAGTTCAGTTACAGATTAACAACACACACCCTCTTACTGTGAATGCCAGTCAGTGGACACACAACGTTTTAATGTTACCTGTGCTCATTGTCAGAATTCCTCACATCAGAGATGGTCAGGACAACCTATAAAAAGATTTTCAAAGTTATATTTAAATACATTCCGTCACCACAATATACATTTCCAGAAATTAAATTATTATGTCATATGGATTTTTTCTCAATTTGGTGGTCATTTTTTATATAGTTTTTAAAAATTCCTCTATGTATGTCTTCCTGTCTTGTCCTTGGCTTCTCCTCTATGAGCTCTGATAGCAAAGCAGTGAGCAGATTGCTTGATGGTCTGGAGGTGTAAAAAAAAGTATGAAGAAGCCTCACCTCCCTCCTCAGTTCAGAAAAAGTTTACCCTACTTTCCTTTCACGTATTATTCATGGTCTAGTATAATCGTATCTATCCCTGAGGAGAGAATAATAGAGCAATCATGTCAGTACCTATCATTTGTAATAAAACTATGTTGAGATAAGTAGCAGCTGAAGTAAAGTTAGGTAGTCTGCCCTGCCAAACAAAAGTTCTTTCTCACAGCTAGAGAAGGACAGTATTTATATATGTAATTTTTAATTGCATGGGACTGCCGGAATGAAAAAAAAATATTGCCAAAAATGCTAAAGAAAAATAAGTGTCCTGGAATATTGGTTACTGCCTTGCTGATGGCAGTGTCCTTTAACAAAAAAAAAAATACCTAGCTTTTATAAGCGATAACCTTGCCCAAACACTTCATGTAATCTGTTTGTTACTATCTGGTTTTTCTTAGTTAGGTCCTCTGTAGCTGTTTTTTACAAAGTAGAGAACCACAATTTTACTATAATGGAGCTCCTTCTCTCTTTGTGACTCACATCCTATGCGGTAAGAGTTTGCATGCGCAGTCACACTGATGCACAAAAATATGGAGGCCAGAGAGTGATGGGAGTTGTAGTTTGCAACTCTAAAGTCACAGTCACTTGGGCCCCTCTGAAAGCCCACCGAGTCCAACATTCAAGTATCCTAAGCCATAAAACAATATGTATTGAGTAGTTTGGTGAGTCCTGGGTTTTCAGTTAAAATGACAATTGTGGAATAATCCTGTCAATGTTCTTGTAATCTGTTGAAACCAAACCTATTCTCCTTGTTCCTGTTTTTGATCCTTGCAGCAATAGTAAGGCTGTGTCCCCACGGCAAGGGACAAATACCGGTCAGTTTATCTGCGGCGGGCTTTTCTCCGCGATGAACAGAGAAAAGCCCTCCTCCTTCACATTTGCTTGCACAGATTCCGTCCAAAAACCGGACGGAAGATTGTGCAAGCACAATGTTTTGCGGCCAGCCTGCGGGCGGAAAAACCTGGGGGGAAAACCCGTGCAGGGGGGACTGCTGCACGGGTTTTCCATAGAGCCCCATTGTGCTCAATTTCGGACGGTTTTTCAGGCGGTCTGGAAAACCGCAAACCTCCTGAAAAACCGGCCAAAAACCCGTGCAGTGGGGACATACCCTAATAGTTTTTGTAGGAAACCCTTTTCCACATTACTAATATGAATAAATTGCATTTTTTGCAAACTTAATGTAAATATCCATCATTCCACAACATGTTTTTAAATCTAAAGGTCCAAATGTCTGTGTGATTGATTTTTTTAAGTTATTTTTTATAATGACCGGAGCTCTTTTTTTCTTAAATATAGCTCCAAATTCATTGTTAAATCATCAAATTCTATTGCCTGCACCTCTGCTTACTGTATAGAATTTCTACACTAAACGAAATAATAAAACACTATACAGTAAGCTCTTAAGTTCCCGTTCCTGGAAGCTACAAGTAACCTTGTGAAGAGGATCTGGACCTCTCTATTTAAAAAAAAAGAGTTTTGACAGCTGTAAAGATATAGGTATGAAAATATATTTACAGAAAAACAACTTGGTGCTAAAAGGTGGATAATATATACTACCGTCAAGAAATTGTGTGTTGCCATTCTCTCAGGATAGTATTGGGCCTCTTTATTTTCATCTTGCAAGTTTAACATTGTCAATAGTAAAAGTCATATCTTACACCGTAAACGTTCATCTTTCATCCCTCACAGAGACCAGTGGTTTGGAGCCTTTTTTAGGCAATGCTTCATTGGAAGAAAAGGTTTTCTTCCTTTCACAGGAGATTCCGGTTTGGCAAGAATTAGATAGTTTTCTTCCTTCTGGAGGACATCAATTTCTCTTAATTTTTCCCTCATGGAGCATTGCTTGAAATTAGTCTGCACACCACTTATTTTTAATGAGAATAAGTCTCATCCCCTCAACCCAGATCTGTAGCTCTCTGGCCAACCTGTTCTTTTTTGAGCTTTGAATCAGCTGTTTATTGATCGGTGTCTTATCGAAGACTCTGCTTTGGCTAGTATAAGATTGTTTACCTCCTTCTGAAGGAGAACGGATTAGCCAAAATTCACTGTTCATAATTCCTTTTAACACTTTAAGTAAGTTAATAAAGTGGTTTTATTCACATCTGTATCACACTGAAATTACAAAACATACTAATTGTAGAAAGTTATGAACATACTTGCAGTCTTGGGTGGATAGGGTATATAGGTGAGACAGTAGGCCAGTGTTTATTTGCTATTTTTAAGTGATGCATATTGCAGATTTGTCAGTGTATGCTGTAATTAGTCAGCAGGCTTTCTTCTAAACTTGTTAGTAAGGAAACTGAAACTGCCAAGCTGTGGTACACTTCAAACACTGAATATATTGCAAGAAAACTCCACATCTGAACTGAGATATGTTAAGCTGGCTATGGACATTTAATGGAACCCGGCCTTTAGATTGTGCTTTTTAGCATTATAAAAATATGAAGGTTGCTAGAAGCAAACATGTTACCCCTCTATTTGTGCCATTGAGTGTATATTTGCCAATTGATTATATTCACTTTAGTGTAAACTGCGACTGAAAATTCCAACATGGTGGATCAGTTTGTTTGACAAATATTGAATGAAAAAAAATCAATTCATAAGCAACAGTAAAAAAACAGAATAAGTCTTCGCAAACCCTATGGTTGTCTTTAGAGAGGTACTTCTTTCAAAGAAAAGGGCCATTGGATAAAAGAAAACTGGACTTCTGTAAGAGAAGAATCTTCTGTAGATCACAGCTTTTCTCAAAGAGAAGGTCCTTTGCAGGTCTGCCTAAACCGGGACTTGAGGTTCTCCCTCCTCTCCTTTTCCCTCTTGTGTCGGGGGTTCCTCAAGGGGATCCTTTCTTTCCTTCCTATTCTCATCTATACACCCCCCATTGGACAAATCATAGCAGATTTTGGTTTCCCAGTACCATCTTACGGTGACACTCTATTATACCCCTCCTCCGAGCATCACCCCGTGTCTCAAAACCCCAAGGACTCCCTGTTGCTGTCTCTGAATCATGTCCTCCTGTATTTAAAAACTAAACCTCCAAATAAACTTTAGTCACCCCACCTCTACTAACAGCCTTTACCTCCCCCTTTCTTTTCCAGTGTGGGGCACCCCAAAAACCCCTAGGCAGCGGCCCGTGTTTGGGGTTTACTAGTTTTCCGATCGTTTTTTCATCCCCTATACCCAACCCCTTGCCGCTCCTGTCACCTGCACCTCAAGAACATCTCAGAACCCGTCCTTTTCTCTTTGTGGAAAACAACTCAAACTCTCATTGTTGCTCTCTTTCATTTTTTAAAAATACTGTAACTCCTTGCTTATGGGTCTCCTTTGTGCAAACTTCCCTCTCCAACTGTCCTAAATAGAGCACCCAGTTGTCTTTCTTTCCACCCGTATATGCTGCCTCTCCCTGTGTCAGTCCGCACTGGTTCCCTACCCAGTACAGGAACAAAAAAAAAAACTCATCACTTCACTCAAAAGGTCTCCAAAACGTGCTCCCCCTAATTCCTCCCTATCTCTGTCTCCACCCTACCCGTTTTGTGAGATATGGGTTACATCTTTAATCTCCGAACCTCCCATGCCGTCCCCAAGACTTCACACGTGCGGCACCTTCTGGAAATGTACGCGGGCGATAGGACACTCAGAATCTCTGCTTTAAGGGGGCCCCTGAAATACATCTTCTCCTCTGGCCACCAAAAATCCCAAATTGCTAACCCCCCTTCCCCCCTCCCCCCACACTCCCAGTGCACTCATCTCATTTTCGGCACTTAACTGTTATAGATGTCTGGGGGTGGCAGGTTCACCCGAATTTAATAAAAAAACCCCAATTTATGTCCATGGCGGCCCTTTGTAAATTAGCACTTCCCCCCCCCCCCGCCCCCGTCACCCTAATAGTTTGTTCTTGGAGCGGGGCCTCTCACCTTGTGTTCATCTGTAAGTAGCCCATTTGCTGTATTTCTTTTGTCTGTACCTACACACTAAATTGAAAGTGCTGCGGAATAGTTGGTGCTTTAAATAAGATTATTATTATTATAATATATACTGCTATGTGCACCACTGAGCCAATGTTCTAACACCTCCTTGTATTTCAGAAAATATTTTGACTGTATTAAATCCCCTAGAGAATCTTCCAATTGGGTGCCCGAGAATACACAGAAATAAATATTCCCCACATTGAAAAATTTGGGCGACATGTATGAACGGGGGCTGCGCAATAAATTTTGGCTAAAAAACTGTAGTAGACCCGTTCTACGATGTATGAACAGGCGTATCCAAAATTTGCCGATAGTGCCCCCAGTACCACGCCAAGTTTTGGGGGTTCTGGGGATGTCGCACTACATTGTAGAATAAAAAACATTTTATGATTCTTTGACGCCAAAACTTTGGGCGAACAGTTAGAAAGCCAGATCAATTAAAGGTGGGTTTCTGAGCCTGACTTGTCTATTGGCACTGCTGCGCCTGTTTGTTGCCGCAGAAGAAAAGGTTCATTTTAATTTGGCGCAGTTTAAACCTTTAAAGGGGATTTTGGGAAATGGTTATCAAGCCAGAATTTTGAAGTCCCCCATATTTTTTGCATTAAAACTATTTTCGTTAACATAAAATAGAAAGATTGACTTCCCGCTGTTGTGATTTAGCTGGATACCAGGTCTGAAGTGTAGCAAATATTTCACCGATACTAAGAATATTCCTTTTTTAGTTTCATTTCCAATATTTTTTTAAAAGATATGCTTGTTATCTGTTGTACTTTGGCCCTGAGAATACTTTCCACCGATGGACGCAAAGTACTGTGTGCATGGACCTATTCATCAATGCACTACAGATTTGTAATATGAACCCACGGCTCTCTATGTTTTGCAGATTTTATGGGTGCCCTATACAAGCAACTTGGGGTCCACCTGACAAGAATCTTGACTTCTTAAATTAAAACAAAATATACATACTTTAGTTCCTGCTTTAATGAGTGTATAACATGTACACTTACATCCATACTGCTCAATATTTTTGAAAAAGACACAAATTTATAAGCAATAAACTGCCAGGTTCATTATTTGCATTGAAGTCTTGAAGAAGGCTGACACCTTTTCATTTCTTTCTGTTAACGTTTCACATAAACCACCAGCCACCTGAAAGTTTTTGCACCTATTTATCATGTAAGCTTTATTTAATGGGAATAGTTTCTTCAAATAACCTTCAACACAGCCTCACTTTTAATCCCATGATGCTTAATGTGTTATACAAACAGCAATAAAGGTATATACAGGCCTACCTGATGAAATACTTCTTAAAAACCTATTAATGTTTTAAGCTGGTCTCAATAAAGAGGCAACACCTGCAGCCATTTGTTTGGCTCTGTTTCTAAACTGAAGTAACTTTCACATGTGTTTTCTTTCTTCAGTAACTTTTACATTACCCGAAATATTGAGCCTGGACTTCTGAGTGGGGGAAGCAGTCTGAATAGGTTCTTTATACTTTGACATTTCAGGCCCACACCCTCATTTGTTGGCTGGCCCAGCTGAAAAGTTTGCTGTGACTAAACTTTATACCATTTAATGCATTTTACAAATGAGAGCGCACTAAGCAACTTTGGCATATTTCATTTACCGGTACTTAGCCTGGACAATAAAGGTTTTCTGTCTGCTAAAACCAGAGTTTTTCAGCCTTCTCCTTAATTACCTTTAAATGCCATATTTTGTAGGTTTTTAGAGTCCTTTATCATAGGCAGATGAATTAACCAGAACAATCATTTTTCGGTTACATTCAAAATCGATTGGTACTTTTTCTTTATTTTCACTGACCAGTTATTTGGAGGGACACTGACAAACAACTATTTTAATACCAATTTAAGTGGGGAATGTGTTTCAAACTGGTCAAGCAATTTGCTTGACATTTTGGGGGGAAAAATTTATCCGAATTGCTTTAAGGGGCCCCAAATTTTTTTTTCCCGAAATTTTTTAAATCCCGGGGGATTTCCATTTTTGAAAATTTATTTTTAACAAAAGGGGAAAAAAAAACTTTTGGTGAGGGCGGCCCCTTTTTGGGGAAATCCTTTTTCACCAGGTAAAAAAAGGGGCCGGGGCTGATTAAAAAGGGTGATAAATGCCCCCCTTCAAAATGTAGGAAAAATTCCCCCCCCCCCCCTTCCCCCCCCGCCGTGGGTTTAGGCGATTACAGCGGGCAAAAAGAACACCTCCATTTTGGGAAAAACAAAAACAGTGCTTTTTTAAAAAAAAATCTTTAAAAATTTGGCATGAAATTTTAAAAAAAAGAAACTTTGGGTTAAGATCCTTTTTTTTGGAGCCCAACAGGTTTAGGCAAATTTGCGAAAAATGGCTTCCTTGCCTTGAAAGCCAAAAAAAGGGGGTGGGGGCGGGGGGAAAAAAATTTTTAAATTTTTGGGGTTTGGGAAAAAATTTAAAAATTAAAATCAAGTAACAAAAATACAGTTTTAGAAGGAAAATTAATTTTAAATTTTCAGGTGTAAAAAATTTTTGAATTGGGCCGTATTTTAAAATTTTATAAAGATATATATTTTTTAATGTAGTAAATATATAATTTTAAAAATATAATTTATATGTATAAAAAAAAGATTAAAAATTTTATTTTAAAAAAAACTGTAAAAATATAAAAAAAAATTAAAATTATATTTTTTTTTTTAAAATTTATATTTTTTTAAAAATTAAATTTTTTTATTGACAAAATTTTTCACCCAAATTTTAATAATTCAATTTTAAAACATTTGCTATTTTCAAAAATTTCCTTTTTATTTTTGTGTTTGGTGTAATGGAAAACTTTTTGCACTTTTTGGGGCCCCCCTTTAAAAAAAAATTCTAGATTCATTTTGGACTCCTCGGGCTTCCTGGATACCACATTGAAATGGGTTTCGCCTGTCGGAGCATAATTCGCCTCCCCTTTCCCGCCCGGGCTTTATACATTTCCCCAAAGTTTCCCAAATTAGGAAAACCCCCCCACAAAATGCCCTTTCATTTTAGGCGAAATTTGAAAGTGGCGAAGCTCTTAAACTAAGGGCCCAAAACACATAGGTGGGTTTGCGTCTGACTTTGGGAAGCCGGCACGGGGAGGCGCATTATTTGCCAAAAATAGTGGAAAATTCCGATCAAACATCCCCCCCAAAGTGTTTTGGCCCTGTGAAAAGTTAAAAAAAACGGGTTTGAAAAGTTAAACCAGTAGTCTATGGGAAACTTTTTGGGCCTTCCACCCCTTTTTTAAATTTTTCCCGGGACTGACACCAAAAATATTTTTAGTGGGTTTTAACACCAAAAAATTTTAGTATCAATATTTTTTCGGTTAAAATTTTACTCTAGGGAACCCAAAAATAGGTTAATAACAAATTTGATAGAAAAAGAGTAGCAAATATTACCGCTCCTCAGTAAAAATCATTTTGGCATAAAATTTTTGGCCCACATGTTTTCTCATTTTACAATTTGTAGATGGGCTGAAATTGTCCCAATTTATCATGCTCCAAAAAAATGTATTTTTTTTTTTTTCCCAAATTTTAAAGACTTTTTTTAGGAGTTGTTTTTTGGAGGGTAACTTTTTTAAAGGTTGGTGGCCTCTGGGGGGGGCCCCCAATTTAAAAGGGGTTGTCTTGAGCCCAAATTTTAATTTTTCCAGGGCAAACAGCTGGCTTTGCAAAGGGGAGCAGTGGCCAGCCAAGCCTTTCCCTCAAGAGTTTTGTGGAAAGATTATAGCTGTCCTTATAATATGAGGACAGCTTGGGGCCCAATGGGAATAGGGGGAAAGTTTTTGGGGAAAGTTTTTTTTATTTTTGGGTTCATAGGGGGGGATCTTGAGTTAGGAAACCCTTCCGGTAAACCCGAATTTTCCCGAATTAAATGGATAGGGTTGTTTATGAGCCCCCCCCTCTTTTTTCAACAGCAGAAATAAAATTAAAGAGGTCTGTTTTATCTTGGATGACCACATTGTTTGGAAATTAAAGTTGAGTTCACACATTGTGGTAGTCTTGCATTTTTTTGTCATAGTGTTGGTTTTTACACAATTTTGGGAAACCGTGGCAAAAAAGCAAAATTAACACATTTTGGGAAAGCACGGGTTTAAGGGGCCACTGCCACTTATTTAGTTAGGAGCTCATGCAAAACCCCAAACCGAAATTTCCTCTTTTAAAACCCTTCTAAATTGGGGAATATTTATAAACAAAAATCCCCCTTTTCCCTTAAAATACAGTTAGGGTTCCCCAATACACTTCAAAAAAATCCTCTCAAGTTTTCTTATCTTTTAAACATTTTTCATAATTTTTCCCAAGGGGACATAGGCATTTTAAATCCAATCTAAATGAAAGCTATTTTTTTATCCCCACACTCCAAAAGGGCCTCATTTTTTAAATTTCTTTTGTTTTAAATTTTTATGTTTTTTTTATAATTTTTAATCAAAAAAATTTGGGCAAAAAAAAATATGCATTTTTACTTTAAAAGGGGTTGTCTCATTTATATCGGATTCATCTAACTATTTCTTTCCTTTTCTTCAGTTTTAAATTTTTTGTTTTTTAAATGTTTTTTTTACTGGCTTTTACTGGTTTCTATTGGCCTGCGTGATAAACTGCTGAGAAAAAATGGGTCTCAAAGCTATAGGCCCCAAAGGTTTGGGCTCCCTAAAAGGATAAATTTTGAAAAAAGGATTCTATAGCTATAACGAACCCTGGGGGGGAGCTTATGCAGACCATACAAAAAGGGGATTTTCTAGAAATGGGTAGGAAAAAAAACGTTAAGGGATACATATTGCAAAGGGGGCTTTTTTTTTTTGGAAAAGATCTTTAATATAAAAAGCAACCCTTTTGGTGACAACCCAACCCCCCCTTTTTAACTTTACTGAAAAGCTGGGTTTTTTTTTTTGTGAGAAATGCTTTATGAAATTTTTCTATTTTTTAAATTTTCTTTGCATGGGTATTTTTTTTTTTAATCTTTTTTGACCAAAAAAATTTTTCAGTTAATTTTTACTTCCAAAAACTGTTTAGGAAAAATGGGGAATTTAAGTAAAATTTACATTGAAATCAATATGTGGTCTCCTTTTGGAGCATAGGTTTTAATCAAAAACGACAAAAAAAATTGGGGCACTTTAATGGGATGATATCCCCCATTTAAATTTGGGTAAAAAAATTTAAAAAACTGAAATTTTTTTGCGGGATTTTGATGGGTTTTGAGTTTGGGTAACCCTATGTTATTTCATGTATGACCCCACTTTTAAAAAGGGTGAAAAAAGGGGCACAATATATATAGGCCATATCGGTGAATTACGGGTATAAGTTAAATTTTAAATTTTAATGAAAAGGGTGTTTCTCTCTTAAAAAGGTCCTTATAAAAAAAAAAAGGGCCTTTAAGTTTACGCAAATTTTAAAAAACATTTAAGCTCAAAGTCATTGATTTTGTAGTTTTTTTGTTTTTTTTGTGTTTCAAGAACTTATATCCTTGTTGTATTCTAGTTGAAGTCATTACCTCTAATTATGAGGGTCTTTTCAATCCATTGTATGAAGATCATAATATAACATAAGAGCATAATATTTCTCCATTTTTGTAACAAAAAAAAAAAATTTAACTGAAAAAACAAAAATTACAAACTTGAAAAACTGTTTAGCTATCTGTTTGTATCCATTTACCATTGACTTCAATGTTAAAAAAACCCAAAAACCTGAAGGGTCCTGTCCGTGAAATATATTTTTTTTAACGAAAAAAAATATTGGCAGCAGACAAATCGCTATTTTTTTAAAAGTCAAAAAAAAAAAAACGAACCTGTTTAAAAGCAGAAACAAATAAAGTAAAACTGGGCTTAAAAACCCCCTTAGAAATAAATCTAAAACTTTCATTCCGTTTTTTTTGTCCCCCAAACCGGGGGGAAACAATGGAAAGCAAAAAGGCAGATGTAAACCAGGCCTAAACCCAATATGTAAATTTTAAAAAAAGGCTTTAAAAAGGGGTTTTTCCAACATATTAAGGGGCTGCTTCTGTGTCATGTTGTTTCAAAATAAAAAAACTTATTTTTTTTAGGGATGCTTTTTAAATAAAACCCAAAGATCAAAAATTTTCTCAACCCCCAATTTGTTTGGGAAAAGGTATTAATAAAGAAATTTCCTTCTGCTTTTCCCAAAAAATTCTATAAAACCAAACTGCCTACCCAAATTTGAAATTTAGTGAGCATGGGGCAGCCCCCTAAAAGACGAGGTTTTTTAAATTTTCCACCCCAAAAGCCCCAACCAAAAAGGTCTTTTTTTCAGGTTTTCCCTCAGCTTTTTTCCCAAGGTATGAAATTTTTTGCCACCCAATTCTGTGGGAATCCTAACACGGGGGATATAATTAAGGTCGGGTTGGAAATTTTTTTTGTGGGAGATCCTAAAAAACTTGACCTTTTGGGGGTTTTCCAGGGGACTGGAGTTGGGGAAAACATTAATAGAAAAGAGAGCCTTTTTTCTTCTTTTAACTAGTAGTGCCCTTCCCCCCCCTCCCCAGCCCCAAAAAAAATTGTAAAAATTGCTGTTTTAAAAAAGCAAAATCCCCATTAAATCCCAAAAAAAAAAAAACCCAATTTGATGTTTTAAAAAAATTTCCCTTCCCAATTAGTTTACAGGGGGCCGTACGGGAAAAATACCCAAAGGTTTAATACAAAATGGCGAAAATTTTATTAAATGGCATTTCAGAAATGAAGAAAAAATTTTAAACATAGGGTTAAAAAAAAGTGTAAGGAAAAACAAAAAGAGAAAAAAAGAACGCAAAAAATTTTAAAAAATTTTAAAAAACCCATGTTTTTGACGGGCAGAATAAAAAGCAAAAGAAATGATGGGGGAATAGTCAAAAATTTGGGAAAAACAATTATATGAAGGATGTTTTTGGTTTTTTTTTGATAAATTTTTCCCAAACCCTTTTTTAAAATGATTTTTTTTTTTTATTAAAACTTTACCCCCAAACTTTTCCCTCTTATTAAAATAACAAAAACAACTTTTTGGCCAAATGGCATACTTCAAATTAGCCTAACTGATTGACTACATTACTTAGCTAACTATGTTATTTGAGTGGAAGGGGTTTGGGGACTCAAGGGTTTATAATGGTTTCCTAATTTTTGAATACCCCAAACCTTGAAATTTTTTAACATTTAAATATAACCACTGGGGCCTGTTCACATTTATTTACAAAATCTGGAAAATTTTCCACTTTTGGTTTTTCAGCTAAATTTTTTAGGGCCATAAACAAAAAATTTTAGAAATTTCCTGTACCCAAACGGGGGAAATTCAATTTTTTTTATTAAGATAAACTATATGCCTTGCTTTAAACAGATACATAAAAACTTAAAAATTGACTTTTATTTAACATTTGCTAGGGCAAAATTTTTTGAGCCCCGGTTTCCTTTTTGTCACATCTTTGGAAAACCAGGGGGTTTTTCCATGAGCTTCCGTCACCCCCGGTGCCAAATCATTTATCTAAAAAAAAGTGCTGCATACTATGCTATTTTTTCTTTAGTTTTGGCAGAATCTGTGATTGAGACTCTAAACCCGGAAACCAAACACAAAAAGAAAAACCAGGCCTAAGTTTTTTTTTTGGGTGTTGCTTGAAAAGCGGGCTAAAAATTTTTAATATAAACCCGTTGTTATTCTCTTAAAAAATTAAAAGTTATAAAAATTATTTCTTATTTTAAAACCCTTAAAAATAGGGCAAATTTAAGACTTAGAAATGTTCTTTGAAAAAAAAGAATCAGAAATCATAGATGTAGGACACAGCTTTTATCTTTAGGACCAATCTAGTATAAATGTGACCAATTGTGAGCAATTTGTCGTTATGTACTTAAACTGCTGTTTAATACTCAAATTAATAGAAGTATTAAATAAACTATAAACTGAAAATATTAATGATGATGACCACACCTATACGTTGGTTCAACCATATGAAAATAAAATGTTTAAATTTTTATGTTTTAAATTCGACCCTGAAACCCCCCAGAGGAAAAAAAGGGTTGGGAATTAAAACCTGTTTTATTTTTTTTTTTTCCTGATTTTGTTCAAAAAAAATTTTTTCCTTCAGCTGTTTTGTGAAAATTACCAAATTTTTTTTCAAATACTTTAGGTTGTGGGCACATGGCTTCCTTACACCTCTCTAAAAGAATTTTTTTTTGACCCAGGGGGGGTTTTCTAAAACCCCTTTTTTAGGGGGCCGATAAGAAATTTCCCCTCAAAAAAATTTTTGGGAAATTTTTTCCCAAAAAAATTTCCCCGGGTTGGGGATATTTTTTCTTGTCCCCCACCTTGGGAAAAGGTTAAGGGAAATTTCACATGGCTTATTTGGGCAGGCATTTCACCGCTAGTTGTTGTGTATTTTCCACTTGGGGCCTTTATACGGGGCAAAAAGCGGGGCCAAAAATTTACGATAATCCATAGCTCTCAAAAAAAGGGGTAGGGAAATTTGCGTTGTCCCCCCAAACCCCATACAATCCCGCCCAGTTTGAAACGCCCGGGAGAAGGGGCAGCCAATTTTTTCCCCAGCGTTTACACGCTGAAAACAATGCTGTCGGAGGTCAGGGAAAGATTTAGCGCCGCAATAAAACTGTGGGGAACAAACCCTAAGGTGGGGGAAAAAAGGAACAAAAGGCCCCCAGAAAAAAACCTAATATCTTTTTAAACAAACAAATATGTTAGGCGTCCAGCCTTTACCAACCTGAATGCGGGTTTTTTTGAGATCCCCATCATCCCTTTCCCTAACTAATTGTTTAAAATCCTCTTTTTTTATGATTCTAGAAAAAGGTTACCCAAGATCAAGCCCAAAAGAAAGCTACACAAGCCCACTTCATTCTTATGTTTAAAAGTCACATTTTAAAGGGAAACCCATTTCCACAGTTTTTTCCCTAGAAGGGGGTTGCCCAAATTTTTAAAACTTTAATGTACCCAAAAATAACACAAAATGTAAAAAAACGTTTCTCTTATAATAATTTAAAAAAATGCTTTTGTGTAGTTACTGCTGTTACATATTTGTTATTACATGCCCTGGTGTATAATGCGGTTTCAGAATTTCCACATAAAGTGCTGGTGAACACACATGCTCAGTAGCTCAGTCATACGGCCAGGATCTTGTACACAGTCAAGATACTCATTCCTGCTGTTGTGCAAAATGGCCATTCAAATAAGCAAATCAAAAGTTTCTTTCTCACACCTACACTGGACATATCAGATGGACAGCCTGAGAGGGAATGAATAACATACATGTAACAGCAATATGAAGAGATGTATAGACATTTTAAAACTTGAATCATAAAGAAAACCTTTTACATTTTAGGTAATTCAACAGAAAAAAAATATTTAATCATGGGATAACTTCTGTATATTTGTAACTAGTCAATTAAGGGGTATTCTCTTCCATTGATTAGTCAAAGGTAAATAAAGACTATTACCAAATAAATTGCTGGTCTAAATTTTGCTTCTTTTTACAGTTAGAGCAGATTTTATCTACTGCTTTTTCACATACGCTTCCCTAGTTACCAGCCACCTCTCTCTCCTCTTACAGGCTGCATTAGTGGTTGGGATGGTGTCCTCACTAGCTGCTGTTTTCCTTAACTGAAAGAAGGGAGCCTGTTTACATTACTAACTGACTAACTTAACCCTATAGAGCCCTGTAGCTTTGTGCACAGCTGTTTAGAATCTTCCAGCACTAATGTCGCTCTATCAGGCTCAGCTAGGAATAACAGAGCTGATATGTCAACCACTGCTATAGACCCACCCACAGCTTAACCATTAAAGGGGTTGTCTCACTACATTGATTCATCTTACCTCAGTCCTGTTTTCTTGGTTTCATTTTGAATTCAGGGGCGGGTTTACTGGCTCCTACTAGGATGCAGTAGAAGCCAGGTCTGTAGCAATAGCAACCAGTGCTGGCAGCCTATCATGAGAGATTGAACAGGTCTGTAGCTATAGCAACCCGAGCAGCTGATGCAGCCCATACAAGAGGGGATATCTCTGAATAGGAAGGATATTGTTAATGGACATATATTGCAAAGTGACTTGTTTTTACAAGATCTTTAACATAAAAAGCAATCCTTGTAGCGAGACAACCCCTTTAAGTATGAGTCTGAAGCTGCCTGTGGGTTTGTAGAACAGCATGGTGAGAAAACCCCTTTAACTGTCTTGCCAGCCCTGCCATCAAGATCAGTTCCTGCAGATGCTCTTATATCTCCGGCTTCTGCCTCTGCACATTTGCCTCTGCCACAGCCTGCATCTTGCAGTCATGGTTTACATATGTCTGTACAGTGATCTCTCAAGTTACAATGGCCTCAGAATACAATAGTTTCAACAAAGAATGGTCTTTCCTGGGACATTGTGTGTCGAGTGTGGTTTCATGATACAATAAACCAGACACTGATCTAGCCAATTATCATGAATAGTTTACTTGTAAAACTCCTGTATACGAAGTACCTTCTGCAGAACAACCCACAGTCTAATCAGGAAGTGTGAGTCTGAAGCTGCATGTGGCTCTGTAAAACAGTATGGTGAGACAACCCCTTTAAAAGGGTGCTTTCATCTCAGATATTTAAGACATATCGATGGGATATGCTACAAAGGCCTGATAGGTGCAAGTCCCATCTCTATGACCAGCACCTATCCTGAGAACAGGCCCCCGAAAGTTCCATGTAGAACAGAGTAGACTGCGCATGCGCAGCAGTTTCTGTTCTGTCCCATAGGAATTTGAAACTCTTCACCATTGGATGTAATTGTCAGGGAAAATTAACTGCTATAAGACCTCTTGGCTAAAACTGTACAACTTAATTTTGAGGTATGGTAGATCAGGTAGTTAAAAAACAGTAAGGGGGTGTACTTGGGCTGCAGTGTGCCCAAAGTACACCCGGAAATATGGTAAAATCATAGCACTCATTGAGTGTTCTGATTTCACAGCATATTCCCCGGTGCATACTGCGCGGCCATAGAAATAAGTGACATGTCATTTCTTTCCGGGGCTTACGCTTTGGGGAAGGGGAGGGTAAATCGGGGCCGGAGCGCCATACACTGTGTGAACCTACCCTATACCTGACTAGCCATATCTGACTAATATCTAACTACTGTAAAGTGTCCAATTCTGGCTTCTGTATAATACTAATATACTTCCTATTTTCTTACTTGTGTAGCATGGACACTATAACAAGATGAGGCTGTTCTGTATTACAGACTAAACGCAGGTTTATTTGGCCATTGAAAGCCTACTGATTACAATACATTGTAAGCATAATACTATGTCTGTGCTCTAAATTGTGCATAAGGTGCAAAGAAAGGTCTACATTTACATTGCAGTGATTGACTAACAACACAGACATGTTAATATGTGACATAAGGGGCTCGCAGGAGAAATGTCTGTCTTTCACGAGGAAAGTTGAGTACAGACTCAGTCAACACTGCCTCACAACTCTGACATTTCACATTAGTCTGACCTTCCTGTAACATATATTTCAGGCTCGTAATTACAGAACCGTGGAAACACTGAGAGCAGAAATGTAACTACTACTGACATCCACACTCAGAACTAGTCCTCACACTCATCTTATTGTACTGCTGAACTGTTTTATGAATTTCCATAGTTTCATGAATTACTATTTTAACCTGCGAGATATTAACTGATGAGATAACTGCTTTGGTGATGAGATTACTGTGAAAGGAAATTGGTGGTGAACATCATCTGATCTTCAGTAGTTGGAGCTGTTAAGTGTAAGGGCTTGTCCCCACTGCACGGGTTTTCTGCCCAGCGGTTTTTCCGCCCGCGGCCCGCCCGAAAGACATTGAGCATGCACATTCTTCCGGGAAAAGCACCCTAAGGGTGCATTTACACGCCAAAGGACGTTTTGACCTTAGCAGAGCCGTTTATTACAACCGTTTTTTGGACTGTTTTTGACACAAAAACCAGTCGGTTTTTCTGCGGTTTTGTTTTGAACTGTTTTTGTTACTAATTTTGTCCAGGTTTTCCCAGTGGTTTTTGGACTGTTTTTGACACACAAAAAACGGTCAGGTTTTTTTTGGGCGTTTTTGGTTTTTTTTTTTTTTATCTCCACAATCTAACAATGATACACAAAGGCCAACTTTTTCACTTTCACTTTTTAAGCACATGTACATGTTAAGAGCATAAAAATTTAGCTAGTTTAGGCTAAAAAGAGGATTTATAGACTCTCGTTCACACTAAAGTGCTTTGCAGGACCTTCCTGTGTTAAAAAAAAGTGCAAAAGGAACTGCAGAAACACATCCACTATCGGTGGGATCGTTCTTCACTTTTTTTTTTTTGCAAAAACCTAAAACCGCTCAGAAACCGCACCAAAAACCACTCACTCACTTTCTGAGCGGTTTACATTGACTGCAATTTTATTTTCAGCATGGAAACTGGGCGGAAGAATGAACAAGTTCTATGTTTTTGGGACCAACGGCGGTGTAAAAAACCGGCCGGCGGAAAAACAGTTCAGTGCTGACTGCTGAACGGTATTTCTGTTGAAGTCTATGGGGGAGCGTTGATTGCAGGTTTTCAGATGGTTTCTAAAGCCGCAAACCATCTGAAAAACAGACCAAAAACCCTTGCCGTGGGGACAAGCCCTAATTATGCTAGTGAGGCCAAGACTGCATGTAAAGCTGTAGTAAACCTCATTATGAGCACAGCCTAAAATGCTTCTATGCATACATTTAGCACAGTTTTGAGTGAAGTTTCTGCATGTAGTTCTTTTGATAGCCAAGCAAGGGGTAGATCCAAAAAGAAGGGGATATTTAAGGGTAAGTTCACACACAGCAAATTTGGTGCAAAAACCTCTGTGACTGAAAATTTGTTGAAAATATTGAAATTAGGTAGTTTAGGTAGCATGTGCCAGGATATTTTACACCAGACCCATGGAACAGTCTGCAACAAATCTATCATGCGTTCATAATTTATGGCATCGTGCTCATTGCAGCATTGTAGTGCATTGGACCCTTTCTGTACCTCTATATACCTCTGATTTCATACAAAGACATGCAGAGCAAATTGATAGTGGACTAAGCAGCCATAGTATATTCCAGCAGAACACAGGAATAAGATGAGGCATCTATGCAAATGATAATGATTGTGGCAGAAGGATTTTTGCTAGAGTCTTATGTCAGGCAAAGGCAAATAGGCTGTAAATAAGTGAGAGTTGCTGTACTGTGTCCAAGACGGCTTGTAGATTCCACTGTAGTCCTTGGGACTGCTTAAAGGGGTTCTCTCACTACAAGGATTGCTTTTTATGTTAAAGATCTTGCAAAAACAAGTCACTTTGCAATATGTGTCCATTAACAATGTCCTACCTATTCCTAGATATCCCCTCTTGTACAGGCTGCATCAGCTCCTCAGGTCACTATAGCTACAGACCTGTTCAATCTCTCATGATAAGCTGCCAGCACTGGTTGCTATAGCTACAGACCTGGCTTCTGCTGCAGCCTAGTAGAAGCCAGTAAACATCCCCTGAATTCAAAATGATACCAAGAAAACAGGGTAAGATGAATCAATGTAGTGAGAAAACCCCTTTAACTTTCTTGGATAATTTACCAAAGACACAAAAAATGTACTCTACAATGAAATATTTATAGTGCTAGTTTTTCATTATAGTTGTTTTAAGGCTCACAAAAAAGGTATACAGCTTATTATGTTTTAATACATTTATCAGGGTGTGAATCATTTTGTTGGTGACTAATTTTCTTAATGGTAGGGAGTAAAATTGAAGGAATAACTTTCTGGGTTAGACTCCATTGTTTGTGCCCTGCTTAGATTTCATGGTCTGCGGAATCTTTCATTTTCTTTTCTTGTAAGTAGAATCCATTTAAAATGTAAAATAATCGAATAAAGCATGCTTATGCTTTAAATTGTCCACACTCGCTGCATTTACACACAGTTGAGTCACATTATTATGACCACTTCCTACTTTCAACATGAGTAACACATAGCTCATGAAGGAAGCCACATGTCTAAGCTGGCATAGTTCTTTTTACATAAGGTGGGCCATAGGCTTCCTGCACATATATCCCTTTTTGCTGTCATAGGTAAAAAAGGATGATTACTGACTTTTGGGCCAACCATGGCAGCATTCCTAAATTGCCCTGGTACTGCATGCTGCTGTGGTGAAGGTTTGCCATAAGTGGACAAATGGCACCATTGAGAATAAGCAACACAACAGGCGAACTAGATGGACGACTTGTCTTTTTTTAGCCTTACAAACTATGAAACTATGAAACATGGAATGTGCAGAGTACCATGATGTGCCATAAATGTTAGAGCTAAATGTTGGCTATGAAGGTGCACAAGAATGGACTGACACTACAGTGGAAAAGCAGCCAAATGAGCCAGGGGCCTACAAGATGTGTGTTTAAAACAACAATTCAGTGAACTCTACTGCATACATTGCTCCGAAGCAGATGGATGGTCACTGCACCTCTGATAACACAGTTGCATCGGCAGAAAAGGCTTACATTTTAACGACAGTATCAAAATTAGATCTCTCCTTATCGGCCAAGGGCTGCCATCTCTGATGAGTCACATTTTCTGCTCAATCGAATGGATAGACACTGGCGTGAGACATCAGAGAACAAACACTCTGCAACCATTGCTGAAGGAACACAAGCGGATGGTGGCAGCTTTATCGTCTGGGGAATGTTCTTGTGGCATTCTTTGGGCCACTCAACTATGTGGAATGCATTGTCAACTGATTTGATATGTATCCATCCTTGTAGATGACATACACCCATGCATGCCAATTGTCTTTCGTAGTACAGATGGGATCTTCCAATAAACATGTCTCACAGCTAGAAATGTCTGACATTGGTTGCAAGACTTCCAAGTACTACTTTTGGGATCTATAGGACCACCTTCATCTCTATTGTCATTCTATGGATCGTCCTCAATACACTCTTCAGCAGTTGTGGGATGCACTGCAGTGAACATGGTTCCAGATACCTGTGACAACTTACCAGTACCTAACTGAGTCACCCCCAGCCCATCTACCTGTTGTTTGTGCAGTAACCCTGGAATTGTCTGCTGGTCATAATATTATGACTCGGCTGTGTAAGGGTATGTTCACACGGCTTATTTTGACGTGGTTTTGGACGAGATTTTCGGAGCGTTTCCGCGCCCAAAACCTCGCCTGAAACACGCTTCTTCAGAAGGGGTTTTAGAGGCGCTTCTCTGCGAGGTTTTGGATGAGGTTTTCGGCGAGGTTTTCACCCATACAAACCAATAGCCAGGCCAAAAACCACACCGAAAACCGCGCTGAAAACGCACCAAAACCCGCGCCGAAATACTCGCCTAAAACACGCTTCAAGAATTGACATGACACTTCTTTTTCAGGGCTTCCAAAAAAGTGTGTAAGAACCTCGTCATATGTGAACTACAACGAGGTTTTCATTTACAATCAATGAAATGAACTGGAGGCGTTTTGGAAGCGTTTTGGACGAGGTTTTGGGCGAGGAAACGCCCCGAAAACCTCGTCCAAAACCACGTCAAAATAAGCCGTGTGACCATGGCCTAATTGCATTTATTTAAATGGCAAATGAATAGAGCTCAACCACACTTAAATATTATCCTTAACTTTCTCAGCTTCACACAATTTTATCTTATCTCCAGTGCAAACCTAAGGAAGAGTTGTGTCTTTAAGGGAGTATCCAGTCTTTTTACACCATAATCACATTGTAAAATTCACTGCTCTTGCTGAGTTCCAGTACAGCCACCCCCCAGCTGGATCATACTGATCACCAAGTTTTGCTTGTCAGTAATGTAACCTCACATACAAATCATTTACACTGCTCCATATACTGGACATGTGCAGGGAAGCAGTCAGCCAGCGATCACTTCCTTCCAGCATCAGCAGAAACGTAATGCTCCAGGGAGAAGTACTTACTGGGGGATGGGGTTAATATAACACATAAGAGCGGTAATATACACTAAAGACTGTAGCACGCACGTGAATAGATTGCTTGTTAATCAGCAGCATAATCCAGTAATGTATGGTATTGTGTATCAAACATTAGCATATTCTACTCTTCAGTAGTCTGAAAACAGTTAATCTAAACACGTTTAACATTGCTCGACACTCACATAATCATCTTACGTGCTGGTGACATCATAAACCACAACTGCATTTACTTGTATATATTTCTTCTTGATTCATTTGAATCTGTTTAGTCTGACAGCAATTTTACCAAACACACAGACATTTATCAAGCGATCCATCAGTAGCAGCAGAAGAGGCACTAATACATCCAAATGAAATTTTTTGCTTTGATTAATGCAAATCCATGGAGCCCTTGGGTCCAAAGCTTCTTCAGCAACATGGCTATTTGCAAATAGATTTTTATAGCACATTAGTGCTGGAGGAGATTCCAAAGAAAATAGCTGTTTTGAATATTAGAACCAGCTGTGACTTTCTTATGCTGATGACTCATAGTTTTTTTTTTTATTATTGGGTGGGAGAACGAGGCAAAAGACACACAGAGTCTTATTCAAGACGTTGTTTGTTTTGCAAGGGGTATCCTAGCCACAAGCCAACTTGATCTTACCAAAATGCAACTCGTGTTTATTTAATTTTTTTTTCTCCTCTCCTAACAGTTCCAATTATAAAAACAGAGCCCACTGATGACTATGAGTCAGCTCAAACCTGTGGCCCAATGAACCAAGGATTAACTCAACTCTCCAAGCCATACTACAGCCAACAGATTTTGATGCCCTCTGATCCTGGTTCGTGCCTTGTGTCTGGCTTCACGTCCTGTCAACAGAGAAACACTGTGATGTCATCGTCTCCAAACTCAAGCCCCAAACTCAATGACCTTTCAACTTCTGCATACAACAAATGCATCTCGAATCCTGGTCACTCTCAGCTAGGACTTCAGCAGCCCACTGGAGGTGTCCCCACCATACAGGAAGTGCCACGGTCTATAGTTGTGCACCCAAGTTCACCAGAACAGTCATCCCACATCATGCTGCAGCCGCAGGTGAGTCTCCATCAGAGCAGTAGCTGTCCCCTTGGTTTTCAACAAACAGTCTATCCCAACAGTCCCTCTTCTCCAGTTCCATCTATTACCCAAGAGCCATCCTATTTTCAGCCCTGCAGTCCAACTCGCTCATCAGTAATGGGCCAACAGCAGCACCAACAGCAGAAGGTTCAGAGAAATGAATCTCCAACCACTCCACCTCTGTCACTGCCAGAGTTGCATGAGGACAGTAATCATAATTTGGCCCCTATTCCTGTAACCATCAAGTGTGAGCCTGAGGAATTGGATCAGTTATACTTGGATGATGGTAAGTGTTCTGCAGCTGTTGAGGCATTCATTCCACTATATTGCTGTATCAGTAAGTTCTTTATTAACCAGATGCTTTCAGGAGCACTCATAAATTAACAGCACTAAGAAATGGTGCAGAAATATGTCCATTTAGAATTAATAAAAATAAGAAAAGGGAATTGAAAATGTTCCTAATGTAGCATTTCTCATACTGTGTATTATAAGCATTAAATGCCATTCGTAACCACAGAGGTAGCTTAACCACCAATTGCTACACACAAGTAATTGCAACCATATGCTCTTAGCTCATGCAGGTGATTTGATAAAGTCTGAGTAGAAGTACAATAAAATGTCTAGCTATGAATAGTTTGACTCTTGTGCAAACACTCCAGTAGCAGAAAATGTCACATCAATCTAAAGGGGCTGTATTCATTACGGTATTATAGCTGTTTAAGAAAAGTTTGGAGTTTATTAATTGCTTTTATGGAACTAGTACAAATGAAATGTCTAATTAAAGATTGTTGTAATATCAGAAACTTTAAAGCAAGATCATACACTGACAGGGGCAGTGGTGGGACAATGCAGCCAGTGCCATCATATGAGAATTGACCACTGTCCTGCAGTCCATTTATCTGCCATTCCAGGAAAATATAAGTCCACCTCTTGGGACTCCATTAAACTAAAGAAAAACTTATTCTCACCTTCCTCCGGTCCCTAGTTTCAGCACAATGTCTCCCCGGTCTTCTGTTTTCATTCTGTCACTTTCAAAGGGGGAGGTTACTACTACAGCCGCTTATTACATCACCATTCAGGAGTGAACAGCTTCAAACATGAAGAAACATGATGAAAGTAAATGCATGTGACTGCCTGCAGCCAATCAGTGGCTGCAGCAGAGATGTCCCCCTACAGAAGTGAATAAAATAGAAGACCAGGAAGACGTGATGCTTGAAACAGGGACGGAGGAAGGTGAGTATAAGTTTTTTTTGTTTGTTTTTTTACTGGGGCCCCATGAGCTGCTGGTATGATTTTTATAGGAGGTGGACAACCTCTTTAAGTGGATTGCTATGGGTGATAAATACAAAAGTCTACCACTACAGTTCCCATCCAAGTTCTGTGCTTGCAGAGGAACCATGTCGTAACACATGTCCGATGTCCATTTAATTTTGGCCAGATGTGGCTCCCCCAATGAGAAAAGCTAATCAGTTAGGGTTATTAAAGCCAGATCTGATGTCTTCCCAATGTTTTTGAATACGGTTCCTCTATGAACTGTTGTACACACCAGGTTGGAATATGGCACCTCATGCCATGATATGAAGTCCAGGAGTGTGCATTAAACCAAGGAGTAATAATTAATCAGATACTATAATAATAATCTTAATAATATTCTTTATTTATATAGCGGCAACATATTCCACAGCACTTTACAATTTAGAGGGTATACGTACAGACACTACACATTAAAAAGTACTTACAGATGAGACACAAGGTGTGAGTGCCCATGCTCGCCCTATTAGGGTGTATTGGTGAGACGAAGAGTAAGGAGTGCTGAGTTTACAATGGTCCAGCCAAGTTTCATAAAAATGAGGTGGTTTACATAAAAATTGAATGAACCTGCCACCTTGACAGTACATCTATATACAGATAAGTGCCTGTGAGTGGCCTAGTGTAGGGAGTGACAGATGTGTGTGATAGCAGGTTAGGGTTAGCAATTAAGGATCTTGGTAGGCCAGACCGAGAAGATCTGTTCTCAGGGCCCTCTTAAAACTATGAGGGTTGTGAATATGCCTGATCGCCCGCAGTAGCATATTCCAGAGAACTGGTGCGGCACGTGTAAAATCTTGGAGATGGGCATGGGAGGTTCGGATGATTGATGAATGTAATCTGATATCATCAGCAGTGTGCAGAGAGCGTGTTGGGTGGTAGACAGAGATGAGGGAGGAGATGTAGGGGGTGCAGCACTGTGGAGAGCTTTATGGGTGAGAGTGATTAGTTTATGTTGTATTCTGTACTGGATGGGCAACCAGTGCAGTGAGTGACACAGGGTAGAGGCATCAGTATAGCGGCTGGAAAGAAAGATGAGCCTGGCTGCTGCATTCAGGACAGATTGGAGAGGGGAGAGTTTACAGAGTGGGAGACCTGTAGTCACAGTTACAGTAGTCAAGACGAGAAAGAATAAGAGCAACAATGAGAGTTTGAGTTGTTTCCATAGTGAAAAAAGGATGGATTCTGGAGATGTTATTGAGGTGCAGGTGATAGGAGCATGCAAGGGATTGGATATAGGGGGTGAAAGACAGACCAGAATCTAATATAACCCCAAGATAGTGGGCCTGCTGCCTAGGAGTTATAGTGATACCACACACTAAGACAGAAATAGCAGGTTGGGGCTGGTTAGAAGATGGTGGAAAGACAATAAGTTCAGTTTTAGTGAGGTTTAGTTTCAGATGGAGAGAGGACATGATGTCAGAGACATTGGAAAGACAGTCACTATACAGAATCAATAGGGATTTCTTGCAAAAGGACATCTCAAAAGTTTATATTTTTAAAGTAAAGTATAATTTTCTTGTGTATTCTGCTGTAACTCCAACCTATCAGAGAATTCATGTGTGTTTACCTGGTAGAAAAATGGTCCTTCCAATAAGCACTCAACACTCCTAACTTTCTTAACTCACTAATAAAATATTTTGATAGGGAAAAGTGATTCTAAGCTATACCACTGTTCTAAATGGATCTAGACCTATATGGATGTATAACCATAACCCGCAAAGGGACAAACTTTAAAGTATATATTCCAAAGCTTGAAGAAATCACTTTATGCTAAACAATTACTAATTCTTAATGTATATGTAAATAAAGAAGTTGAATGGTCAAAAATTGTTCTTTTTCAGGAGCCAGTTTTAGACTTTATAACACGTTAAAAAAAGTGTAAGATGTGTGTTGACCCTCTTGTCAGACTTTGTTTCTAAAGGATTTATTGGGATATTTTGAAAGGGTAATCTGAAATGTGAATATGTGACCTCACCGCCCTGTGATTTAGCACTCACCACCGCATGTTGCAAGGACCCCATCCCATCACATTACTGTGATACATTAGGTCTTTATTTTGAATACCATTATAATTTACAGTTGACTTGTCTGCTTTAATTAATTGTTGCAGAGGAACATCTGAATCTGATTGTCTTTTAGGAAAAAAAATGCATATAACAAAATAGGGTTCATTGTGTCTTAACTTAAGAAACTGAGACATAGTTAACTGCAGGATTTTGCTGGATGCAGGTAGAAAAACCAGAGGGTTGTTTGGGGCTTGACTAACAAGGAGAGCTTTTTACTATGCAGACTAAAATAAATTTCTTTATTACCACAGCTGCAAAGCTCAATAAAAATGTCAGTCTCATTCTAATTCTTTACTCCAGTTTGGGATATGATTCTGTAACTCTTACTAATGAATTTGACTAATATAAAATAGGTCAGTGATTATGTCCAGTAATACATGTCTTCATATAAATGTGTGATTCTCAGCCAGTTTAAGACAGTTTAGTGACACTTAAACATTCTTATAACATTTAAGTACCCAACCATTAGCTCTCTACAAAATAAGTTTGTCTTCAGTCTTAGATGCACGTGGGTCTTATTTGGCGGTGATAATAGAACCCCCATTTCTCATTCTTTTGGTATTCTTGTTGAGAAGTAGATTCTCGGTACACAATTTTTCATTGTAAAGTACTATACTTTACTTCACTAAGAAGATAGTGGCTGGGTGGCTTAAAGGGGTTTTGCCACGAAGTGAGTTGCTTTCCTCCTATCTGGCTCAGGAGAAAATATAAACAAATCATGAACGCTGCCGAGGGGACAGGGAGGGGACTGAGCAGTGAGGCGCACAGAGGAAGAAATAAGGGAGCGTAAGCAATGTTCACTCAAATAATAACATTACAACCAGTGGATTGTCTATACAGCCTAAAGCCTCATACACTGCACTTTTTCCACAGTCCCTTGGAAGCTCATTCATGTTCCCTGTCATCACATAAGAAGTGCAGACAATGGTCAGCTCCTGTCAGCTGCTGGTCGTGTCTAATGTAAACCTTTAAGTAACTAAGGGTATGTAAGGAAGGCTGTAGCTCTCACAGGTTTCACTTTTTGTAATCACATATATTTAGAAAATTTATTAAATACCCATTTTGAAGGATCCTACGTCAACATTACATCATGGCAAAACCCCTTTAATAAGTAGAAAGTAGGTCTTACAACCTGCAAAGCCAGTATGTTGTTGGTTAGGGAAAGAAATTAACTAGTTACTACCTTGTCCCGTCTACAGGCAATAGCATAATCTATTGTGAAGACACCAAAGAACAGCTTCCCCAACCTCATTCTCCTATTCTTCTCTAAGCATGACATAAGGGAAATTGTGCTTCATGATTGGCATAGGGGATCCTTCTCTGTGGGGCTCTTGATCTGGTGGACCCAGCCTGTTCCCCAGCATGGTCAGCTTTTTATATGAATGGCTCTCATGTCATACATTTCCCTATCAGTGGGGATTACTGAACCAGTTGCAATTTAAAAGACGTTGCCTTTGTAATGCAACTGGTTGATAAAGAAACTCATAAGTAAAACAGAGTATCATCAAATACATGAAACAATCTTTTTCACCAAAGGGCTGGTTCACATTTGAAATGTGTCCACGTGTATATGTCAGAGTATGACCTAAAAAGTCTTCAAACTGTCTATTTTTGACTAGGTTTGATCCACTTTACATCGGTATACATGTTATATGTGGAATAGAATAGCAAGGTTGTCTACGCTGTTGTGTCCCACAAAAAAGAACTTATAAAGTTGACCAAATCTTAGAAGTAGACTGTGGTTTGTCTGCTGATAACTGAGGCTACAACACCTACCTTATGTCTATATTGGAATTTCAATATATACACACAGTTTAGGGCATATTGGCCCTAAGTTCATTGAATGAATATTGGGGGGCTTCCTGTTACATGACTTTACCCTTCATTATGAGTTGGAGTGAAGACTTGATACAGAGACCATGGACACTCAATGACTTTATTGTGTAATATGTAATACATAATTTTCTAATTTTCTCAGCAGCATCAAATGAATAGTAAGCAGCTACACTCCTTGGTAGTAGCAGCTCATATGAGCTTATCTTCAGGGGTTCTACTAGATCCCCCACCACCACAACTATTTGCTCATAAGTAGGAGGCTGTTTGCTGGATCCAGGGCAACCTTTTTAATTATATTGAATCTAAGCAGGGGTGATCCTGTGGTGTTTACAGGCCCCTCTTTTTAATAGTGTGGGCATACCACATGTGCAACCTAATCAGTGGCACATGGGCCCACTAGTTAAGAAGGCCAACTGACTTCTACCCTAAAGCAGCTTTCTACTGTCCTTTCAGATTGCATGATAGGATGCATTGCCATGTTACAGCTGCTCTATGTGTAAGGAACCATGCCTACATGTGGTGAAATTGTGATATTAGCATTAAAATGTCGAGGTCATTGGTCACCACCTACAGCCATGGACTGACTGTATGTGGCAGCCACAACTTGGAATCAGGCTTGAAAGTAATGAACTAATGAATCTCTTACCTCAGATTTACTGGTAGAGTGTTGGAAATTGTTAAAAGAAGAAGAAAGTTGGTTCAATGGTGTATTGCGAATGATGGGTGGAGTAGTACTAGATGGAATGAGTAATAGTGGTGATGCATGCAGTGCATCGGCGATACAACAAAAGAAACAACAACAGCAATTCCAAGAAACTTCAGGCTTTTACTCACGCATGCTTCTTCTTCAGACATTACATATCTCTTTGTGCATGACACATTACAGTAATACCCATTGTCAACACATTAGCGCTCTTCTTGAGGGACTCACTCTCTGTCAACCTCATTCTGCTCAAGACCTCCTCAGTAGCCTCTCTGGCCTAGCGGTCGTGCCTAAGGGCCTTCTCAGAACCAGCTAACTAAGAGGCTTACTCACCCTTTAAGGTCCACACTTGTTCGGGCAGTTCTCTCCCGTGCTGCCCACCTGCACCTCAGGGGTTTAATCCTCCACTTCTTCTGCCTGAGTCTTCTCTCTCAGATGCCCTCTGTTTACTGGACTACCAGTGAGTGGCGTGTCCACCCCGACCTGCCCTACCTATCCTTGGCAAATAGTCAGGGCTCCCCTTTTTCTGTTGGATTCAACTTCCAAATATCTACAACTCAGAACATAACACAGAACTGACAGACTGTACTTTTTAACTGTATAACTATGGTTCCCCCTGCCAGCTCTTTAATTGGCTGCTTGCCCAGCAGCAAGGTATCCCCACTTTAAGCTCAGTTAACCCCTTCAAAACAACCTAATGACTGAGCACTTTATCTCCCTGAACTGCAGGGTAAATGAACGTTTTCCTGAACATGTCATTACACACACATCGTTGCGTAACTTATACCTATTATTTACATCACTATGCAGTATTAAACAGTTGCCCTCCTTTACAAGCTATTCAAGACTAAAGGGAGTATGTCATTTTCTTGCACAAGGGATTTTTGCTATTGGTTGTCTGTCACTGTTGATTGTATATACAGTATGTGGCCTTCCTAACCTACTGATCATATTTAAAGTAGTATTCCCTTTTAATTTTGTTCACTGGTCAGCCTGAGTCTTTGCTGGCTGCAGGAAACATGGAACTGGCTCTCTCCACTCACCTCTAAAACAGTTCCAAGCACAGTCAAGCAAGTCTTTTTGGAAGTACCAGGAATTCTCATAGAAATGAACATAGAGAGCCACACATGCACAGTTAGTTCTCCGCCCCCTGTGTATGGGCTGCATCAGCTCTTCAGGTCGCTATAGCTACAGACCTGTTTGATCTCTGCTGATAGGCTGCCACCACTTGCTTCTATAGCTACAGACCTGGCTTCTACTGCAGCCTAATGGAAGCCAATAAACATGCCCCTGAATTCAAAATGAAACCAAGAAAACAGGACTGAGGTAAGATGAATCAATGTAGAGAGACAATCCCTTTAAATGCATTCACTTTTGAATATTATATTTCTTCTTAATTATTTATCATCACTGGTCAAAATGTGAGATGCAGAGGTTGTGTTTTAACCATGCCCTCATATTTTGTATTCAGGATTTGTGAAACAATACTATATTGTTCCTCACTACTCTGAAGTTGTATGTACCGTGGAACACGCTGGTCTAGAGCGTTCCCCAATGCTTCATTACAGGCAGCACTGACCTGAATGAAGTTAAACAGTGACTGCATGTAAACAGTAGCTCATGTTTCTTATCCTTATGGGATTTTTCAATCATGAGAATGTGTTGTATGTTGAGGTTGACCAGGCTAAAACACATGTTTACAGAGCTAGTAAATTGAGTGCGTATGATCTGAGCTTTCAACAATTGTTATAAATGAATATGGGAATAGAAAAGAAGACTGATCAACATTAAAGATGAGGCCACTAGACTACGTGAAAGATGACATTCAGACGTTAATTTGAAGAAAGGTCAGCTCAGCCTGGTTTGTGTTCTCAGTCATAAGGAGTTGCAGAAAATTTGAAGTGAAAGCTGGAACAGCTACACTTCCTGCCAATAATTACCCTGACAAATATGAGGTTTCATTTATTTTTAAATCTTATACCTGAATGTTAACATACAGTGTTTCCTTTTTGATTTCTGAAAAGTTAGTTTGTCTCCGTAAGGTAACTCTATAGAAGGTTACAAAACTGTCTCCTTGCACTTGTGATTCAAAAAACACTGGGACTCTGTTTAGTACCCTTATGTTTGTATAGGGATGTGGCTTTTTTTTTAGTAATGTAGAAATAAAAAACAGTTAAGAAACATGCACTATATGAAAAAAAAGTGGGTCATTAATAAAAGTTAAGTGCCCACAATGTGAAATGTAGGGAGGTGCGCATGATTAACTTTCAAAATGTAGGGAAAGGTGAATGAAGACTGTTATCAAATACATTGCTTTTTTATTTTGCTTTGTTGAGGAGATAAGTGTCTTGGTTACCGACCATCTCTCTCTCTCCTCTCTCTTATCTGATTAGATGGAAGCTGTCTGTCTACGGTGATGTCACTCACTCTCTGCTGTGTGTAATCTCTAGCAACAGAGCTTTGTTTGTTTAAGATAAGGGGGCCTTTTCACTCCTTAGAGCTCTATAGTCTTGTGTACTACAAAATTTACATCTCCAGCAGTCAGTTCAATGTACCTGGTTCAGCTAGGAATAGCAGAGCTGATATGCCAATCACTGCTATAAACCCGCTCCCAGCCTGACCAGGAAATATGAGTCTGAAGCTGGCTGTGACTCTGTAAAACTGCAGGGTGGGAAAACTCTCCTGAAAATTCTAGAGCATCTTCTCTTATAACTTTGTGTTGTGCTATTTCTCAGCTACCCCTAATTACTGAATTAGTCAAATGGATGTTTCAGCACTGACATTGTCCAATCAGTGCTGAAAACTGGAATAGCAACACCCAGTTGACAGATTCTGTGAAACATATCTAGAAGGAATAACATAGAAACAGCACAACACAGAATAGAAAATGATACTCCAGAAGTTTTATTTCACAGAGAACACAACAAGTATTTAGGACATGTATGAACGGAGCTGCACCAGAATTCTGGCCTCAAAAAGCTGTAGTAGACCAGTTCTATAGATGTATGAACAGGCGCACTCCAAACTTTGACGCGATAAGTGCCTCAGTGTCGCGCCAAAGACACTTTTTAGTGCGCCAAAGTTTTGGGGCATTCTGGGGATGTGTCACCCCACATTAGTAGAAGTGGACACATTTATGATTCTTTGACCCAAAAACTTTGGCACCAAACAGTTAGAACAGCCAGAACAGGTTAAAGGTGGTCTGTCGGAGTTGTGGTATTGGTACTAGACTGCACCTGTATGTATGACCTGCAGAAGAACAGCTTCATATATTCTGGTGCAGTCTATACTACCTTAAAGTGACTTAGAACTGGTCTATCAGTGCCAGAATTCATACATGTCAACCTTAGTATCTCATCTAAGACCTTTTATGGCTTTATTCAGACCTATCTCCAGAATGGGGTTTCTGACTCCCATACTGCCTGGTTAGATGGCTGCTGACCACAGCATGGCAGTGGGACTAAACAGAAGTGAAGCCAGGATTAAAGAAACAGCTATGTACTATCCTGTTTCGTAAACTCCCACTTGTAACACAGCAAGTTAGTATCTCGGTAATCTCAGCCACATTTCTATGCAGTCCTTGCCTGGAGTCCAATGTGTCATAAATGTCTCCAAGCTCAAAAAAGTGTCCTTGTTTTCCATCACAACAGATTTAATATTTCATTTTTGCAGTTCAGTTTGAAGACTGAGAAGTAGATGGTTTCTATAGGCAAAATGACACTCGTACAGAAATATTAATTTTCAGAAGGCCTTTATTTGTATTGTGAGTACAGCTGAGGAATTGGTAGTCGGAGGTTTTACAGGTCGTTTACATCTTTGCAACAATATTTTTCATTGTTCCAATGTATCTAAAATTAAAAATTTTAAAAAAATGAAAAAGTTTGCAATTAGTTTTCATTATTAATGAATCCTGAGTAGTCTTAGGGCATGTCCCCACGGCACGGATTTGCGGTTTTGCAGACCGTCTGAAAAACCGGCCGCAAATGAGCACAACGGGGCGCTATGGAAAACCCGTGCAGCAGTCCCTACGGTTTTTTCAAACTGCCGCCCGCCCGAAAAACATTGTGCATGCACATTTTACCGTCCGGTTTTCGGACGGAATATGTGGATGTCAATCTGAAGGAGGAGGGCTTTTCTCCACCCATCACGGAGAAAAGCTGCCCCCCACCACCACCCGCGGCCGTGGGGACGGCACTAAAACAGGACAAATACCGGTCGGATAAACCAACCGGTATTTGTCCTCTGCCATGGGCACATGCTCTTATACTGTAGTCTACTTCTGTCTTCTACTTTTTGATAATATACTTGTTAGAGAAGTCTCGTTCGAAAATTTTGGATGCAAGCTATTTGCAAAGTTGCTTTTTTCTTATTGTGGGTGCCTTGAAGCAATAAATATAATTTAGTTTTGAATGTGTTTTTGGTCTTTTATAATCCTATGTAATAAGCAGGCTTTTAAAAGAGGTTAGCACTTGAAAAAGAAAACTTGCATACCACCTCTACTTCAATAAAATAAAAAAATTAACTGGTGCTTACCTCTCCTATCGCCACTGTTCCAGAATCGCTGCTGGTGCCTCATGGATGGCGTCACATTAATGGCTCACATAATGTTGCAGCTAATCATTGATCATACATTACTGCTTACATTCTTGTGATCATCATAATTGGGGCAAACCAGAGTTCTTGCATTGCTGGAACAGCGACAACAGGAAAGGCAAGTACCAGTTACTTTTTTCATATTTTAGCAATGGAGGGTGGTAGGAAACTTTTTAAATTAGAGAAAACCCCTTTAATTTAATTAACTATAGGGACTGCTGGTTAGAAATGAAACCATTGTTAATAATGTTTATAGCTGTAGTAAGGTTTTGGAAAAACATGCTAGATAGCTGAGTGCCGTCACTTTCAATTTCACCGCATGTTGCTACACGAGACAGCTCTTTTGTAAATAGGAAATACTGACAGTGAGGCATTGACATAAGCATGAGTATCTTTTGTGCAGTAGGTATCCTTTGTTTTTTGCCTTTGGATAGCACAATTGGTAGGTTCAGCCTGAGGTTGACACAATTATGTTTTGTGAAAGCCCATGTGCACACTCCAGTTTCCAGTAGTTGGTATGTCATTACAAAAACGTGCGTGCAACAGTTTATTAAGTTCAGAACTATTGTCTCTTCTGCAGTCTAGATACCAAGCCTACTACTTCTTCGTCATCCTAAATAGCCAGTCTTAGATGAAAAAAAGAGATTTCCTCATGGAAAGTTTGACTAATCTGGCTCCATGCCCATACTCAGGGCCCACCACATTTCTAATGATGATTGAAAGAGTACATGCTGTGATAAAACGTGCTGAGTTGCTAACATTTGAGATGAAGCTTTAGATTTGATTGATAGAAAGAAATAATAAATAAAGGGCCCGAATAATGCATTAAGGTCAGATCTTTAATCGTTTTAACTGTTCACCCCTGCAAGGCAGAGAGTCAGGGTAATGTGACTGCCTCTCCCTGTTTAACCTGTGCCCCTTCCTCTGAACATCTCTCCGGAGGTGGGGGGGGCTCTCAGAAGAGATTGGTCTGTAAAGCTTAATTGACAAGGGCAGGTGGCTCGCATATTTGCAAGCCAATAACTTGTTCTAAATACATTGCTGCAATGAACTTCACTTGTACTTTGCAGCTTTTTGGTTGGAAAGCTGGAAGTACAAATGAGAAATTCACATTCCTTTTATTTAGAGACAATTCCCATGACTAAAAACAATTCAATCTAAGACTTGTACGTTTTGTTCTGTAGGGAGAAACTTTATAGAAAGTAATATAATTTTTATGGTTTGATCAAAGGTAGACCAGATTCATTTAAAAATAATTTGCATGCTGGTATTTTTATATTTTGCAGAAGAAAAAATGCATATAGATCTTTTCTTGTAACTTATGCCAGTCTTCAAGAGTTGTCCCATGACGATTATTGTTTATAGTCAAATATATCCTATTACTAAATCATAAATATGTTTTTTGTTTTTTTTCATGTATTAAAAATGCTCATATCACCGGAAGTTTCAAGAATATTGTTAGTATAGCAGCACCTGTTATTGCTTGTCAATAAATTTACTTTGTCCACCTTCCTCAGGGCTGGGACAAGGTATTCTGGTGCCCTAGTTAAATAAGGCAAGTAGCGACCCACCTCTGCCCTCCCAATGTCAAATTCAGCCCATTCCATGTCTATTTGCGCCCCCTTCCTGCCTGGGATGAAGTGGAGCCCTAGGCGGTCGTCTACCTTTAACTAGCCATCGTCCCGGCCCTGACCTTCCTATATGTGCTGACGTGGACACAGATGCTTAGTCTTGCTTCTCTTTCTTCTTCAGTGGGATGTGAAGGGATCCTTGGTGTGGTGAACCAGATGCCTTTAAAGTTGCATTGCTTTTGTTCCTTAGAGGAGATGCTAAGCAGAGCAATTGTAGTTTTCTTATCTGTAAAGTAGAAAAGATGCTACAGCTCACCAACCAGGTATCCATTTACATACTTGGATGCTAAGCATGTGTGTCAACCTTGGCACATTTACCAAAGTGCACACATTAAGTTGAAAAGAAACACAAGGTGGTTCCAATTTAGGTTTGAATTTAACTAGACAAAATGGGACTTTTTTAACAAAACCATCTTACAGTAAAATTGTCTTTGTCACCCATAGCAACCATTCAGATCTCAGCTTTCACTTTTTATTCTGCTCTGGAAAAATGAAAGCTGAGCTCTGATAGGTTGCTATGGGCAAAACAGACAATTTCACTGTTAGACAGCTTTGCTAAATGAGGCCCAATATTCTTTGTGTAATAACCACTTTAAGACACAACTAACATCCTTGTCCTGTTGAATTTTTCATTGCTTTAAAGGGGTTGTCTCAGCTCAAAGTTTCTTAGGATGCATGAATGAAATGTCTGTAATTAGCATATGAGCTCCGCGTATTCAGACTTCTCTGTTTATTAGTCTAGATTAATAAATTACCTTCTCTGAGGTCCAGAGAAACTTCTGAGCTAATGTAAACAGTAGAGTAATTACTATCTTTTGTCTGAAAGATCAGATAACACACAAGCTCTCACACTGCCAGCCGGGACCTGTGTGATGAAGTCACTCCCTGCTATCAGATAAAACAAACAGCAGGGGAGAAGGCATACACAGGTCGGTCACTTGGGAAACCTGAGAGCCCTTAGAAGGTGATAACATCAATTGTAGCTCCTTAACAAAAAAGATGAACAAAGCAATGTATTTGTAAAACGTCTTCATTTAGTGTTCCCTACATTTTGAAAGCTATTGTTTGTAGTGAGAAAACCCCTTTAAAGGTGTCTTTTCCATCTCAGACATTTATGGCATATCATTAGGTGCGTCTTTCACCTCTGTGCATGGGTCGAATCTCCACCTATCCAATATTTGTAGCACGTCCTATCGCTTAGCTCTAAAGGTTTAATATGGGACCACCCCTTTATTTATTTTTTTTTAAACATAATTTTTATTCAAAGTTTAAAACATATAAACAGAATTGAATTGGGCACAAGAGAAACAAGGTAGTGTCAGCTTACAACAAACAAAACATACAAAATATATATGTCATCATAGGAATAAAAAAGTAAATCGTTAAAAGATATATCAGTCACAATTTAAATCTCCAAATAACCTATATATAGACAATAGAGTTAACACAATTATGAGGTAAAGCTGAGACTCTATGCACTGGTAAATAATACAATGCTAGCCCCCCCCCCAAAAAAATTAATTAAAATTAAGTACAAAACCAAAATAAACCATAACTATAACCTGGCACTTGGGTCAGATTAATACACTAAATCAGTTTATCCAGGACGAGGGTTACTACAGGGCTGCCATTGAATCAGAGTTGAGAGATGATATATAATACAGTGAGGGCTTCGGTTCTTTGGCTGAAGGTCGGGTGGGAACCATAGATGGGAATCGCGTTCATAGGAAAAGGCCGTTCTCACAGCGGGTAGATGAAGATGAGTCAAGTGGGTGGATTTCCAACTTCCAATCGACCCAGTTGACCCGCTAGACGGGAAGTAAGATACCAGGACGTGTAAACGAAAGGCTTCATGACTTCCCTAATCTCATCAGAGGTGTAGAAGGTTTGGGACCACCCCTTTAATAACCTAATTGAGTCCTTAAAGGCAAAACAAACTATACAACTGCCCAGGGTCCTATGTTAGTAGGAATCATTTAGTTAGGGTGTTTGGACATCACAGGAGAGGGATTTTTCTCTATAAGCTGGAGTGATGCCTACTGGGATCAAGAGATTACTGAATCAACTAGTTGTTTTGATGAGACAACCAATAAAACTGCCATTTCATTTTATAGGCATATACAGTAAAATACAGTATATCATCATAGGTTATTACATATGCACTTAAAGGAAACCTGTCAGATTTTTTATGCGGCCCGAACCATGGGCAACATGAAATAGCCACAGTGCAATAAAGTGTGCTTGTCTCTGAAATATTGTAGCACTTCAGGAAATGCAAACTTTTGAAAAAAAGATGGACATGGGGAGGGGTGTACCAGTCCATGCAGAGGAGTCTAATGTGCAGCCTCTCCCCACCCAGCTCAGGTTGACTGACAGGTCTTTCCACACTCCGGTTCCTCTTCAAAGTGGATTTTCTCTGAAATGTCATAGCATTTCAGAGTAAAACAGACCCTACTACAATTAGGTAGATGGTGGCTATCGTGTACTATGGGATATAGTTTGTTAGGCCGTTATTATAAGTCTTCTAATTTACCTTTGCTGTATTCCTTTGGTAGCTGCTTTGTCTTTGCTTGCTTTTTTCCTCTTTTTATATGCACGTTGTTCTGCTCCTTCTTGATATTCAAACATAGTTACATAGTTAGTATGGTTGAAAAAAGACACGTGTCCATCAAGTTCAACCAAGGGTGGGGAAAATGTGGGTGAAGGAAGAGAGGCAAGGACATTAAGCCCCGCCTAACCACTGGTTAATGCCCTGAAACCCACAAGGCAAGAACCAATCTGCTCCAGTGGAGACCCTATCTCTGACCACAGAGCCGCCACCAGCCCGGATCCAGAATTTTACATAGCTAAATACTCCTTAATAGTCTTTAGTTCCAGGTAGGAATCTAAGCCTTTCTTGAAAATCTCTACAGTTCCTTCTGTGACCAGCTCCTCAGGCTATTCCACAGATTTACAGTTCTAACAGTGAAGAACGCCCTTCTCCTCTGGAGATTGAATCCTTTTTTCTCTAGTCAAAGGGAATGTCCCCTTGTCTTTTGAGGGGGCTTCACTTGAAATAATTTTTCCCCATACTTTTTGTAGGGACCATTTATATATTTATATAAATTATTCATGTCCCCCCGAAGCCGTCTTTTCTCAAGACTAAATAAGTTCAATTCTACTAACTTCTCCTCATAACTAAGATGCTCCATTCCCCTTATAAGTTTGGTTGCTCGTCTTTGTACTCTCTCTAGCTCCATTACATCTCTTCTATAAACTGAGGCCCAGAACTGAACAGCATATTCTCATATATTGTTTTATTTCTGTGTTTTTCAACCAACCCTACAGCTACCATACATGTCCCTTATACTTTTGTCTTGCTTTTTGCCTCTGTTTCTCGGTCTTTCTGCCTCTCCTTAGGATGTATATACAGTTGAAAAGCAACTTCAGGTCTGCCGTATTCTGTAGTCCACAACGGGGTTTCCTCTGTTTCCTTGTGGACCAGTCCAAGCCTGTTGTAAGGATTTACGACAGCAGGTATACTGGTTTATATCTGCGTCTGAGGTTCCATTTGGCGACTCGATTGCAGAGGTGCAGCCGGGTCCACTACAAGACTACTGTGGAGTCCGTCAGGTTGCCATTATGGTGTCTGTAGGTTTAACATAAACAATCAGCAATTTTTTCCATAATTTTTGACTGAATTTGTGACTGAGGCTCCAAACGGAACCTCCAAAACAGATGTAAATCTGGCCTAACATAACTGATAGGTTCTTCCTGTCACATACGTGCTAAGCATAGAACCTGATCGTGTATCATCACACGTATAACTGCATGTATGGTGAGCACCTATTACCAGGAATGTTTGCTGCCACACAGGGAAATTTCCCAGCTTGTTAGATAATCTTCCTCCTTGTGTGCACGGATTTTCTTTTTCCTAGCATAAAGCTGATAATAGTTTGTTTTTGTGTTCACTTTTACTATCCATTTAAGTATGAGGGTATGAATTTATAGCAAAACAGACTGAAAATTAATATATTCAAGAATATGCACAGCACTGATGTCTAAACTGTAAAGACCTAAAAAAAGGAAGTCTTGTAAAGGTCTAATAAAAGGAAGACATAAGAAACTTTGACACATCATGGATTAGGATTTTCGCCATAATAACTGGATCTGTTTAGGCTTATTGCAGCCCTGAGCCATAAAAGAAATGCTTATGCATAACATGTCTAAAAAATGTGTCTGCTTTATCTTGTAGCTTGGGATTTCTGTAATCTGTGCTTGATAGGAAACACAATGGGACATGTCCACAGTTACTCTTTTTCTTGTTATCCTTGTGTGCACTTGAAGCTATCGTTCCCATGTCTGTATCACTGTGGTCTTTTCTTTGTAGACATCAGGGGACCGTCCTATCTCTGCTATTAGAAAATCTGATGTTGTGCCCACACTATCAGCTCCCCTTTTAACTGTCCTACTCTGCTTTCCCAAACCCATTTGTAGCTTCCCTCCTTGTTTGTGAAAGTCATTACCTAGGGACTGCTCTATCAGACCCATGCAGCTGCTGTTTTTTCAGATATGGCAGGAAGTAGGCACCGGAAAGCTGCTAGAGGATAGAAAAAAATGATAGAAATTCCTCTTGATTTACAAAGGTTCTGGCTCCAATCAAAGCCAGTTGCAAAAGAAAAAAAAAGGAGAGTAGACATCTCTGTCTGGACTGTTGATGTCAGGACGGAGCATTAAGCCATCACCTTCTGTAGGGTACTCTGGAGTTATATGATACCTCTCTGTAAATCTTAAAGCACTTGGCTCCATGAAAAGTTCCACTTCACTTGCACTATAGAGGTGGAACTGACACGTGTGCAGTGGGGAGACTTCTGCTTGCTCAGCCTTTTAACCAGCTGAGAAAACCCCTTTGTATAATACATAGTGGAATCCAGGGCACTCCCATTCACACTCCTTTTTAATAGCAGCTCTGTGCTCCAGCATCCCTTAATTCTTGGATACAGTGTTTGCAATGGGGCCTTTTTAAATAGTCAAATGCACATACAGAGGCACATATTTTTTTGTTTGCTTGCTGTTAAATATTATATATATATATATATATATATATATTAGATATATTATATCTATATATATATATATACAAACATATATATATATAATTATATAAATATATATATATATTTATATATATATATATATATATATATATACACATCACACACACACACAAACACACACTTGGTAATCCGCTGTAGATCCTGTTAAGTTCAGATACTTACCTACATTATCTGAAAATCTTGACCATTTCATAGAGAACGAATCATTGCAACTACATTTCTCAGTGTAGTTGAAAAGTTCTTCCTGTGATATAAGATGCTTTTAATAAAAGTCTGCCATAAAACATTGTGGTTACCTTACAAATGTGCACGGCAGCCAATCACAGACCACAGTAGTGATGTGCCAAAATGACGTCATCCTGATATGTGACCGTGACAGCCAATTACAGACCAGAATAGTAATATGTCAAGATGCATGTCATCCTGATGTATGACTGTGGCAGCCAATCACAGTCCACAGCAGTGATGTTTCAAGATGATGTCATCCTGATGTGTAACTATGGCAGCCAATCACAGCCCTCAGCAGTGATGATTCAAGATGATTTCATCCTAATGTATGACTATGCCGGCCAATCACAGACCACATTAGTGATTTGTCAAGATGCCATCATCCTGATATGTGACTATGACAGCTAATCACAAACCACAGTAGTAATATGTGAAGATGACATCATCCAGATGTGTAACCGTGGCAGCCAATCACAGTCCACAACAGTGATGTTTTAAGAGGATGTCATCCTGATGTGTAACTATGGCAGCCAATCACATCCGTCAGCAGTGATGTGTCAAAATGATTTCATCCTGATGTGTGACTATGCCAGCCAATCACAGACTACATTAGTGATGTGTCAAGATGACATCATCCTGATGTGTGACCATGGTAGTCAATCAAAGACAACACCATTGATGTGTCACAATGACCTGTCATCCTGATGTGTGCCTGGAGCCAATCATAAACCACAGCAGCAATGTGTCAATATTACGTCATGCTGATGTGTGACTGGAGCAGTCAATCACAGACCACAGCAGTGATTTGTCAGGATGATGTCCTGATGTATGACCATGGCAGCCAATCACACCCCACAGTACTATATGTCATCACTGAAGCAGCTTTACATACAACCACCGGGAGACCAGGAAACAGTTGGTGCAGAAAACCCCTTTAAAAACAAAATGTCCGTCATAGAGAGCTTTAAAAAACTGGTGGCTAAACATTTTCAATCTTGGAGCTTCCCTTCAAATTAGTGTTGCACTGTGATTTTGTTTTGGGGCTAAAAGAATTTTCCATGTTTAGTGTTTCCATTGTCTAATATACTTTGTGCAACACTTTTGTTTAAACTTAGATACCCTGCATCAACATGTCTATCGCTGTGCAAGTTAATGATCTCTGCCTAGCACGTATGCTGGGAAAAGCTGCCGTGTACACCTGTATAGGCATACTTGGAGACACATCACCTATGGCACCGCGTTTTGAAAGAAAGAATACCTTGTGGCATACAGGTTTTTATTTTATACTGTTCTGTGGAATAGCACAATATATTACACTATTTCATACTCAATTTTGAGAGAAGGGGAACATCTCTCCTTATGGAGAGCACCAGTTAAGGTGTGTAGTGTTTTGATTGCCTTTTAGCCCACTACTAAGCATCTGCATATTTACAAGGCATTATAGGAAAGGAGCTGGGAAGCTCTTATAGAGGGCGCAGTGAGCTTCCCAGCTGCTTTCCCATAATGCCTTGTGATATGCAGATGATTTGTAGTGGGCTAAAAGGCAATCAAAACACTACACACCTTAACTGGTGCTCTCCATAAGGAGAGATGTTCCCCTTCTCTCAGACACTCATTGCCTCCCACCCAGTCAAGCGAGTATCGCTCTGCTCTACACTGATGAGGGGCAAAACCCCGAAACGGTCATATATAGATGAGCGATATTGGCTTGACTAATATTCCTTTTTGCTTCTCAAAGATTCAGTGAATCAGAAGTAAATTGAGGATTTGTTACAACCAATAGAGGGCGCAGTGAGCTTCCCAGCTTCTTTCCCATAATGCCTTGTGATATACTCAATTTTGTGCAGTATATAGTTGTATTGTGGCCAGCAGTGGTCAAAAATACATTCTATCGGCCTCCATTGGGCTAGTGGAGGCCTATGGATATGCCTATGTGTACACTGGGAGATTTTCCCGGGGTAAACACTAAGGACGACATGTCAGAAAAGAGGCGCCGCCTCGCCATTTTTACAGCAAGTTAAATGTTGAAAGAACCGGTCAAAAATCTGGCATCTGCTATACCTTGCATAGTAAAATTGAGGCGCCCAATCTAGGCACATAGCATAACTAAGGTATATCATATCATTGCTAGCATATTAGATGTGCCTACTTTAGCCGCATGAAATGTGTTGTGCCTAGTGTATAATGCGCCTTTTGGTGTGCTACGTTCATTTATATAAAGAATAGGGTGTCGACAATTTTTGGGCGCAAAATACATCAGAAAAAAGGTGCAGCCCTAATGGGACATGTCACTGTTCTTATCTGAAGAGAGCCTTACTGGAGTCACATCCCTTACATTTATGTTATGATAAATTTGTAGTGTTCACCTATAAAGGTTGTTTCTGGTTCTTTCAGTACTGAACCTAATGGATCCTATATACTTTACCTGTTACATTTTTTATTTTACATTACATTTATATTAAACTCTTGTCTTTAAGCTTATGATAACATTATTTAATTGCTACAATGTCACTTATAAAGACTGTTGTATAGACTACTTGAAGTTTAAAGTCACCCTGGTAGTCAGCCAAATAGTTGTATAATCCCAGTGTTCCTATAAGTGCTGAACAACATATAGATGATGCAAGAGCTGGATATGTAAGTAGTTATTGACCATGGGGGTAGATATGGGGACCGATCCCCAGTATGAAATGGCTGCTTGCAGGGAATAATCTGCAGCCAGAAACCACATATGGCTTTGTAGATGAATCCAAAGCCTCACCACTTTAATATGAAGGTGTGAGTTTTCGCAGAAGCGTATTCTTTTAAACACTGCTGTGAGGCAGCACTACTGTGATTCTTAGGCCATGTTCACACGGCTTAAAATGGGCCGTAATTCGGTCCGTAATTACGCGCCGAAGTGCGCAAATTACGGGCTTAAAACGGCCCATTCATTACAGTAATTCACAGTTCTCATAGAGAACTATGGATTACGTCTCCTCTCCCCGCCCGCGAAGCCCCGCGGGGGGAGATAATTGACATGTGAATTACTAGCCGCAAATACGCGCCGCTAGCAATTCAAGTCTATGGGCCGGCGTAGTGCCGGCCCCCTGCTCAGTCCCCCGCTCCCGCCCCAACCCCGGTCACACGGCGTAATTGCGGGGCGTAATTACGCCCTGCAAATACACCGTGTGAACCTAGCCTTATCATACCTAATGCTAATTCCAAGTTATTGCAATTCTTCTATATTAAATTGTTTACATCAAAACTTAAAGGGGTTGTCTCACTGCATTGATTCATCTTACCTCAGTCCTATTTTCTTGGTTTTACTTTGAATTCAGGGGTGTGTTTACTGGCTTTCACTAGGCTGCAGTAGAAGCCAGGTCTATAGCTATAGTAACTAGTGCTGGCAGCCTATAAGGAGAAATGAAACAGCTATAGCGACCTGAGGAGCTGATGCAGCCCATACAAGAGCGGATATCTCAGAATAGGTAGGACACTGCTTATGGCCACATATTGCAAGTGACTTGTTTTTGCAAGATCTTTAATGTAAAAAGCAATCCTTGTAGTGAGTCAACCCCTTTAATAATTAGTATCAAGAATATATCATCAGTGCTATCCGCACTAAATGCAGTCACACATACAATGATAGAAAATGGAGCCCTTGGCCATAAACAGTTAACCCATAATCCTCTATGCCATTTTTAGACAGTTATTTCAGCCTATGTGATACTGCCAGCAAGATGGTTCAGTGGTTAGCACTGTTGCCTTGCATTGGGGTCCTGGAAGAACATCTGCATTATGTTTTTTTCTGTTCTCCCCATGTTTGTGTGGATTACCACTTACACTTCAAAAACATGCTAACAGGTTAAATCTTGAATTTAGATTGTAAACCCTAATAGGGACCTGAGACCACTGTGGATAATAACAATCTCTATACACTAATGTAGAATATAACAGTGCTATGTAGGTGTCTAAAATAAAAATTGCTAGTTAGTGCCCAGATAATACTAATATACAACCCACATAGTGGATAAAAATGTACAGGAAACCACATATTACCACAAATAATACTGGGTGGTTTTCATTCTTTCTCATAGTTCCCACCCTGTAGGGCCTCAGCCCTTAGTAATCATGGGTCCTGTCCCTGCCCAGTTTGGCCTGCACACTCGGGTATAGTATAAGAGTAATGTTTGGATTAATTGCCTCTAAACCAAAGTCCTGTTCAGATAACATACACTATAAACCATTTTCCTATGGCTAAAAAGGTGTAAATGCACAAAGCACACTTACGTGGCCTGATCCCTCCATTAATGTGACATTTTCTTCCTAATACAGTGAAGTGTGTTCCTCAGATACATTGAATTTTCTGCATACATCTCCAAGCAAACAATATTTGCAAACAAAACAAAATAATGTGCAAAATATATTTTTATTTTGTCATTTCATTCTTCACATTTGCACCTCTCCACATCTGCAAATGTTTAAGTGAAAGAAATGACATTTTAAGATGTTTGCATTTTCATTCTGGTCTCCAGATGATATTTGTCAGAGAGGGTGAGTGTATTATACAGTGACAGATGTCAGTAACCAGCATCCCATGCTGCAGCCAGCTATGATGGAGGAAGCCGCACTGTTTGAAGCTCCTGGCTCCACTTCTCACTTGAACAATGTAGGGCTCAGAACTGCCTTCATAGGCAATAGCTTCCTTTTTTTTTCTCCTTTCAACAGTAGCTCCGGCAAGAAAGCTGTATACTACTGTATATAACCCTGCTTTAAGAACCCAAAGATTCAAACAAATTAATCTCTTGTTGACATTGTAATAAAAGTAAGAATAGATGCAGGGCTTCAATTATTTTAAGGAGCTGAGATAGTTCCCTAGGAATCTCAGACTCCCAGTGCAGAGAAGTTATTTCCTTTTGGCCGTTGACTGAAAAAAGGTTTGGTTGTATTAAATGATGTGGCAGATGTAGAACTTAAGTCAGCTGGGAGGAAATGGTGTCTCCCCATTACTTATATGTGTTCAGAAAGCACTCTCCTGAATTTAACCATTTCTGAAATGAATTACTGAAGAACTGAACAGTAGTATTATATCTCGTAGGGCAATAATATATGTTACAAATACACGATATGTTACTTCTCCACCAGTATGTACTTGCCTGCATATAAAAAATGTAAAGGTGAAGCTCTATTTTTTAAGCTACTTTAACTATTGTACTAGAGAATCTCTAAGTATTCATTAACCAGTTTTCTTACTTTACAAAGGCCAGTAATTTGGGTAAGGACTTCAGGACTTCTTAGGAGCCCCACTGTATCTATACATGTCTAAGATTTCCTGAAGGACTAGAGCAGTTTTGCTGATGGATTAGTATCCTTAGTATAAAGCCACTGTTCCATGTATGTACCATCAGATGTTTTGTTAGGCTACTCTGCTCCCTCCTCCCTACCTCTACCCATGTTAACATGTTTCAGATTTCAATTGGGGGAATTTTCAATATCAAATCATATCAGTGTTAGTGAAGAGAATTGCAATGTATCCTATTTGCATGCTGACGAAAAAATTAGAACCCGGGCCAGAGCCCAGAATAAAATCAGATCCCATGCCAGACATCTGACTAAATTTGTATCCTAGAACAGACCCCAAAATAAAAACGGACCCTAGACCACACCATGGAATAGCACATTCCATACCCTAAAATAATTTCAGACCTCAGAACATAGAATAAATGACAAGCATGGGCTCTGAATAAAAGGCTAAGACCCCAGACAAGATCTCAGATAAAGAACAGATCCTAGTCCAGAAATTAAAATAAATGTAGATCCTAGAGTAAATACAGATCCTATATACAGTATACCAAATAAATGGTGATTTCAGACCACACCCCAGAGTAAATACAGACCCCAGACCAGAACCCATAATAAATACTGACCCCATAACCGATCCCTAAATTAATCCAAATCCCCGTCAACTCCCAATAGAAAATGCCGACCCCTGTCAACCTCAGAACAGAAAACAGAAATGACCCTAAATAAATGCAGATTCTAGACTACACCCCAGAAGAAATACAGACTCCAGACCAGACCCCAGAGTAAATACAGACCTCAGACCAGAACAGACCCCTAAATGAATTCAGATCCAAGACAACACACCAGAGTAAATACAGACCTCATACCAGACCCCAGACCTGACCTCACACCAGAACCCAGAACAGACCCCTAAATAAATGCAGATCCTTGACCACATCCCAGCATAAGTGCAGACCCCAGAGAAACACAGACCCCAGAACAGAACCCAGAGTAAATAGAGACCCCAGAACAGATCCATAAATAAATGCACATTCCAGACCACACCCCAGAGTAAATACAGACCTTAGACCAGACTCCAGAGTAAATACAGACCTCAGACCAGACCGCAGACCTGACCTCACACCAGAACCCAGAATAGACCTCTAAATAAACGCAGATCCAAGACCACAACCCAGAGGAAATACAGAACTCAAACCATACCCCAGAGTATAAACAGTACCCAGACTAGGCCTAAGGCCACTACCCAGAACAAATACAGACCCCAGACCAGACACCAGACCAGTATTCAGAGTAAATACAGACTACAGAACAGACACTAAATAAATGCAGATCCAAGACCACAACCCAGAGGAAATACAGAACTCAGACCATACCCCAGAATAAAAACAGTACCCAGACTAGGCCTAAGGCCAGTACCCAGGGCAAATTCAGACCAGACATCAGACCAGTACTCAGAGTAAATACAGACTACAGAACAGACCCTAAATAAATGCAGTTTCCAGACTGAACCCCTAAGTAAAACTACAGGCTAAATGGCTACCCCCATGCAGTAATGGAAGAGCGCCGTCTGAGGAAGGAAGCGTATTTTGTCTTCTGGATAGTGCAACCCTGGTGTGGTATGGAGACACTGTAAGGCACCTCACATAGTATTTAGTACAGAGCTGTAAAAACATCAGGTGCCCCACATGAAGTCTCTGGAACACAACAGGAGTGTTTTTTCAACTTTGTCCTTTTTTTTTTTTTTTTTTTTTAAAGCTGGTCACATAAAAGCTGTGTGGAAATTCCATAAAAGTTACAGTACTGTGAAAAAGTTTTAGTCAGGTGTAGAAAAAATGCTGCAACTTTTAATAGTTTAATTGTATCAATTTAACAACATGCAAAGTGAATAGACAAAAAAGGAATGAAAATCAATTCAATATATAGTGTGACCATCCTTTACCTTTAAACAGGAAGTGATAATGTGGCCCCCACAGAGTCCTGATCTCAACATAATGGATTTTGTCTGGGATTACATGAAGATACTTAAGCAAGCCTCCATCCACAGAAGATCTGTGATTAGTTCTCTAAGATGTTTGGAATAACCTCCCCGCTGAGCTTCATCAAAACTGTGTGCAGATGTATTTAGAAGAACTGATGTTGTTTTGAAAGCAAAGGGGGGTCACATAATATTGACTTGATTTTGCTTCCCACTTTGTCCATTCACTTTTACTTTTGTTAACTGAACTTAATATAACACTATTAACACTTTTATTAGCTGAGACATTTTTACTTTGCAGCCTTTTTTTCAACACCTGTTTAAAACTTTTGCACAGTGTTATCCGTGTTCAAATATGGAGCTAAATGCTAATATGAATTACACATTTTTTTGTTCTCTTTGGCTATATCTCTGTATTAGTATTGTACAAGAATTTATTTTCTACATCTTTTATTTTCTTATATTAAAACAGGTTGGATGATAATTGGGACATTCAATTCAATTCCCTTGTGCATGTTTTTTCTTTGTATATGGCATGGGAGAGTATAGCCATACTCATATATAATGCTTAACACAACCCTTGGCTATGCATTTTCACCAGTGATGACTAAGAGCTTGCATGTCGTGCTTGTAAAAATCTGCACCAGTGACGGTGACCCCCTGCTTCACGGCTGCTATGCTGTTGTTTCTTGGAAGATGTTGCCAACACAGGTTATCTTTTATCGGTCTTAATAGATATAAGTTAGAAGACACCAATTCCAGGAATCTCAATGGCTGCACTTTTTCTGCATGAATGAATTCAGTTACACACCTTTGCTTTATATGCACTTTCATGTCATATGCCATTTTGTCAGGCTGACTCTCTGCTGCCATCTGTATAGCATTGCACAGCAACAGGATTTACACAGATATCGACTAGAAAGTTCAAACTCTTTTTCCTATCCACACATTAACATTAGCTTATATCAGATATGTCTGACCCGGTTATGCGAAATTAAAATAAAAAAAATTATAAAAACGAATAAGTGCAATATGCAGTAAATATAATAAGATATGCTTATTATACAGTAGATGTTGAGACTCATAGTGCCAGTCTCATAGTGAAGTATAAACATTTGTGCCAAGTACTGAAACCCATGTCTAGGAACCTACAGGTGACTAACTGCTATCCAACATGTAACTTCCTCTTCTTTCAGAAATGTCTACCATTAGAGATCACAGAGGAAGGATATGTGTATAACTTATGTGTATAACATGCTAAAATGCTGCACTCTCGATTCAGTGAACAGTTAGTACAGTTTCAGAAAGTGTCTGCCTAGTACATTCAATATATTAGCACAGATCCATTATGATAGTCCCTTGTCTACTACAAACTTTTATGTTCAGTTTGACTACAATAATTTTTTTTTGTCAGTTATACAACAAACATATCACTCATTTGTAGCTACCACTGTATAGTGGATCCTCAACATATCATATTAATTGGTTCTGGGATGACCATTGTATACGCAAACCATTTTATGTCGAAACCATATCTTGACCATGCCAAAGCTGATGATGGTTTCGAAGGCTCTAAAATGTCACCCAACATAATGTAAAATGAAGGTTAAAGTAAATGAAGCAGATAGCTAATGCAGATAAAGCAGGCCCTTACACTTAACATGAGAAAGAGCTTCTGAAAGCTGGAAATAATTTTTTGGAAATCACTATTTTGAGGACATGAGCTTCTTCCTAATTCAAAGATTTTATTGAACAAAACACAGGTAAAAAAACAGTTTTGCAAAGCTATTTGTCGACAGATAAAGAAAGCATGTATCAAATAGCATCAAACAGAACCTTCAAGTTTTATAAAACAGGAAATTAAAGCGGAGTCACACATCATCCTCAGCACAAAAGAGAAAGGCACATAGTAATTTGAACATAACAGAACAGATAGGTACATCCAGTGCTGACAATAAGTAGACAACGCTGTTTCGGGATTTTTGTCCCTCATGAGTGCAGAGCAGAGCAATACTGGCTGGCTGTGTGGGAGGCAATGAGTGGCTCAGAAAGGGGAACATCTCTCCTTGAGGAGAGCACCGAATGAACGGCGTGTAGAATAATGTATTGCCGAGAACATGAGCTTCTTTGGGTCATGTACTTTATACACAGAAAAAAATGGGGTCCCTCACCTGGTGCACAAAGGAGCTGCTCATCCCAGCACATGTAAAGAGTAGTACAGGACATGTAGTACCACACTGTGCTGTAGAGAGCCGCTACTAGACCACATATAACTGCATTCACTTTATTAATACAGATGTATTACAAGTAAAATGTTCATTGGTTGGATCAGTATCAGTGTCATTGTATGTTAAAACCATACTGAACATACAGTGTCCCACAAAAGATCATTGTATGTTGAAAATATTGTATCCTGAAGCCATTTGACCATTTAAAACTGAATCAAAGACATGTCGTCAGCAGTGCATTCTGTTTGCCACTACTAGGGTATCTCCTGGTTGATTGCCAACAGCAAAAGTTTCTGTGTGATTTTAACCTAATGTTAACATCTTAAATCAAACTTATATAGCTATAAATACAACCTTAGTAAAACATAAGTTGAAGACCTTTGTGATTATTCTCATGCAGAGTAAATCCTGAGCCAGGTAGCTCCATAATATTGGCTCAAGCTCAGTGAAATCTATCACCATTTGTGGATTGTACGATAATTACCCTATATTAATGAATATACATCTTTTTATGTGTAATAACTTGCAGGAAATGGTTTTTGTCAACTAATTAATCTAACAGAAGTGTTTAAAGAATAATTTGGGAATGCTAAGGTTTCTGAATATTTATGCTCTCACTTTGGAAATCCCACCATAAAAAATCAATCTGTGTCTACCCCTGGGAGGTGTTAGTTACAACAAACAAAATTCAGGTTATTAAAGGATATTAAATTTTAAGCCACAATAAATGTTTGTCCATTTGATCGGGAAGAAGTGAGGATAACGTTTCAGAGACTATAAATATGCTATAAAGTGACGTCAGAAGAATCCGTTTTGCTATAACTCCACTTTAGTAGATAGGATTTTAATAGTAGTAAAAATGTGAGCGCTATCGAAGTACACGTTGACGCAGACCACTTTTTAGTCATCAGCTATGGTTAATCCTACAACCAAGATTGCTTCTGCTCTTCACAGGTACACTGTTATAAAGACAATTTACTTATGCCCCAGTCACACTCAACACTATAAACAATGCAATCACTCTGTAGCTCATCTGACATAATGCCCAATGTGGTTCGTTAGTCACTTATGTCAGCACAATGTCAGTTGTATTTGTCCAACACATAACTGAATACTATAAACCTTTACCAAAGGTATCATGTATATTATATTATTATAAATGGCTCCACACCTTCCCCAATCCCTCAGGTCTGCTGCCTTCGGATAACCTTTGACTCTACCTTGTCCTTCAAACTATGCATCCAGGTCCTTACCACTGCTTGCTACCTCCATGTGAAAAACATTTCTTGATTTTGCCCATTTCTAATGCTTCAAAAATGATAGTTCATGCTCTCGTCATCTCCCATCTAGACTACTGCAACATTTTTCTCTGTGGCTTCCCATCTAACACTTGTACTCCCCTCCAATCCATCCACAATCCTGCTGCCCAGTTAATTGACTTTTGTAATTACTTCTGTAAAAAGCAGGAGGCAGAATATGGGAGGCATGTACAGTCATTTACAGTATCTGTAGGATGAGCCCCTAAAATAAACTCCACCGGTGGGCCCAGAAACAGCTCAATTGGTAGACCCCCTAGAATCAACTCCGTCTGTAGGCCCAAAGCACCCCAATCTGACACTGATCACAAAACTTTATCTTGAGCAAAATTCTTCCTTAAAAGCTGTGCACTTATTAGCAACTAAATTTGTATTACTTGAATCCAAAGTCTTCATTAAAAAATGTCCAACTTTCCTATGCTGTAGACCCATGGTGAAACACAGCAGACTAACCCTATGCCATCTGACTCTGCAGGAAAACCCCCTTCCATTTGTCCTCTCTACTTCTTCCTATCATGCATTTGATATAAAAGCTGGAAATGGGGGACAGATAAAATTGTATATGACTTTAGGATCAGGCTAAACACAGTCTGTTGTCTATTACTATGGAGACATTAAGGTCTGCAAGGAAGCTGAATACACAAAGAGGTAGGGAGTTTTAAAGGAAAATTATTTGAAGAGGTGCTTTACGTTTCATTTTTGATACACTGGAGCAATAAAAAATTGGTTACATAGTTGTAAATGGTATCCACAGATTAGAGCTTCATTCGTCCGTCCCATTCAATTAAATAGTACAATAATCCGCTGTTTTCTGAGTGAAATATGGCAGATTATAGTGCATGTACCAAGCTTTTTGAAAAATGGTGGTTTTGAAATCTGGCCATTAGAAAAAACGCGCAGATTTTGTATTGAATTCTATGGGGATGGTTAATAGTCGGTTTTTTATGGTTTTTAAAATCTAAAAACCATGTAAAAATCAACTATAAACCCTTGCCGTGTAGACATACCCAAACTACCTAGTTTAGAAAAAGATGTGGGAAATACCATGCACAACTATCGCTACATTAATTTATTACTAAATGATCGCACCAATAAATATCTACTCTACATAAAGAAAAAGTTTGATAACTGATCAAATGAATGTTCATGGTAGATTATGATTAAGCCTTAAAATCCATGAAAAATTTGTGATTGTGATCTGTAAATATTATTTGTAGTCACTTAAAGGGGTTGTCTCACTACATTGATTCATCTTGCCTCAGTCCTGTTTTCATGGTTTCATTTTGAATTTAGGGGTGTGTTTACTGGCATCTACAAGGCTGCAGTAGAAGCCAGGTCTGTAGCTATAGCAACCAGTGCTGGCAGCCTATCAGGAGAGATCAAACAGGTCTGTAGCTATAGCGACCTGAGGAGCTGATGCAGCCCATACAAGAGGGGATATCTCGGAATAGGCACTGTTAATTGACACATATTGCAAAGTGACCTGTTTTTGAAAGATCTTTAATATAAAAAGCAATCCTTGTAGTGAGACAACCCCTTTAAGCTTTTACAATTGGCATTGCTTTCTAGGACACAGTTCTTATGAGAGACAACAATGATACTCCTCACTCAGCTGACTTTGAGAAATCTTTAAAAGATTTAGGGGGATATGTCTGAAGACTGTCTTGGTCTAAGACTTTTCTTGTTGCCCATAGCAACCAATCAGGGTTCCCCTTTCATTTCATATAGAGCTCTGAAAAAATGAGACGGGCGCTCTGATTGGTTGCTATGGGCAACAAGAAAAGTCTTAGACCAAGACAGTTTTTAGACATGTCCCCCTAAGTTCATACATTTTTTATTAGTGCTTTAGGTCCATGAAAAGGGCTTTCTGACTAGTATTAGACGCACATACAACTCACCGGCCACTTTATTAGGTACACCATGCTAGTAACGGGTTGGACCCCCTTTTGCCTTCAGAACTGCCTCAATTCTTCGTGGCATAGATTCCACAAGGTGTTCAATTGGTATCAAGGGGCCCAAAGAGTGCCAAGAAAATATTCCCCACACCATGACACCACCACCACCAGCCTGAACCGTTGATACAAGGCAGGATGGATCCATGATTTCATGTTGTTGACGCCAAATTCTGACCCTACCATCCGAATGTCGCAGCAGAAATCGAGACTCATCAGACCAGGCAACGTTTTTCCAATCTTCTACTGTCCAATTTCGATGAGCTTGGGCAAATTGGAGCCTCAGTTTCCTGTTCTTAGCTGAAAGGAGTGGCACCCGGTGTGGTCTTCTGCTGCTGTAGCCCATCTGCCTCAAAGTTCGCCGTACTGTGCGTTCAGAGATGCTCTTCTGCCTACCTTGGTTGTAACGGGTGGCTATTTGAGTCATTCTGCCCATTCTCCTTTGACCTCTGGCATCAACAAGGCATTTCCGCCCGCAGGACTGCCGCTCACTGGATGTTTTTTCTCGGACCATTCTCTGTAAACCTAGAGATGGTTGTGGTGAAAATCCCAGAGATCAGCAGTTTCTGAAATACTCAGACCAGCCCTACGGGCACCAACAACCATGCACGTTCAAAGGCACTCAAATCACCTTTCTTCCCCATACTGATGCTCGGTTTGTACTGCAGGAGATTGTCTTGACCATGTCTACATGCCTAAATGCACTGAGTTGCCGCCATGTGATTGGCTGATTAGAAATTAAGTGTTAACGAGCAGTTGGACAGGTGTACCTAATAAAGTGGCCGGTGAGTGTATATCTTACATATTTCTTACTATTTAGACCAAGCATGTCTTATTAACAATGTCTAAGTTTATGCGGACCACATAAACTATATAGAAAGTCATTTTTTTCTTCCGAAAAGTCCAGAATAAAAAAAGAACAATAATAAGAGTAAAATCAATGTTTTCCTCCTGACATCTCTTTTCTACTATCAACTCCTTCTGTGGGAGTCTTGTAGTGGTGCTTGGTGTGCTGAATAGGACCAGTTACTAGTAATGTTGCATCCATGTCATAGAATCCGTGTGGTGACGCTTTTTCTCTACCAATAGCAGTCGACAATAATATGTACCATCCGCCACATGTCGTGTTGCCATTAGTCTTATACTGGCTTGCTTTGGGTGCCTAGTGTGACTGATTAGTAGTATGTTGTAGTGATGAAGCCTTATCCTCATCAATAGCAGCGAATATTTAAGCAGCCATCAATAATACTTTCCACGCCACCTGCCACGTGTCAGCTGTTTTGCTCTTGTACTGGTGTGCCTAATAATAATAACGATTGGCCGATAAAACATTCATTGCTATTGGTTGGGGGAAAGGCTGCATCACTATAAGCTGCTGGTAATTGGCCATTTTACAATTTTTACATTTTAGAAATGAAGGTTCTGAATTTTTTCAATCTTTCGTTACATATTGGCTGGGGCACAAAGATACTTGTTGTGAGATGCAGGTGGGCAGCGAGTTTGGCATGCATAATATAGGGTATGTTCACACGGTCAAATTTTGGCATGTATTTCGCGTCGTATTTGCGCTCTAATACAAGCGAGATGCGCGCTGAAAGTACGGTAATCCATAGTTCTCATAGAGAACTATAGATTACGTCTCCTCTCCCCGGGCGTAAAATGCGTTATGCGCCGTGAGTAATGACAGTCTATGGGGCCGGCGGGCTTCCGCCACCCCTCCCCCCACGTCGCAGGTGTAAGTGCCAATCAGCGCGACTCCCAGACGCCCGGCGTAATTGCGGGGTGTACTGTTTGCCCCACAATGACGCCGTGTAAACATAGCCTTAGACCAATTCTATATGTAATGCCGATCATATACCTTACATAAAAATTGTAACTATAAGGCATCCACCTACTGTAGTATTTTCTTATCTAAACTTGATATTCTTAGGCCACGTTCACACGGCTTATTCTGGGACGGATTGCAGCCGTACTGCACGCCGTATTTGCGCTGCAGTACGGCTGAAAATCGTTCCAGTCATTACGGTAATCCACAGTTCTCATAGAGAACTATGGAATCCGTCTCTTCTCCCCGCTCGGCAAATACGCCGAGCGGGGAGAAAGTGACATGTCAATTATTTACGGCGTGTATCCGCCGTGAACAATGAATGTCTATGGGGCCGGCGAGCTGCCAGCACCCCGCCCCCTGCACGGCTGCCGGCATAATTGCGAGGCGAAATCAGTCCCCGCAATTACGTCGGCAATAAGCCATGTGAACCAGGCCTTAATGTTACTAAGTATCATCTACAAATACAGATCTCTACCAAGTTTATATCCAGTCAGATCAACGTCACTTTAATAAAAGGACTGATGGCATATGGATTGTACACAGAGGCGTAACTTCAAGCTCTTGGGCCCTAGTGCAAAAAGTAAAATGGGGCCCACCAGATACCATCTGCCACTTTCAGTACTAGTTGCTTCTTATTTGGCAGGAGGGATTTTTGGGCCCCCTTGGGCTGCAGGGCCCGGTAGCAACTGCTACCGCTGCACCCCCTGTAGCTACGCCTCTGATTGTACATACTATTAGTGTGGGACAGGTCCCATTGAAATGAAGTTAAATGAATGTAGTAGGGCAACTTCTCCATTCTGGAATTTGCAAGGCCCATTCTCGAAATAGATGTGGGTCCCAGAGTTGGGACTCACATCTATCTCGCTATTCTGGCAAATTCTACCAATGTTTTAGATAGGACAACCCCTTTAAATTTATCTCTAAAGGCTTATCTGCCAGAAAATGCATCTGTCCTTCATTACAATTTGTATCTGGCAATCACCATTATAAACATGATTGCAGTGTGGAAAGACATCTTAAAGACAATTTCAGTATATTTTTTTTTACTATGATCAAAACCAAAGTAGGTGCGTATTGATTTTAGTCTAACTAATTTGTGTGTGTAATGGGAAACACTTACCAACATAAGTAATACTGGATTTGGTCTGATTGATCGGAAATTGAGAAATCTGTGTGCATATAGCCAGCATTCACCAGATTTGTTTAGAATTGGTCTGGTCTTGGCATTGTATTGTGACTTGCTAGGAATCTATCACCTCCTGTGGACATCATGCCAGCAGGGTTGCACAGAAAAGAAATAGTGCTGTTTGCTGTGTTCATTATCAGTTTTTCTCATGGTTTTGCTACAGATGTCTCCCAGCTGCTTTGAGCGATCCTTCTCACTGCCGTAAGTTTAGCTTATGACCGTTCATAACTTGTTACTGTAAGAAAGGGAGTTTGTGGAATGCTGGACATGGTCTTATCACAATGGAAATCTGGTGATGTGTGTATTTGAATCATAAACAAATTAATAGGAAGTGAAACCAATACAGTATTCAGAGTGCATGGTACAGCAGGCCACAGCACAGTGGGCTATAAATTTGTATCTTACAGTATCTCACAAAAGGTAGTATACCTGTCACGTCAAGGGAGGTACAGTGAGCCCTGACTGGAACCCAGCCCACTGTCCCTGCCTACTTGACGTGCTGCCCTAGGCGGCAGACGGCAACTGGGCGACAGTCCCTACTCTGCCTAAGTGCTGAGGCCGTCAGGAAGTAGAATAGTAAGACAGTCCGGGTCAATACCAAATCAGGAACGCTAAAGCCACAAATCAGAACCAGAGGGGTAAACGTAAACAAGCCGAAGTCAAACACGAACGGGAGACAAGCCGAAGTCAGGAGAACAGGCCGGGGTCAGGTATACGGATAAGCAAACACAAGAACAAGGTAGCCAGGAATATCACAGGCGCTGCACTCAGCCTTCAGGGAGTTTAAATGGGATTCCTGGATACCGCCCCTGTAGCTGATTGGAGCGGGCTCCGGGTCCTCCCATTGGCTGGTGCGACACGCCCCCTGTCAGGAATGGCTGGACCTCTGTCACTCACAGAGCTGTCAGCAGCAAGTGTATCAGGGTGGGGTCGCTGATCAGCTGCTGCAGCCTGTAGATCCCTGCAGCCTGAGCACAGCCTAGCCCTGACAACACCCCTCATATATTTTGTAAATATTATATCTTTTTATGAGTCAACACTGCAGATATGACACTTTAATACAATGTAAAGTAGTCAGTGTACAGCTTGTATAACAGTGTAGATTTGATGTGACCTCAAAATAACGCAACACACAGCCACCAATATCTAAACCACTGGCAACAAAAGTGAGTACACTCTTAAAGGGGTTTTGCCATGATGTAATGTTGACGTGGGATCCTCTAAAATGGGTATTTAATCACTTTTCTAAATATATGTGATTACAAAAAGTGAAGCCAGAGAGAGCTACAGGCTGCCTTACCTGCCCTTAGTTACTTAAAAGCTTCTATTAGATACGACCTGACAAGAGCTGCTGGCCGGGCTTGCGCAGAGAACATTTCTTATGTGATGAAAGGGAGCTGAAGAACTTTCAAGGCACCGGGTAGAATATGTTGTGTTTTGTATACAGAATCCACTAGTTTAGTGTGATTACTGAGTAGATCCCTGCTTTATCTGATGACAGAGAACATGAAGAAGCTTTCAAGCTGCTGTGGAGAAAAGGTGTTGTCTTTTGTATACAGAATTCACTAGTTGTAGTTTGATTATTTGAGTGAACACTTCACAAGATCCCTTATGCACGGCTCTGTGCTCTGGCTGTTTCTCTCTCTCTCAGCTCATCCTGGCTTGTTTACATTAGCGTCTTAGCAGATAAGGCACGTCCTGGCAAAACCCCTTTAAGTGAAAATGGAAAAATTGTGACAAATTTGCCAATTTCCCTCCACAGTGTCATGTGACTCGTTAATGTTATAAGGAGGTGCGTTAAATTTGCTGTTATTGCTCTCAAACTCTCTCATACTAGTCACTGGAAGTCCATCATGGCACTTCATGGCAAAGAACTGTCTGAGGATCTGAAAAAAAGAATTGTTGCTCTACATAAAGGTGGCCTAAGCTATAAGAAGATTACCAACACCCTGAAACTGAGCTGCATGACTGTAGTCTTCTAAAGATGATGCACAAGAAAACCCGCAAACAGTTTGCTGAAGACAAGCAGACTAAGGACATGGATTACTGGAACCATGTCCTGTGGTCTGATGAGACCAAGATAAAATCACAAACAGCTAGAACACAGCTGTACTGTGCAGTCCCACATAAAACACACAGCTATACACGTAGACCACTTGTGAGACAGATGTGCAGTCCCGTGTAAACATAAACAGATAAAGCGTATAGTTTTGTTCTGCAGATATGTAGAGGTCAGAGGTGTAATAATCTACAGGATATATCACTGTGTGAGAGAGAGAGAGAAAATTACCCATCTTTCCCAAAGTATGTAGAAAGAGCGAGAAATTTAGATATACACTATCGAGTTACACTTAGCTTTTCACTTCCAATTATTCCAATGACAACCGAGAACCTCTCCTTCCCCCAGCTCACACAGAATGAATCTTCACGTGCACACTTTGGGGGCGTGTCTGCAGAGAGGGAAGATACTCCCTGCTGGGAGGAGAAACACGCCCCTCCATTTCAAAAGCTCTGCTTGGCAACCACCATAAAAGGAGGCCAACTGTTGTAATGAGAGAACCCCTTTAACTGCTTTCTACCAAACGTATAAACATATACCGCACTGGACTATAGACGCACTGGACTATAAGACATACCTAGGTTTTAGAGGCAAAAAGTGTGGGCTGAAGTCTAGGTTTTTTTGGGATACATGCGGCTTTTTATCTCTTTTTATTCCAATTTTGTTTGGATATTAAATACCAAAAAAAAAACAAAATTTTTTGGGGAATTGTTTTTCATGTACAGTGTATGGGTTAAATGATGTTATATTTTTATAGATTGGACTTCTATGGATGCAGCGATACCGATTATGTGTGACTTTTTTATTTTTTTTATTTGTAAAACAGCAAACGGGGTGGTTTAAACTTTTAATATTTATTTTTTTCTTAAACTTTTTTTTTTACTTTAATACTTAGTCCCCCTAGGGTACTTGACCACTAGGGGGCACACTTCCTTGTCCTATGTACAGCAATACTATGTTTTTGCTGTACATAGGATTTTCATTCATTACCTATTACACCCCGCCATAGGCAGGGTGTAATAGGTGTACATACATGGCAGCTGCAGCTTAGCTCCATTAAAGTGAATGGGTTAAAACTACAATATCAGACACAATCAGTGGAAGAAAGAGGTTTTTAAACCTGTAAAACCCCTTTTAAGGGGTAGTCTTATCACATTGATTAGCTGTAACATGTAGGCAAAGGTAAATAAAGACTGTAACCTTATACATTGCTGTACTAATTTTGCTTCCCTTCAGAGCTAAAGTAGTTTTTTCTTGTTAACACAGGCTTTCTTAAATTACCCACCACCTCTCTCTGCTCTTACAGGCCCTGGTCAGAATGAGGATGTCACCCTTGCTGTGTTTTATTAGATGCACATGAACTTGTTTATGTTTCTTACTGACAAACTTCAACCCTTTAGATTTCTGCAGCCTTGGGCCCTGCTGTTTAGACCCTTCCATTACTTATGTCCCTCTAACAGGCTCAGCTAGGAATAGCCGAGCTTATAGGTCAATCACTGCTGTAGTAGCCTTAAGCTGACTGTGGAGAGCAGACTCAGCATAGTGAGAACACCTCTTTAAAGTACAGAACATCCACGCTATCCATACTTCATAGTCAACAACAGCAACAGATCACACCAGACTCCAGTCTAGCCAGATAAAAGCAATATAATGAGGCTGCAGTGAATACAGAAATGATAGATCTATAATACAGTGTCTCTGCCCAGCAAGTAGGTAAAATGAAGCTTAACACAGTAGACTTGCAATTTTTTGCTCAATATGAACTATAGGGGCATGCAACAAACAAGTGGTTGTACAAGCCACAGAACTCCCCAAACTCCTTTAGAAGAATTTGCCTTCTTATGCACATAGAAAAGCACAACTCAATAAAATAGTATTAAAGACGTGTCCAAATTAGGTAAAATTCATAAATAGTATAATCTAAAGGGGTTGTCCAGTTTATTGAAAAGTGAAATAATAAAGTGCCTTTAGCCCTCTTCTTCTTCACCTCCGCTTCAGCGCAAGCTCAGCAGAGCCGCTCTCTGGTCTTGTGTTTTCTTCTTGTCTCCGGATGAACGGGACGTCACTGCTACAGCTGCTAATTGGTTGCAGTGGTCACGTACCACTGCCTTACGTGTGGAGCTGTTCACTTCTTAACAGGGATGTAAGGCTATTTCAGCAAAGATTGGATTTTTTTCGATTTTTAGTAGGTCAGTAGCAGCATCTTATAATTTTATTTTAAAATAGAATGAACAACCCAATTAAGAGCTCATATTGGAGATCATATAGAAACTGTCATCTCCTTTTGAAGAAGACTAAAGGCGACATGTCCGAAAGCTGGTGTCGCCGCAGCAGTTTTTAGGCGCATTTAATCAGTGTAAAGTGCGCCTGAAAGTACGATACTTTCAATAATCTGGCGTCTGGTATACTTTGCATAGTAAACTCAATGCGCCTAAAAAGGGACATAGCTTAATCGAGGCGCATAGACTAACATTGCTAGTGTATGTAATGCGCCTATTGAGTTGTATTGCAGAAGGCGCATAATGTATCATCAGTAGTATAAGTAATGCACCTATCGAGGCACATTGCATTACGGAGGCGCATAACGTATCATTACTAGGGTAAGTAATGCGCCTCTTGAGGCACATTGCTTAATTGAGGCGCATAGCGTATCATTGCCAGTGTATGTAATGCGCCTATCGAGGCGCATTGCAGGAGGCGCATAACGTATCATTACTAGTGTATGTAATGCGCCTATCGAGGCACATTGCATTACAGAGGCGCATAACGTATCATTACTAGTGTATGTAATGCACCTTGATAGGCACATTGCATTACAGAGGCGCACAGCGTATCATTACTAGTGTGTGTAATGTGCCTCGATAGGTGCATTGCGGTGTGGAGGCGCACAGCGTACCATTACTACTATATTTAATGCGCCTTTTTACAAGGTGTCGTGCCCGGTGTATAATGCGCCTAGTTTTGGTATATTACAGTTCACTTATATCGAGAATATGGCGTCAACAGTTTCCTTGGTACAAAATACACCAAAACTATGGCGCCTTCATATTGGGACACGTCGCCCTAAATGCATTCCCTTCACATTTCTTTCTTTCTAAAAATATCCTCCACCATTCTTCTAAGTGTAGTGTCTAGCAGAATGAAGTAGTCACATGCAATATAGCATCTGAGAATACACATGCGAATAGCTGGAACCTGTCAAAGGGGTAAAGCACAGGAGTGAAAACAAACGAGGAGAGTATTAATAGAAATGGAATATCTTCCCTGCTAGTCTTCTTCTGAATGGTGAATGTATAACATAAACAAGCTAGGTATGTGTCCGGAAAGTAGGGGCCCCAAAGGGCAATTTCTAAACCGGGCTACCCCCAAGACCCTTATTTAAATTCTTCTCCTTGGATTTCAGCCTAATGACACCTGGTAATTACATGTATCTACGACACACAGTCTTGCTTGTTGCCATGTAGATCCTGCTTTAATTCTGGGTACATGATAGGAAAATATTTCTGCCCCATTGTTTGACAGTCACTCTTCAATGCTTATCATAAATTGCCAAAACCAAAGTTTAGGGGAGGATGGGTTTTTTTTAGAACTTGTACTTGTTTCATTTTTAACGCCCAATCCAATCTCCCAAAACCCAAAAAAAAGCATGGCCTGCGGCTTTTAGTTTTATTTTTAAATTAGACAGATACAAATGCTTTAACGTTAAACAAATCCACTGCACCTGAAGTAACAAAAAAAAACAGATGAACTCTTGCAAGAATGTGTTACGAAAACTTTTTTCCCATTACTTAAATGACTTTTCTATTAGAGCTCCCCTTTTTCCATGTTTTTAACTGCTTCCCTACCTTTCTGCTCCCCAAATTAAGATATGTTGTAGTTTAAGGGGATCACTTTTATTTTCAGATGATTTATGCATTATAGGATTACAGAGAGGTGAATGGGACTGAGCTGTAATACCAAGTGCAGCCACTATCAAAAGTCTCTTAATTGGCAGGATACTAGACCCTCTCTAAACGATATTTATTTTAAAGGGAAAAGGAAAACCATACTGGAACCAAAAAGCCTTTTTTTTCAATCCAAAAAAACCCTATGTCTTGCACACCCAAGGAAAGTGTGGGAAATTTCTAGGAGGATTCAGTATTTTGAAACCTCCAAAAATCCGACAGTACGCTTTGCCGCATAGACAGCAATAAAAAAACCCCGGCTGTATTCTAAAAACGGGCACAATTTTTTTACCGACGGGGTTTTAAAAAAAATCAGGTGGAAAAGTGCAACATGTTGTATTTTCCCCGCGGGTTCCCGCTTGGATTGCCGTTGGCCCTTACATAGAATAAAAAGGGGGGGCCAATGGCAAACCCGGCCAAAACCCGGGGGCCCTTTAAAGTAAAAATGCTGTCGGTTTTTGGAAAAGCATTTTGCCATATGCTGTGTCCCATAGCTTTAAGAGCAAAGCAAATTTTTTTGGGGCCATATTTCTAGAAATATGTGCTTAAGAAGGGAACTTAAAAGGGGTTAAAAGGAAACAGAAAATTGGAGGCATATCAGGGGTGCCAAAATTAATTGGAAAAGCTTTTACCCTGATTATTGTTAAAAAAAGTGACAGTTTTACGGGAAAAGGGACCATGAACAAAGTTTTTTGTCAAAACCCAAGCAAGTTGTTAGTAGTAATCCAAATAGTTGATCCATTATAGTTCTTTTTTTTTAACTTTGAAGACTATACATATAATTACTGTACAAAAAAGTTACATAATGCTGCAAATATATCAAGACATATTTTTTCAACAAAATACCAAAATTTGGGTTACATTAAAACAAGAAAAGCCCAAAACCCTATTTCCAACCCACCTGTCATATATAAAGCTTTTGGTTTTATGGTTGCATGCAGTGGTACTCATTTATTAGAAAATACCACCACTTTTCTACCTAGGAAAGCAGCAGCAGGGAAACCTTCTGCAGCTCAGTAGTTATACCGTATTGTGTGTTGTCTAATATAGACAGTCCCCATTGTTATGAACGGGATAGGAACTATAGGTTTGTTTTTAAGTGAAATTGGTATATAAGTTGGAACAGACCCCATTTTTTTTAAATAAAAACCCAGCAAAGATATTTTTTATTTTTAGGATACCCAGGGAAAGGGGTTAACCCCCCCTTTTTAGTAAAAACTTTTTTTTGCTGCCCGGGCCCCTATGTTCGGGGAAGTCGAGTCGCCCTAAAAGGGCCCGACCCCAAAAAAATATAATTATTTTGGTCCAGTTATTCGATGCAAAGAGCAAGAGGAATTGGGTCCAGCCAGTGTGTGCTCCCATATCTTCAGCCTTTACCACATGAGGAGGTAATTGATGACATGGGAAACAGGGAAAGCGCTGCCCCAGGGGGAAAAAATTCCCCCTCCCCTTGGGAAAAAAATTTCCCGGGGAAAAAATTTTTTACCTCTTTCAAAGAAGTAGAAGAGTTTTTTTAAAACCATTCATCAACACTGCCTTTCGGTGGGGGCAATCCCTTTAAAACCCCGAAAATTTAACAACCCAAGTTTTGTGTAAAAGAAGGGCCCTTCTTAGCCTGGGAAAAAATGAGATCAAGTGAGGTTTAGTATGCGGATCTGATGGAGGGAATACAATTTTTTCAAACAAAATTCAGAGACCCATAAATGTTCCTGCAGTGGTTTGCATAATTTTCAATTTATGTGTGTCTAAAGTTTATAAACCCAAAAAAATAAATTTTTTCACTTTACAAGCAAAAGGTAAAATGTTTTTGAACCCCTTTTTTGACTTTCCCGGCCCCCTTATCTCTTCAATTTCCCCTACAGCTTTGTTACATGAGGGTTTCTTTTAAAATTTTTATACAGTCTCTTTTTCATATCTTAAAACCTTTAAATTTTACTTTCAAGTATTTAGGGAAACTGCTTAAGGTTTTCCCGAAAATGCATTGTTTTTCTGTTTTTTCTTTCCTAAAAAAACAAAAAGTTAATTTGAAATTTTTTTTTAAATAAATTTTGGGAAATCCCCTTTTGGTTTTTAATACTGCAAGAATCCTTCTGGGCCTGGATTAAAACAAGCATGTCTTTTACTAAAATTTTTTACACATTATCAGTGTTAGTGCAGGCCTTTGGGCTTGGAACCCAAAATACACTTTTTTTTTCAACTCTACCCACAAGTGTTCAAAAGAAACAAAACAAATTACCCCTTTTGCTTGTCAGTGGGCGTTCAACCCAAATAGTTTGATTATTGTATCATAAAGTGGGGAAACAGCCGGATGTTACCACTTAAACTACAGTAAAGTTATCACTTAAAAGTGTCATTTTAAGAGGGAGTCCGGGGGTCGGGGGTTTAGGAAAAATTTGGGGGTCGGAGCCCCGGGGTTTTGGCTTGGCCCCACTCCACACCCCAATTTCCCAAGCAATTTTTTTTTTAAAAGCATTTCATGTTTTAAAAACTTGACAAATTGGGGACCCATACATTTATACCTTGTTTGGGGTGCATTTCTGGTACATGTAGTTCCAAAAACTACAAATGGCCAGAATGGCACAAATGTTCTAATTGTATGGGTGCTGATACAGTAGAGTACTGTATTTAACATTGGAGGCAGCTGGGAAGGGATGGGGGAACTGGAAACAGAACAGACCTGATGTTCTGGGGCCAACAGAGCAAGACCGGGGCAGTGAGGAAAAAAGTTGGGTTTTGTCGGCCTGAAGAAGGAGGGTTTCCCCGCACAAGGCAGGGGTTTAAAAGGATGGTGGGAAAAAAAGGGGCAGCTGTTTTTTGGGCCCGGGCCCCAAGGGTGCAGGGCCAGAGGAAGGCGCCCCACCCTTCCAACGTTGTTATGGGGTGTGAGATGCTACCGATAAGTCTCTGATTGTAACTAGGAGACAGATGTTAGTTGGAACGTTGTAAGTAAAGAACTGCCATAGAGCATGTTCCATGGAAAGCGAGCACTGGCTTGCTGCACCCCATGTTATTACTTTTCTTCTGTTGATGTTGAGTTGCATGCTATAAAGGCCCCGGGGCATTACAAGCTACTGCCTTCTATTGGTAACAACTGATATTTTTTCTTCTTGATTTTATATTCACTTGCAGTCTTCAGCGTGTTTTTGGCCCCGTTGGGGTTTTGATGGCAGCTTGGGCAAATAATGGCCCCTGGTCTGCTGCGTACAGAAACTTATTATGATTATTATCATTGGGACACAGGGTCTTATTATGCCTGTACAAGCAAGACATAACAATAATATTCTGTGCAAAAACGTAAAATTTTTGAGGGGTTTAAATTAAAAAACTTTTATTTTTAAATTTTTAAATTTTTTTAACCCCTTTAACCATTACAAAAATCTGCTGTATTAGAACATTCTTCATGTAAAAATAACTGGTAAAATTTTGGGGGTTTTTAAAATTTTGATGGTGTAATGAACCCACAACACCACATTTGTAAAGCAAATTTTCAAAACCTGCCACAGATTCCCCCAATGGGTTTAGGTCTGGACTTTGACAGGGCCATTTAACACATGAAAACGTTTTATGTAAACCCCTTTCATTGTGCTTTTGGCTGTAATTTTTAAAAGGGGTTTTCTCTTTTTTAAAAAAAAAATTTATCTTACCTCAGTCCTTTTTCTTGGTTTCAAATTTTTAATTCAGGGGCTGTTTCGGCTTCCAAAACTGCAGTAAAGCCGGTCTGTAGTTTAGCAACCATGCTGGGAGCCTATCAGGAGAGACAAACAGGGCTGTAGCTATGAGGAGCTGATGCGCCCATCAAAAAAAAGAAATCAGGAATAGGTAGGACACTGTTAATGGACACATACAAGTGACTTGTTTTTGCAAAATATTTAATATAAAAAGCAATCCTTGTAGTGAGACAACCCCTTTAAGGTTGTTATCCTGCTAGAAGATGAACCTACACCCCAGTCTCAAGTCTTTTGCAGCCTCTAACGCCATGTTCACATGGCTTAAAATGGGCCGTATTTCGGTTGGTAATTACACGCCGAAGTGCGCAAATTACGGCTGGAATACATTCCAGTCATTACAGTAATCCACAGTTCTCATAGAGAACTATGGATTACGTCTCCTCTCCCTGCTCGGCGAATTCGCTGGGCGGGGAGATAATTGACATGTGAATTACCAGCGGCATATACGCGCCGCTGGTAATGCAAGTCAATGGGCCGGCGAGGTAATTACGTCCCGCATTTAAGCATTGTGAACATAGCCTTACAGTTTTCTCTCTAGGATTATTACCCTGTATTTAGCTCCATCCATCTTCCAATAAACTCTGACCAGCTTCCCATTCCCTACTGAAGCAAAGTGTGCTTCCAGCACGATGCTGCCGCCACCATGCTTCTTGTGGGGATGGTATGTTCAGGGTGATGTGCAGTGTTGGCTTTCCTCCACATTTAGGGTATGTTCACATGGCGTATTGAGTATGCGTGTTTGGATCCGTCTGTCGGACCCTAAACGGACCCAAGCACATATCTAATAATGTGTAATGTGATTTTAATATGAAACATGCATCGGTGTTCAGACGAGTGATCACTGATGCGTGTCTCACTGTGTCTTTTGGATCCGTCTTTTGGATATGTCAATTCTTGGTTCGAAAGATGCAGCAGGATCCCTATAATAAACTATAGGGTACGATCCTGCTGCATCCAACACACATTCAAACATGCAGCTGCATGTTGCATCCGTTTAGGATCCGATTGCCAATGCATTTTTTATGTGATTTTCGGATCCAAAACAGATCCAAAATGCCATGCGAACGGCCCCTTAGAGTGTGGCTTGTAGGCCAAAAAGTTCCATTTAAACTCGTACAGACCCTTTTGCCATATGCTTTGCCCATTAAATTATTATATGATGTGTGTGTTTTATTCTATATTAAAAAAACTTGTGACATAACTGTATTACAGTTGTATAGTTAGTGTCTCTTAGTTAAGATTATTGTATAGAGCCACAGTAAAGACTATACTTCAGAAAGCCATCCTTAGCAAGCTTAGCTAAACCTTTTTGTGCCCATAGCAACATCAAAAGGGCCCCTATTTTTCAGAGCATAATGAAATGAAAGGGGTCCTCTGATTGGTTGCTGTGGGCAACAAAGTGAGTTTTAGACATAGACAGTTTTCATACTTGTGGCCCATGATCTTTACAGTTCATCAGTCAGTACATACATATACAACATAGTATTTTTGATACTTGTCATTTGCAAGTGCTGTTAAAGGGAACCTGTCACATAGGTTGTGCCCCCCTTGCTGTGGGCAGCATAAGCCAGTGACAGACCTGCTGTTTCCAGCGCTGTGTCCCTTATTCTGTAAGATTCAGCAGTTTTAGAGCATTTACCCCTTAAATCTAATTCATGAGCAGGTGATAGCTCCACCCACCAAAGGCTAGCTCTGCCCACTGACAGTTATTCACCTGTTTCTACCTATTCAAAGTAATAGGTTTATCAGTTGAGGTGGGCGGGGCTAGCCTCTGATTGGCCGGGTTTAAAAAAAAAAAAAAACTGACTCTCTGAAGGACTCTTCGAATGACTCTTCTGGCTGAAAACTGCAGATTTGAGCATTAAATACACGAAAACTACAGCAGCTTACAGAATAAGGGGCACAGCACTGGAAACAGCATGTCTGGCACTAGCTGGTTCTGTCCTCAGCAAGGGGGGCATAACCTATGTGACAGGTTCTCTTTAAACCAATCAAAACAAACTGCAGTGTATTGTTTTATTAGTACATGCTAATTGGTATATTGCCATTATAAATATGCATCTTATACACACATCTAAACTGAACTGATAAAGATAAGAAAAATAAGTCTGTCGTGGGAGTAACAAAAGTGAACTAGAAGTTAGATGTCTATGGACAAGCACAAAAAAACATAGTTTACAAATATCGCTTACCAGATCATTGTGGTTGGCACTGGGAGCTAAAAATAGCACATAAGCAAGATGCTCACATAGAGTTTCTATTTGTGGACACAGAGGAAAAACAATATGTTAGAATCATATGTCACTTCCTTTCAATGCACTGTGCACAGGACAGTCTACCTGGACTTCAGTGCAGCCTTGCTGACCATCGATATTATGTATTACATAAAAACAAGATTCATTGATAGCAGACTTCTATGCTGCTGTGACCTGTAATTAGTACATTATGATTGCTATAGAATACATTAATCCTTGGGGCCCACGGCTGACCTCGTTAAAGTGCAGTGTATTACTCCAGTGTGCAGACACACTCTTTCTTTCCTAATTTATCTGGTATAAATGCTTCTGAGTATTATATCTTTATTAGTAAAAATATTCCGTTTCTGAGACACATTGATCTTACTGCTGTGTCCTGCCAGCAGGAGGTTTTCAGAATTCCAATGGCTGCTCATCTACCTCCAACTACAGACACTCCTGATTTATAGGCTGCAGATGGAGATGCAGATGCAATTTTGAATCTAATGTATATAAAGGCAAGTTGACTGTTCCCCCACATCTGGATTTCAACATGCTTGACCCTGTGTTCCCCTGGGTGTCTTGCAGTACGATCCCCTTCCCAGTTAGGCAACAAATTTTCACTCTTAGCAAAATGTGCAGGGTATGGGGAGTTGGGGCAGATCTTATGGCCAGTTTTATTCCGGGGTCACACAGTGCAGTTTTAGCAGATTGTATAAGGCTTTAGATGTATAACCGTAATAATTAATCTTGGGCTATGTCTACCCAGCACTGGTTTCTGGTCGGATTTTCAGTGGATTCAGTATTTGTAACCAGTGTCCAATAGACTGCAATAGAAAATCCGTGCTGTAGTCTACACAGCACAGATTTTCTACTGTCGGATTTCCAAACCGCTTGTCCTCCGGCAAAGTTAGAACATGTTCTATCTTCCGTTGAATTCCCGTACAGTCAGGGCCGCCATCAGAATTTTCAGGGCCCCATACAGCTGAAGCATCTGGGCCCCCCTTACCCATAAACCCCACTTGCAGCGGGCCCCCTTCATTCACCGGGCCCCATACTGCAGTACCCCCAGTACTGCCTTTATGGCGGCTCTGCGTACAGTTAATGTACTGTGCTGGCGGCAAATCCGAAAACTGACTACCTTTCTTTGTGCAAACCCGTGCCAAAAACCGCGGTACAGTGATGTTAAAATACTGTCGTCTTTTCAACAGTATTTTAACTCTAGCTGTGTAGACGTAGCCTTAAAGGGGTTGTCTCACTGCAAGGATTGCTTTTTATGTTAAAGATATTACAAAAACAAGTCACTTTGCAATATATGTTCATTAACAGTGTCCTACCTATTCCTAGATATCCCATCTTGTATGGGCTGCATCAGCTCCTCAGGTCACTATAGCTACAGACCTATTTACTCTCTCACGATAGGCTGCCAGGACTGGTTGCTATAGCTACAGTCCTGGCTTCTACTCCAGCCCAGTAGAAGCCAGAAAACACGTCCCTGAAATGAAACCAAGAAAACAGGACTGAGGTAAGATGAATCAATGTAGTGAGACAACCCCTTTAATGCTTCCTCTTTTTGTACCATTCCCAGTTCTGGCTTTAAAATATGCACATGCATAAACTATAGTAGGAGAGCTCAACTTTTGTAGGTACTGTAGTATCAGCCAGTGCTCAACGAAGCCAATGTAACATAATATTTATTTCTGTATTTACTTTACATTTTAGGTCATTTAAGACAACACTTTCTAAAGTTTACTCATATATAAACATTTCAAAATAAACCTCTTCTTAGCGTATCAGCCAGTAACAATATTTTTGGTAAGTGTCTGTGGTAATAGTTGCCTACGTGAGTAATATAAGAAGTGCACATGTATATATGTTGTTATTAATACACACTTTCAAAGTGAAATAAAACACCGTCAGTGAAATCAGGGTATGACCAAGCTTCACATAATGTTGCTGTGATTTTCTGTTCTTGAACATTGAGTTTCCATCTTCTAACTTGAAGAAATGAAAGACGTGGGAGTGCAGAAAAAAAACATGCTCAACTGAGTACATTTATGTGTGGTCTAACAGCTCGCCACATCCTGTTTTACTATCTCTTTTGATAGTTTCAAACAAGCAACTTCATCCTACAATTCTGTATAATATGTGGTGAATGTCACAGGTTACCTGAAGTTCTCAGCTATTCAACTGATCGTATTAATGGAAAACCTGCATACGAAAATGGAAAAAAAATATTGTTGATTGAGATTGCTGGATGAGTTATCTGGAAAGTAACATAGTAACAGTTCAAAAACAGTAAAACAAACTCAATTGGTAAAACTGTTTTCTGACAGATTAAACCACTTTCAAGTAACTGGTTTTCTACAGGTAGGCACTGTAGGGCTCAGTTATAAAAATAAAATACGGAGCAGCCAGTCATGACATAGTGCTAGCACTAGAAAGAATAAGAAATTTTTTCATCACTACCTTTCCCGAAAATAAAACAGCTTTTTATATTAATTATTTGCTCCTAAAGACACTATGTCTACTTTCAGGGCTGTCTTATTTTATACAAATAAATTATACTCTATTATGTGTGTTGTGTGAATATATATATATATATATAAAAATAATATATATATATATTTTATATATAATATTATATATATATATATAATATATCTTAAAGTTTAGAGTCACAAACCATTAAGATATATGTATGGCAATGCAGTGGGCTTATCTCAAAGGATGGCAAATGTGACATCGGGACTTGTAGAACTTGTAGAAGTTCCAGCCCTGCCCCATCAGCCATCCTATGAGATGTTTGTGTGTTAGTATCATTGCTCTGTTCTCCCCCCTCTTCCCTCTATTACTTACATGTACTTTCTGTCTCCTGTCCTGGGATGTTCGGGACCTGTGTTGACATCACATTCACATGACCTCTCTGCACAGGTCCTTCAACAACAATATTTCCCAGGGCCGTTTCTCGGAGTGAGCGGGGCTTGTGAACAAATGCTCCCCCTCCCCTCCATTCTCTCTGCCCACCTTTAGGGACGGGCCTCTGTATGGGGAGCTGCAGCAATGATTTCCGCTATGTCTTATTTTCAGGGGGTTCTTTATATTAGGGAATTCAACAAATTTTCTGCTATGTCTTACTTTCGGGGGTGTCTTATTTTCGAGGAAACACAGTAGTGCTGCTATGCTTTAGTTATTACATAAACCATGTCTGTATACTAATAATGAAAATATAGTGGCAACATCCTAATGTTACAGATATGTCATATAGACATAACAGGTTACCTGTAGTCCATATTGGAGTGCTGTTATTTAATTTCCTTTCAAATAGTCAACATTGTCAACTCACCAAGTGCTTAAAGGGGTTTTCCAAATATAGGCCCAGATGCAGCACCACAGAGGAAATTAAAGGGGTTTTCCCATTTTGTTAATTCTGGTTCTGACACCAGCTCATAGTTTGTTATGAGCCAGTCATAGTGAACACTGAGATGCCCGCACTTGTGCAGTTTTACCCATTCATTCCTATGGTAGGTCCGAATATAGCTAAGCACTCCCGCTTGGCTGTGTACAGAATTCCCACAGAAATGAATGGGGACAACTGTGTAATCTCAGTGTTCTCTAAGGCCGGTTCATAGCAAGCTAAGAGCTAGCATCAGACCTAGCAATATCAGAAGTAACAAGCAGTAACAAGAACTAACCAAATGGGAAAACCCCTTTAAGCATTAATCACTCACCAGTTCAACTCAGTGGGTTTAGTAATGACCAACAGAATAAAGTTAAAGGGCCACATGTATAAAAACTGTTTAGGTCTAAAACTCACTTTGCTGCCCATAGCAACCAATCAGAGCGCCCCCTTCATTTCATATGGTTCTCTGGAAAAGTGAAAGGGGGCTCTGATTAGTTGCTATGGGCAACAAAGTGAGTTTTAGACCTTGACAGTTTTCATACATGTGTTCCAAAGTGTTCTTTTTACCACATGAAACAAGACTTAAACAATCAATTGCACATAAAGATGGTGGATTTGCAGCTTTTTTTTTATTACCACCCCCAATTTATTTCTTTATTTGTTTTAATTACTCAAGAAAATTTATAAATTACTAAGTGATAGCAATAAAAACTAAAACTCACCTTGAAAAAATTAACAGTTAAGGAGGTTTATCAAGTGTAATGCAGGTTTGCAGACATAGTGACCAGGACATGGCTGCAGATTTACTGTGTCTGTAACACAGCAGAGAGAAGAAACAGAGGTCTGCGGCACAAATGGCAGACACTGAACGCTTCACAAAACTGCTGAGCATGAGGATCTAAGATTATTGTTTTGGATGTACAGTTTGAAAGGCGGGAAGTACAATCAGATAATAGTCCCTTAAAGGGGTTGTTTCACTACAAAGATTAGCTTTCAACATGTAGGGAACACTAAATGAAGATGTTTTCCAAATATATTGCTTTATTCATTTTTTTTGTTTGTTAAGGAGCTACAAGTGATTTTATCTGAGCTCTCTCTGGTTTCTCAAGTGACCGACCTGTGTACTTCTTCTCCCCTGCTGTTTGTTCTATCTGATAGCAGGGAGTGAAGTCATCACACAGGTTGCAGCCAACAGTGTGAGAGCTTGTGTGTTATCTGATCTTTCAGACAATAGACAGTAATTACTACTGTTTACTTTAGCTCAGCAGCTTCCCCTGTCCTGGTAGAAGGTAATTTAGCTAATCTAGACTAATAAACATAATAAACAGAGAAGTCGGAATACACGGAGCATATGCTAATTACAGACAGCTTAACCAGGAAGTGACAAAGCAAAGCAGCATTATTTCATTCATGCATCCTATGAAATTATGAGATGAGACAACCCCTTTAAATTTTACTTTACCAATAGTAAATACATGTGAAAGGTACATGAAAACCAAGCAGTGTGGCATCGTTGATGCAAAATGCCACTTTGGTGCATCTTTATGTTGCAGATGCATCAAGTTATACTTAAAGGGAATCTGTTGCCATTTTTTGGTTTTTTTTTTACTTATTAAAACAGGACACTGATACATATTCTTTTCTTCTTCGCCGTTTTTATTTTCTGATTGTAGATTTCTCAGCTCAGTCGTCTGTATAGAATTGTGGGGAAAGCTTTCTTGCCTGCACTGCTTTAACAGCACTTATAGAGATACTTTACAGCAGCTTCATGCACATATGAGCCTTAAGATTGACTCAGTCCCATTGACTTCTGTAGGAGAGTTTTCTAGGCATGATCTGTGACCTGGGTCAGTGTGCAGGGAGGAGGAGAGGGTGAGCAGTGACATCTCTTATTGTGACTTGTGGATCCTGTGTTATTTATAAACATTAGTGTCTCCTTTAATCCTGCTTTTACTGATATGAGCAGACTACCAAAAATCTCTCTCTACAGAACAGGAAGTATCAGACTATTATTAGGCAAAGTGAAAACTGCAGGACTTGAGAATTTTTTTTAAAATATTGAAAGTGATATTGAAAATTAAAAAAAAAATAACCAAGATTTCATAAAAAATGTGTTTAACATAAAAACGTCTCACAATGCTGTTTCACAGAGCCACATGCAGCTTTAGACTCACACTTCCTGATTGAGCTGTGGATGAATCTACAACAGTAATGGGCTTATCAGATCTGCTATTTCTGTTACAGTGAGATGAATGCACAAGGTTTATAATCTGTAGTGCACTAGACTAGGGTTAAAAAGTGTAATTAACTTAAATAAACAAGATCCTGTGCTAGGCATAACACTCAGCAAGGTGTGACTCACCATGGTCGGATGGCAGCTTGGAGCAATGAGAGAGAATCGAGAGTAAATAGAGGTGGTTGGTAACCAAGAGAAACTTGTATACAGTAGCAGTAGATGGAATCTTCTTATTCTCCTCAGAAAAGCAAAATCAGAACAGCAATGTATTTGTTAGTAGCCTTCATTTACCTTTTTCTTCATGTTAAAAGCTAATCATTGTGAGAGAAAACCCATTTTAAAGTGTTACGTCCTGACAGGGTCCATCATAGTACAGCTCGGTTTTTACATGCTTTAAACATTTCTGTAGGATAAATATTCTTTCTAGTTAGTTTCCAATGTAGCCTATTCATGCTTGTTCTTTTTTCATAGTCAGTAGCATATAACACAAATAGAATAAACTTTCTAAGGGCAAAAAGAGGTCTGTTTCTGATACACTTTGTATTTTCATAAGATTTAATGTAAACATACCAATAATACACTTTTTGGTTTAATCATGTTTGGGTTCTATTTTATACTACCCTAGCACATTACTTCATTAATATGATTTTCTGAGCTCTCTTTTTTAAGAACAAGTAGGGTGCATTTACATGTCAAAGACCAAATACCAGTCGGATTTCCTGACCGGTATTTAGTCTTTTTTTGTCACGCAGGTGGATGGCTTTGGCCACGGTTTGCGGTTTCAAGCTGCCCCCCTTCACACCCACGTGTTCATATTCTGCCCGAAAACCGGTTGGAAGTATGAACATGTTCTAAGTTTTTAGGAACACCGACGGTGTAAAAAAACGTCTGGTGGAAAATCCGTTCAGTGGGGACTGCTGCACGGATTTTCTGTTGAGTCTATGGGGGAGCATTGCATGTCGGTTTTCAGACTGTCTGAAAAACTGACCAATAACCTGTGCCGTGGGGACAGACGTATGCTGTGTATTAGAAATAAAAAAACAAACATATACCTTGTACCCTCGTTACTAGGATGCATTGCTGGTTGTTTTCATGGAGTCTTGTTGACATTGCCAATGTCACGTTTGGAGCTTAAGGGGTTGTTCGTACAAAGAAAGCTTTCAAATTGTGGGAAACAAATAAGACATTTCCAAATTATTGCATTGTTCTCTTTATTCCCTAAAGAAACAAGTGAATTTATTACCTCCAGGCATTCAGTTCCCTCAGTAACTGACCTGTAAAATCTCCCGGCGTTTGTTCATGAGTATCGGATGTCACCACTAGGTCGCAGTTCAGTCAGTGTCTGTCTGCAGACAGTAAAAGTTATTATTCAAGTAAAGTCGTAATTAGCTTTTGTTTGGTCAGATATAAGTCTTAAGTAGTTGAGAAGCTAATCAATTATGTTGAAAGCACAACATAGTGTACATGGGTTATGGCAAATTAGTCTGAACCAGAAGTGACATAAATTCTTTTGCTTTTTGAAACCTGTGGGGAGACAACTCCTTTAACTTCTGAATGGTAAAATTGGGTATGTCATGTGCTTGCGGGGTCTATGTCAAGTGCTTGCGGGGTCTATGTCATGTGCTTGCGGGGTCTATGTCATGTGCTTGCGGGGTCTATGTCATGTGCTTGCGGGGTCTATGTCATGTGCTTGCAGTAGCTAATCAGAGGCTGCAGTGTGCACAAGCTGACTGCGGGGAGCTGGAAGAAATCTGAAGACCTAGGGAGAGGACCGGCAGACTCATCACTGGTATTCAGGTTGGTACAGAGGTGATTATGTTTTTTATTTTGTTTTCTTATAGGAGCAGCAGCATATTTATACTTAGGAAAGGGGAGGTGGACAATCGCGTCAAACAACTATCCTTATCCTACATGGTGATACAAGTGCTGTTGTCTCAAATCTATAAGCAGGCTGTGGCACACAAGACACAATTTCAGTCTTGTATGAGGCAGCTGTACTTGCCGCAAACATATGGATAGCTGTTCCATTGACACCCACCAGGGTATTCCCTTTGAGGCAGCTTTCAGGTGTTCTGGTGGGTTGTGTTGGGGAAACCCATACTGAGATTCGCTAGTCTGTTATTTCTTCCTCTTTCTGATTTGAGCAGATGTTGTTTCTCTGTTCATTGGTTTATTTAAGGGAGCAGAGAGATCAAAAAGAGTAAGCAGATGTGCCAATATGTATATATAGAATAAAAAGCTAAAACAATTTTATAGGGGTTGCCTCACTACATTGATTCACCTTACCTTAGTCCTGATTTATTGGTTTATTTTGAATTCAGGGGTTACAGTAGAAGCCAGGTCTGTAGCTATAGCAACCAGTGCTGGCAGCCTATCAGGAGAGATAGAACAGGTCTAGAGCTATAGTGACCTGAGGAGCTGATGCAGCCCATACAAGAGGGGATATCTCAGAATAGTTAGAACAATCTTAATGGACACATATTGCAAAGTGACTTGTTTTTGCAAGATCTTTAACATAAAAAGCAATCCTTGTAGCGAGACAACCCCTTTAACTAGACTCAAGCTGTCATCCACAAAGATAGCTGCATAGGCGAGATATAAAAGCATCACTTGTAGGATAAGAATAGAAGAGCATGCTTATTGCACTTTTGGGAACCTGATTGACTCCGAAAGATCCGGTGATCACCTTCCAATATACCTTGTAGCCTGTAGCGATATCTGAACAGACTTCATAATAAAATGTAGAAGATGGTCTTTCTTTCTCTGGTTACTTGTTGCCTGGGTAAAAGGTTCCGTATTTCAGGAACGATGATAATTTACTACTCATATGGTACGTCTTCTCAGGAAGCTGATGATGCCACATCCTAACATGCACTTATCATTGTTAGCTAGATACTATTGATAGTAAAAAGAGACCTATGGTGACCTATTTGTTTCTTTTTCAATATAAACATTTATTTGTGCCCGAGGAGAAAGATTAGGGTGTTTGTATCTGTTGACATTTAGCATATCACTGTGGTAATCAGGTGCTTGTGGTGGCAGAGGTGGTACTGAGTGGGTGGACTGGGGAGGGATGGAAACAGGAGGGATGTTGTACAGCCTGCTTTAGATGGCCTTTGCCAGGTTCAGTCATTTCCTGTCCGTCTGCCAAAAAACACAGGCTGATAAATTGACATGAAATGATGAGTGTGGGAACTGTATAGCCTGACAGTGTACAGGACCAGACGACAACGACACAAGAAGCACCAGCTCACGGTGTTATCTCCCCATCTGATCATGTTTTTGTGCAAAAATTGTTTCTTTATTGTCAGGCTCCTCTTTATAACACGTAGCTAAAGAAATAACAGTGGAAAATAGAGCGGAGATGAGACGTAACAGCTGAGAGCTGATGTCTATACTCGGAAGTCAAGCTGCTCCCAGCTGTGCTCAGATCCCAAGTTTCGCTGCTACATTGTTTGGAAATCTTTAGCTGTTTCCTTGTAGGAAAACATATCGAGAGTCATATGTGAAAGTGTCAGTTTAACAAAATGGCTTAAGTGAGGTTTCAATAACATAACAACAACAACAAACTTTATATATATATAATCACTCTTAACGTAGCTTTTTTAATAATCTGGGGCTTTTTTTTGCTTTGCTTATGGGAGCCACTATACATGATGTGTAAAGAGACAAAATATTTTAGAAATACTGGAATAAAGTCTATAATCTCTCTTAGGCTATGTTCACACGGCAATGACTGGGACGTATTTCAGCCCGTAAGTCGCACCATGCTGCGCGAAATACGGGGCGAGATATGTCCCAGTCATTATGGTAATGCACAGTTCTCATAGAGAACTATGGATTACGTCTCCTCTCCCCGCTCGCACAATACGGGGAGAGACGTGACATGTTAATTATTCACGGCGTATATGCGCCATGAATAATGAATGTCTATGGGGCCGGTGGGCTGCTGGCCCTCCCTGCCCCGCTCCTGCTCCCGAGCAAACGCCGTAATTGCAGGCGAATTATGTCCCGTAATTATTGCCGTGTGAACCTAGCCTTAAGGGTGAATGAGCAGTTGGAGTTGTTTGTAATGGGACGGTGTATTTGTTGCAAGAAAAACAAATCCCCACAAATACAGGTTCATGATTGGCCACAACCTATAGCAATTAATTGTTTATTTAAAATCGTTTTGTAAAAATTGGAAAGCGCTAGACACACAAATAGGGTCTGCCTGATCTTAAACAGGTTCTCTGGAGTTTAGAAGGCGCTCCACATGTGTCCTTGTTTATGGTATTTCAGCTAAGCTCCATTAAAGTGAATTGAGCTGAGGTGCAATACCACACACAACCGTAGAAAGTTGTGGTGCTATTTTTGTCAGAAAGGAGCCATGGTTTTCTAATCCAGGACAACCTCTTTAAGCAGTAATATAGTTTAAAGGGGTTGTCTCCCCTCGGAGTTTCATAGATGCATCCTGTCACTTCCTGGCCAGACTGTCCGTAATTAGCATATGATCTCAGTGCATTCACTCCGCTAATTAGTTTAGATTAGCTTAGAAGCTTCTCTGAAACTGCTAGCAGGAGATTTAGCTAAAGTAGACCGCACTACGGCTTTTGTCTGAAAGCTGAAAGCTTTTGTGATGACTTCACTCCCTGCTATCACATAGAACAAACAACAGGGGAAAAGGAGTAAACAGGTCAGTCACCGGGGGAACCAAATAGAGCCAGGAAGGTGATAACATCATTTGTAGCTCCTTAACAAAAAAATATGAACAAAGCAATGTATTTGGAAAATGTCTTCATTTAGTGTTCCCTACATTTTGTAAGCTATTCTTTGTAGAGAGACAACCCCTTTAACATAGCCATAACACTGGACTAGACAGTTTCCACATATCCAGTGCACCTAGAATGTGTCTACTCATGGCCTAACATTAAGAGATCATAAAAGGGGATGTATCGCTTCATCAGTTCGGCTGTTTTCTTGAAGCTTGATTCTCTGAGTTCCTGAAATCCAGAGGCGTTTCTTCCCCTCCCAGCTGGGTGTTTCTTAACTGAAGGGGGATGACATCATCCCCCTCTTCACTGTTCTTGCTCGCTCCCGAGTCAGTGTGTTCCCCCCATCCTCTCTGAGTCCACATCACTGTCCTCTCTCTATGCAGTCTTATTTTGTAAGAGCTGTTTACATACCACAGGCCTGCATTCAGTGCAGTTCTATGAACTCAGAGCACTGACCTCTTCTCCTCTCACAGATGGAGATTTGTTACAGTTGAATCCAGTCTTCTATGAACTCATCCAGAGCACAGATCCGTCTCCCTTCTATGTTTACACAAGGCACTGAGGCACAGTTCTGCTGTTTTCTGATTGTAGAAGTAGCTGCAGTGTCACTGAGGAACTACTAGCTGTATAGAGTGAAATTGTTGCCGGCCCCTTACACTGCAGGATCATTAGGCACTGAGGCACAATTCTGCTGTTTTCTGACTGTAGAAGCAGCTTTAGTGTCACTGAGGAGCTGGTGGCTGTACAGAGTGAAATTGTTGCCGGCCCCTTATTCTGAGTGAGAGAGGCAGGAATGCACACTCCCGTGAATACGACCGGGGACCGAACAGAATGTAAATTAGTAGAGCTGTCAGCAAATGAAATGAAAGGAGGGATCGAACCAGCACTGGGGAACAGTGTTTACAGAAAACGAAGATAAGGCAGACTGTGAAAACAAGACAGCTTTGCAAATGGCATCCAATTGCAAAGTTGCTTATTTTCACTGTCCCCGTTTAATGAAATGAGACAACCCCTTTAATACATGTAATTGTTTTGGGATATAAACAGTGTAAAAAAACAATGAAAAAAAATTGGGGGCTGAAACAAAACATTTTACACATGCTTATTCTGTAAAAAAAAATTCTAGCCAATGAGCTATTTCTTTTATTGTCTCAAAACTTTGTCTGGTGTCTTTAATCATTGTTATTCTATCCACTTTGAATAAAAGCCCTTAAAACCCTACTGCTTCCACCACTGGCCAGCAGGTGATGGGCTCTGATCGCCCTCCTGTTGCTGTTAGCCTAATGTTAGCCTGTTAGCCCGAGGCCAGGTAACGGGTTGTTATTAGACCCTAAGGGATAGACCACTTTAACTATTACAATTTTGGTGTTGAGACCTCCCAGAATTAGTTCAAGTTCTGCTATTTGAATTTAACAGTTGTGTATAACTACGTTGGACATGTTTTCACTTTGTCTTTGTTGCTATGTGTTGTCTAACACTCATGATGCTCATTATGGTATCCCTTCTCTTCAATTATCCCACACTGTACTGATTTGGGATAATAACCTAAGTTCCTCGACGTACATGGGATTCCGTCCTTTGTTCATAGACATACAGTACAGATCAAAAGTTTGGACATACCTTCTCATTCCAGCAGTTTTTTGTATTTCATGACTATAAAAATTGTAGATTCACACTTTACGCATCAAATCTATGAATTAACACATGTGGAATTATATACTTTACAAAAAAGTGTGAAACAACGGAAAATATGTCTTATATTCTAGGTTCTTCAAAGTAACCACTTTTTGCTTTGATTACTGCTTTGCACACTCTTGGCATTCTCTTGATGAGCTTCAAGAGGTAGTCACCTGAAATGGTTTTCACTTCACAGGTGTGCCCTGTCAGGTTTAATAAGTGGAATTTCTTGCTTATAATTGGGGTTGGGACCATCATCTGTGTTGCTTAGAAGTCAGGTGGATACACAGCTGATAGTCCTACTGAATGGACTGTTAGAATTTCTATTATGGCAAGAAAAAAAGCAGCTAAGTAAAGAAAAACGAGTGGCCATCATTACTTTAAGAAATGGAGGTCAGTCAGTCCGAAAAATTGGGGAAACTTTGAAAGTGTCCCCAAATGCGGTGGCAAAAACCATCAAGCGCTACAAAGAAACTGGCTCACATGAGGAGCGCCCCAGGAAAGGAAGACCAAGAGTCACCTCTGCTGCGGAGGATAAGTTCATCCGAGTCACCAGCCTCAGAAATCGCAGGTTAACAGCATCTCAGATTAGAGACCAGGTCAATGCCACACAGAGTTCTAGCAGCAGACACATCTCTACAACAACTGTTAAGAGGAGACTGTGTGCAGCAGGCCTTCATGGTAAAATAGCTGCTAGGAAACTACTGCTAAGGATAGGCAACAAGCAGAAGAGACTTGTTTGGGCTAAAGAACACAAGATATGGACATTAGACCAATGGAAATCTGTGCCTTGGTCTGATGAAACCAAATTTGAGATCTTTGGTTCCAACCACTGTATCTTTGTGCGACGCAGAAAAGGTGAACGAATGGACTCTACATGCCTGGTTCCCACCGTGAAGCATGGAGGAGGAGGTGTGATGGTGTGGTTTTTTTTTGCTGGTGACACTGTTGGGGATTTATTCAAAATTGAAGGAATACTGAACCAGCATGGTTACCACAGCATCTAGCAGCGGCATGCTATTCCATCCGGTTTTCGTTTAGTTGGACCATCATTTATTTTTCAACAGGACAATGACCCCAAACACAGCTCCAGACTGTGTAGGGGCTATTTGACCAAGAGAGATAGTGATGGGGTGCTACGCCAGATGACCTGGCCTCCACAGTCACCAGACCTGAACCCAATCGAGATGGTTTAGGGTGAGCTGGACCGCAGAGTGAAGGCAAAAGGGCCAACAAGTGCTAAGCATCTCTGGGAACTGTTGGAAGACCATTTCAGGTGACTAACTCTTGAAGCCCATCAAGACAATACCAAGAGTGTGCAAAGCAGTAATCAAAGCAAAAGGTGGCTACTTTGAAGAACCTAGAATATAAGACATATTTTCAGTTGTTTCACACTTTTTTGTTAAGTATATAATTCCACATGTGCTAATTCATAGTTTTGATGCCTTCAGTGTGAATCTACAATTTGTATAGTCCTGAAAATACAGAAAACTGTTGGAATGAGAAGGTATGTTCAAACTTTTGGTCTGTACTGTATAGATGTGTCGATTTTGATTATGTTTTTATTTCTATTTCTTTTTGCTATATTTTGTCAAAAACTTCAATAAAATATGTTTAAAAAAAGCCCTTAAAACCAAGATCCCCAACATTGTGTCTGTTGTTTAATAGCATGCCATTTCTCCCAGCGAATATTGTAACCTTCCTGCCTAAACATTGTTTCTCATTTATATTAAAGTAATTTCCATGATGATGCATAACCTATTTTATTCATAGTTTGCATTGACTTTACATGGGCATTGCTCCCTCCAAATGTTACATTCAGATCATTGTTTGTTCATAATATGTAATTCATAATATAGTATTCTTGGGTCAGTGTAATTAGTATGATATATTTTGTTACAGTGCACTTAAAGGGGTTGTCCAGCAAACCAGGAGGAAAAAAAAATCTCATCTGGCTTGCTTCATGTTTTATGTGAGTTTGTGCTTTTTCTATGCTGTATATAGCCTGACTTCTGTGCAGCTGAGCAGCAGCATTTCCTATGTCTTGTAAAACTACAAGCTCCAGGATCCTTTGCTGTGTTCTGCCCACCCTCTTCCTTGCAAACTAAGGGCCACATATATGAACACTGTGTAGGTCTAAAACTCACTTTTTTGCCCATAGCAACCAATCAGAGCGCCCTTCTAATTTTTCCAGAGCACTATATGAAGTGAACAGAGCGCTCTGATTGGTTGCTATTGACAACAAATTGAGTTTTAGACCTAGACAGTTTTCATTCATGTGGCTCTAAGTCTTAGTGCACACCCCTTGTTTCTTATTTCAGTTTGAAAGCAGGAGCAAAGGGAGGTGAGTTTAAAGGCTGCCCTAAAAACACTTTGATTACCTGATCTCCTAGGCTCTACACAATGCTGGTTCCTATGAGTGCAGACACACAGGCCAGAAAATGTCATGAAAACAAGTGACAAAAGTGCCTAACTTTGAAAGAGATATTCCATAGAAAATATCTTTTCCCACTGGACAACCCCTTTGATGAGTTGGCCTTCAGTCTGCTCTGGGTCTACTCTGTTTTAGCTAAATCAGTCTTTGGCTATAATTTACAAGTACATACCATAGAACTGTAGGTGCTCTTATTAAGTCATTTTACTGAGTAGATTTAATCTTTTTTTCTTATTTTTATTTCTGCAGTAAATGAAATCATAAGGAATGACTTGTCCAGCAACAACGTTCACACATAGCTCTGACAATCATAGACTTTACCAGACCGGACATCTGTCCCCTATCTGCTCTAAAGTGAAGACTGGATTGGACGCATTACCAGGCCGTTTCTTCAAGTTATGGAGTTTCTATCTCCACTATAGCAGATGTGTTTAGTCTTCAACAATTATCATCTCAAGAAAAAAAAAACACGAAACGAACCTTCTGACTATGTATTTTATGGAATCTAACTGAAATACTTGACAAAGCTGAGGGCCAGGAGCCGCAACTGATTCTTTTGGCACCACTGGATGCCTGCAGTGCCTTAAATGTTCATATTTGTGGCATTAGGATGAATCAAAAAGTTTTCTGTTTGCTACCAAAAGAAGTATTCTCGGTGCAATGGACTTCAAAGCAATTATTAAGCTTGCTAATTTGGGTGGAAGCAGACTTTTTTGTCAAGAAGAAAAAAAAAGGCAAAAATTGTATGTATGTACAAAAGACCCAGCAAACTCGCCTTAATCTCTGCGCCTCAAATACCACCAATCGGACTCTTTTTACTCTATTTAATCCGTATAAAGAAATGCATTTTTATAAAAGAATGTTTTGTTCTTAATTTGGAAGCAGAGCACACAAAAGATAAAAGCACATAAAAATCTAATAAACATACATGCATGTTAAAACATGATTTAATCCCTAGATGATGCTTAATAATATCAAACATCTGTTCCTGCCATTGACATAAGTAGCTCAATTTTAAGGCATATTGGGTTACATACAAATTAAGCAATGTTCCTCTTTCCTCACCTAGCAAATAATCAGAGGCAGTTCTATTAAGCTAAGATGTTGCCTGACGTATAATAACACCATGCATTGTATTCGGTGTTCACCATGATCACGTCCAAGCGCAGTATATTGTATGCATCGTGTTGCTCAATCCTGAAAGCAAGCACTTTAGATAAAATACAAAACGTTTTAGTAGAGTAAAAGCAACCAACCAAGTGTAATTTGTACATAAGTGACTATAAGATTGTAAATATTTGTTTGGTTTCACAAAAGCCTTATATCTAGAATTCGTCTACAGTAGGGGTGGTTGACATGTGCCTCTGCAGCTGTTGTTAAACTACAATTCCCAGAATGCCAGGTGGCAACGCATGCTTGGAGTTGTAATTCAAAAACAGCTGGACAGCCACAAATTGCCTCAGGCTGTATGCCGGGAATGTTACCAAAAATGGCTGACAATGCAGTGCTATGTGAACTGTGTCAATATGTGTTAATATCATTTGGAGTATAGTACAGATATGTAGTATGATCCTGTTCATTATCTATTGTACAAGTAGCAGCTAAATACTCGTGATACATTTTTACTACATGTAACCAAACTCTAGCATGGTCTAATTGAGAATACAATGTAACTAATGTTGTGCCTTAGTAATCAATGCCCTCTTCTGGAAAAATGCCTGAACTACAAGCTGATTGAAGGTCTCTGGCTTGAATAAAAATAATGCTGTGTATTATGTCTTACTTTTTGAAAGAAAATATATAAGCCATATTTAATATTTGCACATTACTGTGATAAATGGAACTGATAATATGGCTTTTCTGTACAAACCAGGCTTTTCATTATTGTAATAACTATCTTTTAAATTTTCATGTGTAATCAAAAGATGTTTACCCATTATATAGCACTATAAGATTTGCATGATATATGTATAATAGATGACCAAGTAGACAGTTCAGTGCTCAGAGTCTACGTATGCTGGCTATCCCTGAACGGTATCAATAAAGCAATATTATGGAGCCAGTATTGCCTTGTTTTCTTTCTCTGCTTCACTTTACTACATCTAGAGTGCTTACATGTTCCCCAGCGTTGTACAGAGATGGTTACAGCAGGCCACGATCCCAACAGGGCACACTGTATGATTCCCTTATCTTTCACATATGAGAGGCAGCTTCTTAGGAAGCCAGTTAACATATCTATAGGTTTCTGGAGTGTAGCAGGTAAACCAGTAGAACTTGGGAAGAACATGCAATTATGCAGATGTTGTCATTGTTCCTATTCCAACCCACGACTCCGGCTCTGCAAGGCCAACCATGGTGCCCATGAAGTTGTTATAAAGTTTGAGGTAACAGTTATGGTTGCAGTAGGTACAAGGGGGTCACAAAGCTTCTCTGCCACACAAAGCCACCAGTATTATCAATGGCACATGGTTGGGGGGCGTTTATAGATTTTGTATTGGGGCCTTGGAACTTTGTTATGTCTATAAGTAGATATGTCACATATTTAGCTACTCCAAATTGCAGACACAGACCAAAAATAGGTTCCCATGGAAAATTTTCAATGGAAAATGAATCATTGTTCCATTTGTAAGGTCAGACTCACATCATAATTAATTGTTCTACTTGGTAGAGCTATTCAAAATGGTGCACCAAATGTATGTTGCAGACATATACAACTCTGCTTATGCAGTGTCCTACATATTATATGAATCTCATTAATAAAAATATACACTCTTTTGGCATACACTGACATTTTAGGGCATATGCATATGGTTATAGTCCACAGTGGGTTCCCCTCAGTTGACCCGTAGTATAAAACCTGCATCCAAAGCTCCACCCAATTGGTCTGAATTTTAACTGTGTATTTATTGTTCTGCAAAAAACCCACAATAAAATTCACACCAATGTGTGTATATTTTTGAGTGCCGATTTTATACCACTGGTCCAATGCTGACCTGACCCATATGAATGTACCCATAAAGTCTATGGCAAATCATTGTTTAGGTTAAGAGATTTTCCTGCCATACATATAGTACGCTGAATGAGCAACATAGAATTTATCTTTATCTCTACGGTTATTGCAGATTTAGAGCATAACACTAAGGGCAGTGAAATTGGAATAATCTTAACATTTCCCCCATTTATTGTGTCAATGGAGTCCTTTAGAAAAGGAATAAGCGTGGTGTAAAACTTTTCATTTGGCAGAAAAGAAGTAGCAATATGCATATGCTATTTAATGAGCTAATTGTAGGTAATTTTGGACAACCACATGTTCTCCATGTTCTGTAGTAGCTGTCTGTTGACATAACTAAAGGTCCATACTATTGTGGTTTGTCACTAGTCCCTTGGACAAGTTTTTCTACCTTCAGGATCCATTTCTGGTTTAGACTTGAAAAATTCTTTAAAAACTGCATGACTGGCACCGTAAAAAAGGCTAGAGGTTTCTATTTTGTTCCTTCAGCAACAGATGCTAAAAGCAGAAATATGTCCCACAAATTCTGCATAGTCTTTTGGAGTAATAGCCTCATTTCCATCACAAATCCAAAAATTCATGTATGGGCTAGTTTGTATTTTATAGGATGGCAACTTGGAAATATCTTGTGGGTAAATCTAAATTTCGCTGCTGCTTGAGATGTGGGTTGTATAAACAAGTGCTAATTATATATCCAAGTTAAATTAGTGTTCAGCTCAACTTTAGTGAAGCAAATCACTGGAAATGAGCCTCTAAAAGAAATTCTACACATTACACTCAGCGGTAGAGCTACAGGCACAAATAAACGCACAGGAGGAATATATACAAGTTTGGAGACTATAATAAACTTTATTGCCAAATGCATGTACAGTGGGTTGCAAGTGTCTTAATACCCCTTAAACTTTTTCTTGTTTTTAGGCATTACAGCCATAAACTTAAAGGTGTTGTCTCGCTACAAGGATTGCTTTTTATGTTAAAGATCTTGCAAAAACAAGTCACTTTGCAATATATGTCCATTAACAGTATCCTACCTGTTCTGAGATATCCCCTCTGGTATGGACTGCTTCAGCTCCTCAGGTTGCTATAGCTACAGACCTGATTGATCTCTCCTGATAGGCTGCCAGCACTGGTTGCTATAGCTACAGACCTGGCTTCCACTGCAGCCTAGTACAAGCCAGTAAATACATCCCTCAATTCAAAATGAAACCAAGAAAACAGGACTGAGGTGAGATGAATCTATGTAGTGAGACAACCTATTTAAATGTATTTTACTATTATTTTATGTGATAGAGCAACACAAAGTAGCAAGGATTTGTAAAATGCAAAGAAAAATGGTACGTGCTTTTCCATATTTTTGCAAATTAAAAAAGTGGTGTATATATGTATTCAGCACCCCTGAGTCAATACTTTGTAAGACCAACTTTATCTGCAAAAACAGCTGCAGTCTGTTGCGGTATGTCTGTACCAGCTTTGCGCATCTAGAGGCTGGAAGTTTTGCCCATTCTTCTCTGCAAAATAGCTCTAGCTCAGTCAGATTGGTTGGCAAATGTTTGTGAATGGCAATTTTCAAGTCATGCCACAGATTCTCAATGAGATTTTAATCTGGACTGTGACTGAGCCATTTTAACACATTATTATGATTTGATTTGAACCATTCCATTGTAGATTTGCCTGTATTTTTAGGGTTGTTGTTTTGATGGAAGATGAATGTATGCCCCAGTGTCAGGTCTTTGTAGACTTTTATAGGTTTTCCTCCAAGGTTTCACTGTATTCAGCTCCACCCATCTTCCCATCAACTCTGACCAGCTTTCCAGTCCCTGCTGAAGCAAAGTATCCCCACGTTATGGTGGGGATGGTGTGTTAAGGGGGATGTGTAGTATTGGCTTTTCTACACACAAAGCATTTTCCATCTAGGAAAAATAGATTCATTTTAGTCTCTACATACTTTTTTGCGAACTGAAAACAAAACTTCTTATTGCTTTCAAAAGGGGCTTCTTGCCACTCTTCCATAAAGACCAGATTTGAGAAGTACACGGCTAATAGTTGTCTTGTGGACATATTCTCCCACCTGAGCTGTGGATCCCCGCAGCTCTTCCAGAGTTACCCTGGGCATCATTGTAAAGGGTACACGGTTACGCACACCTTAGGAGGTGGGTGCTCATGTTGAAAAGGTCAACTAATAACCGAGTATCCAAGTAGTAGAAATCCACGGCACACCAGAATTTTTGCGAAAGGAATAGTAGAATTTATTAAACAATAGTCAAACAAGTAGAGAGGAAAAAATTTTTTTACAACAATGACATATACTGCTTGCAAAGAACATTTTTTTTGACAAATGTTAAATTGACATGATTGATGGCATACAAAAAAATGCCTCATTGGGGCATCACTTCTCCTGCCATATTATATTACCAGTGCTGGCTTCCTCTATTGTTCAATCTACTACCATACCTATTCCCTACTTAACATATACTTTACTCAGATGTCCTTTGACAAAGGCTTCGGATGAAATGTCATTTTTTTGTATGGCATCAATCATGTCAATTTAACATTTGTCAAAAAAAAATGTTCTTTGCAAGCAGTATATGTCATTGTTGTAAAAATATTTTTTCCTCTCTATTTGTGTGACTTTTGTTAAATAAATTCACCAATTCCTTTCACAAAAATTCTGGTGTGCCGCGGATTCCTACTTCCCTGGCCCTCATGGCTGCTTCTCTAATTAGTGCTGTCCCTGTTTGAGCTGTTAGTTTAGGTAGAAGGCCATGTCTTGATAGGCTAGCAGTTGTGCTATACTCCTTCCAAATTACGGATGATGGATTGAACAGTGTTCTGTGAGATGTTCAGAACTAGGACTATTATTTTAAAACCATATCCTGCAATACACTTTGTCACAACTTTATCACTGAGCCAGTGTAGGACTGGGAGGCCTGGGACCCACAGGGGAGTGGCTCTTGGGGGCCCACCCTACAGCTACCATACATGATAGTATTACCTGCCTCTTGGACATAAATGTATCCATTTTACCACATAATACAGTGTGCAAAATAGAACTGTATTGTGTAGTACACAATATCAAGAGAGTCATTTATAGGTCTGTCTCACACATTTGTCACAGTTTAACATATCATAGATGCATGGCTAAGTAGCTACATCCATATCTCCCTCCACATCCCACCAACCCACATACAATATTTGCCTCCAAGTTTCTCTTGGTCACACATCTCACCATTTTCTAAAATAAACAACACTATAAATACATTCAAGAAAGTGAAACCCCCTAGTCACAGGGACAGGTGTGCACTCACTCTTACAATCGAGGACAAGTGCCAATATAACCTGCAACACCACCATAGTGGTCAGACACCAGCTCAGGTATAACCTACAATACTGTGATACAGAGACCACATAGTGGTTAGATACCAGTTCAGGTCACATCACATTACAATGACTATAGCACTGATCCAACACAGAGGCAAAATGACCCCTGACATCCAGGGACTCACAGGATATGTCTTCTATGATGAGTTATTCTCTTCTCTCATGAGTCATTCTTTTTCCCTTTTCTTCTCCATCCTTGACAACTTCCCCGGACTCCTCACTTTTACAGCACCTCTTGACCTATTCCAACCTCAGTACAAACTTCCCAGGGGTGGGAGAGTGGGTACAGGCCATAGCTTAAAGTCATAGTCTCCTAGGGAATTGGGGGGAATAATATAACCAGGTAAGCAGACAAGTCCCTAAGCAGGTAGTTAAAGTGGCAAGGCCCCAGGTAGCTAGATATGCCCTATTTAGGTAGGTAGGCCCCCAGTTTGTAGTTCCTAGGTAGGTCAGCCCCAGGCAGGTTGGTGGATAGGCCCAAGTTAAATAGGTAAGTGGGCCCCAAGTAGGAAGTAGGTGGGCCACAGGTGGGAAAGTGAATAGCCCGTAGGTAGATAAGTATGCCCCACTTAGGTAGGCTGATAATCTCCAGTTAAGTAGGTTGTAGGTGGACCCCAGTTAGGTAGGTGGGCGCCATATAGGTATATAGTCCCCAGACAGGTATGTGATAGGGGGGCCCTTTTAGGTAGGTTATAGGTAGGTGATAGGGGGGCCCAGATAGGCAGGCTGTAGGTAGATGGTGGGAACCAGTTAGGTACACTGTAGGTAGTTAGGGTCCCAGTTAGGTAGGTTCTAGGTAGTTAGGGCACCAGTTAGGTAGGTTCTAGGTAGTTACGTAGGCTATAAGTACTTTAGGCTCCCAGTTAGGCAGGTTGTAAGTAGTTAGGGCCCCATTTAAGTAGGCTGTAGTTGTTAGAGCCCCAGTTAGGTAAGCTGTAGGTAGTTAGGGCCCCAGTTAGGTAGGCTGTAGGCAGTTACAACCCAAGTTAGGTAGGCTGTAGGCCGTTAGGGCCCCAGTTAAGTAGGGTGTAGGCAGTGAAGATCCAGTTAGGTTGGCTGTAGGCAGTTAGGACCCCATTACTTATAAAAAAAAATAATAAACTTACATCTTTCCCGCTCCACCGATGTGACCAGCTGCCGGATGACTTCTAGTGAAGCCAGACACAGTCGGTGCGATGATGTAATCATGCTGCCTACATCACCACTAGAGGTCGATGCCTGGTAGGCTTAAGGCCTAAGGCCTTAAACCTACCAGGGTGATTAGTGGAGCAGAGCACCGACGCCCAAGCCTATGCTGAGCTGTCTGGTGTGTTCCTTGGTTTTCATGATGCTGTTTTTTCACTAATGTTCTCTAACATATCTCTAAGGCCTTTACAAAACAACTATAGTTATACTGAGAATAAATTACATACAGATGTACTTTATTTACTAACTAGGTGACTTCTAAAGTCAATTGGTCATGATGTATTTTATTTAGAGGTATCAGAGTACAGGAGGTTGAATACATATGAATGCTACACTTTTCAGATTTTTAATTTTCAATACTTTGGAAAAGCAGTAATCATTCTCTTTACACTTCACAAACACTTGCTACTTTGTGTTGCTCTATCACATAAAATATCAATAAAATAAATTTAAGTTTGTAGCTGTTATGTTTAAAAATGAAAAAAAAACAAACAAGTGGTATGAATAGTTTTGCAACCCACTATATATACATGGCCAGTCCAAGCAGATGAAGAGAATTACAGATGATAGTAGATGTATAGATGGATATGAAAATTTGTAGTATAATGTATAGATTACAATCCTGCAACAACTCCCATCCCTATACTAACATTAACCATTACCTCGACTTCTCTTGTAGGAGAGGATTATAGTAATATGAAAATATGACATGAAAACAAATTACTTTGAAATAAAATCCAATTAAAGAAACCTTTTAACTTTTCAACCAGTTCTTATCACTTCTCATGCCTGATTCTACTCAGTGATAAAAAGCCTGCTGGCTACTCACAGTTCTTGCTTATGTTTCAATCAAATATTCTGGGTGAGGCCGACCACACACATACTAAACGTACATGGCAGGCTGCAGAATTCTTTAGGAAGGACTGAAGGGAGCTTTCGTTAATGTGGCTGTTCATGTAGCTCTCCAAAAGGCTTGCTTATATTGGCTGATGGATCTTCCGTTTCTTTAACCAAATACTTTTGGAGTAGTGGAAAATGGTCTTTTTGTGTTACTGACTACATACTTGTAAATGACTTACCATCTCACTTATAGAAATTAAACTTTCTTAAGTGACCTCTACTACTAATATAAATATCAATATGTGGTAATGGATGTGATTAGATAGCTAGATAGAAAAAGAGACGGAGAGACAGATAGATAAAAAGATAGCAACAACAAAGAAAACTGATCACTCTGAATTGTGTTCCTGCTATATCTAGTATATATGAAAATTTGAGCACACTGTGTGCGCCCATCTACCAATGACAAGGTAATCTCATTTTAGATTGGATCCTGTTTCTTGCCTTTATTCATGCCTAGAACAGGTCTTCAAACTTTTCAGCTCAAATAGCTGCCAGCTCTACTATGTTCTAGTAAAAAAAGAGAAAGAAGCTTAAAAGATGGGCTCATAGTTTGATCAAAATGTGCTTGAAGAACCTCAAAATATCATGTAAATTATTTACAGCAGTAATGGCATTTAAAATAATTTTCATAATAAATGTTTGCACTGTACAAAGCACTTGTGGAAAGCTGCTGTGTTTTCTGTATGTTTAAATAAATACATATGGTTTAAATAAATTCGTGAAATTTCACAGATTTTAATATAACTTTTACACTTACCTCACTGAAATTACCTCACTGTTGTCTAGAGTCCTAGATTATCTATCTCCATCTTCTTCTTAGATTACATTATCATTATATTAATCTCAGTTAACAGTTTCACAAAAGTCTTCTGTTTAAGGATAATCTTCTATTCTCTTTTGTCCTCCATACATCCAAGCCTTATTATCACTGAACACTTCAGGAAGAACTCAAAAGTGCAGGTTTATACTGTACTGCTAAAGAATTTACATGACGTGGAGGCTTCATACTAAGAAAAACGGACAGCTTTACCTAATGAGGAAAAACAGCCTTTATTCCCAATCATCACAAAAAAGTGCAAACAATCATTGATCCAAAAGGAGACAACAATAGACATTGGAAGTCAATAGACCCTCTGACATTTGAGGAGTGGGTAGCAGAGATAACACATATATACCACATAGAAGAGATTTTGGCTACGACTCCAGAGAAAGTGCATGTGTTAAATAGCACTTGGGTACCCTGGCTCCAGTTTGTGATCTCTCCTGCTTTCCGCTCTCTGTTCACTTGATTTCCGTAAGGTCAGGACGGAATTTGCACCGCTAAATCTGTGTATCTTTTTCCCTTTTTATCCACATTCACCCTTTTTTTTTTTTTTTTTTCTCTCCCCCCCTCTCCTTCTCTCTTTTCCTTTGTTGCTCATTGGTCATAGCTGATTAACTCCTTTGTTGTTCAGACCCTCAAAGTCCTTTTGCGTAGTATGACCATACTGCATTTTCTTTCTTTAGTAGTTCCAAAATTACTTTTCTTTTTTCTCTCAGGCTCTATTTATAGAGTATATTTGATCTTTTTGGGTTTATATTGTGGCTCTGTTCTTTAGTATTTGTTAACCAAATGTCTGTATAAGTACCTATACTCCATTTACCTGGCTTTTTCCTCTGCAATGTACTTTTGCTGTATTGTCCAGACGTCCTTGTTGTACCATTTGCTTAATACAATAAAGCCTTTTGAATACCAAAAAAAGACAGCATATAATTTTAAGAACTAGCGGTATGAAGTCTTTTGAACAGGAGCACTTCATTATTTCTATTATTGTTATAGTTTCTTTCATTATTGTATTAAAAACATATTAAAACATATTAAAAATAACAGACATGTTTGACTGATTAATCATGTTTTTAAAAAAAAATGTACACATCTTACAAAAAATTTGCCTACGATATGTTCATTTCTTAACAAAAGTATATATTAGCAAAACTGAAGGAGGAAACACTCTTTATTTTCACTTCATACCAATTTGACAGTTACTTCTATAGTCTTTAGAGACTCCTTTAGTCTTTTATGACAACTTGATTGTTCTGTGAGATTCAGAAAATTTGTTGGGACTTTTTGTTTGGTCTCAATTTATCACTTTTTTAAAAAAAAGTTGTGGAATATTTCCTGTCAGATACGGGACACATCCTGATCCTGGTGCAAGACTCCGCTAAGACATGATGTCATTGCCTTCAAGTAACAAAACATTACAGCCCTACAGTAATATGGATGAGTCACAAAACAAAACAAGAAGCACTTATCAATGGCCTTCTGGAAAATGCAGCAAAAAGCAACGACAATGTGAAAATAACAGCTTAATACTTGCTAGTTATACTTGATTTTGTGTATGTTTTTCCTCCTGCTCAGTTATATTGAATTAATTGGGCAAAGAGAAGACAATATTAAAAGATGTAGGTAAGGTAGGGAGATCATAAGCAAAATACAAATGAACTGGTGCGAAGGAAAGTTCCCAATATCAGACATTATAAGCATTGTGAACAAAACCATAATTTTAATTGCCCTTACTTTCCAGTCTAGACAGATCTGTTCAAAACAAAACCACACTATGGGACCCTTCCAGACCTACATATCTGGAGATGAAGCGAGCATTTAAAATAGTTTTTTTTTACTATGCATTCTAATAGACTTCTTAAAAGCCAGTAACAGAGCCAAGGTGATGCTTTTGTAGTTTTTTGGGCTGCCAGGGTAGGTAGGGTGCTATAAAAAGAGCCCCGGTGTTTCTTTTTATCCTGACTGTCACCACCAGGCCGAGCTTCCACTCCTAAGGTCTTCCAGGTAAGGGTGGGGAGTGCTTTCTCTCATACACCAGACTAGCCTCCTGACAAACATTTTCATTTCATGCCCTGTGATACTCCTTCCCTGCTCACTGGTGGTGGTAACTTTCTCTCAACCATTGGATTGGTTTCTTCTCCCTCTCTCTTCCATGGTATCTGCAGCTTGACTGTGTGCTGAAGGAACTTCCTAATTTCCACTCGGCCTACTGCAGGTCTACAAATATCTCTGAGCCCTGATGTATCGGGAAGCCAGCCACTGAGCCACAGCCAGCTTGTGTCCAAGGTAACCTCCTCTATGTTGATAACTGGAACACTGTACAACTCTATAACTCCCAGATCTGAACTGAACTCTCAGATAACTAGCCTCTCTATCATGGCTGGCTATAGAAGCCTATACCTCCTAATACTCTCATATAAACTGAGGCTGAACATAAGATGTTACATCACAAGTCACATATGTCTATTATTAAAGTGATATCGCACAACCCTATGACTCAGCAGAATAAAGTATGAAACAATGCATATAAATTATTAAAGAGATATACTTATATGTATATACAGTATATCACAAAGTGAGTACACTCCTCACATTTTTCTAAATATTGTATTATATCTTTTCATAGAACAATGCTGAATATATGACACTTTGATACAATGTTAAGTAGTCAGTATACAGTTTGTATGACAGTGTAAATTTGGTGTGCCCTCAAAATAATCCAACACACAGCCATCAATGCCTAAATCGGTAGCAACAAAAGTGAGTACACCCCTAACTGAAAATGGACAAATTGGGCACAATTTGTCCATTTTCCCACCACAGTGTCATGTGACTTGTTAGTTTTACAAGGTCTCAGGTGTGAATGGGGAGCATGTTTGTTAAATTTGGTTATATCACTCTCACACTCCTTCATATTAGTCACTGGAAGTTCAACATGGCAAAGAGCTGTCTAAGGATCTGAAATAAAAATTGTTGCTCTACAAAAAGATGGCCTAGGCTATAAGAAGATTACCAAAACCCTGAAACTGAGCTGTAGCATGATGCCAAAGACAATACAGTGGTTTAACAAGACAGGTTCCACTCAGAACAGGCTTTGCCATAGTCGACCAAAGAAGTTGAGTGCACGTGCTCAGTGTCATATCCAGAGATGAGTACTGGCAGCATTGCTGCAAAGATTAAAGGGGGGGGGGAATCATCCAATCAATACTCAGTCCACATGCACACTGCATCAAATTGATCTGGAAGGCTGTCATCCCAGATGGAAGCCTCTTCTAAAGATGATGCACAAGAAAGCCCTCAGTTTGCTCACATGCAGACTAAGGACATGAATTACTGGAACTATGTCCTGTGGTCTGATGAGCCCAAGATAAACTTATTTGGTTCAGATGGTTTCAAGCGTGTGTTGCAGTAACCAGGTGATGAGTACAAAGACAGGTGTGTCTTGCCCACATTCAAGGTGAGAGTCCCATGGTTTGGGGCTGCATGAGTGCTGCCAGCCCTTGGGATGCTACAGTTTATTGAGGGAACCATAAATGCTAACATGTGCTGTAAAATACTGAAGCAGAGCATGATCTTCTCCCTTCTGGGCCGCAGGACAATATTCCAACATCCCAAACACACCTTTAAGATGGCCTTGCTAAAAACAATGAGGGTAAAGTTGGTGGACTGGCCAAGCATATTTCCAGACCTAAACCCTAATGAGCATCAAACGGAAGGTGGAGGGGCGCAAGATCTGTAACATCCACCAACGCCATGAAAAGATATAATACACTATTTACACTCACTTTTGTGAGATGCTGAATATATATATACACTCACCGGCCACTTTATTAGGTACACCTGTCCAACTGCTCGTTAACACTTAATTTCTAATCAGCCAATCACATGGCGGCAACTCAGTGCATTTAGGCATGTAGACATGGTCAAGTCAATCTCCTGCAGTTCAAACCGAGCATCAGTATGGGGAAGAAAGGTGATTTGAGTGCCTTTGAACATGGCATGGTTGTTGGCGCCAGAAGGGCTTGTCTGAGTATTTCAGAAACTGCTGATCTCCTGGGATTTTCACGCACAACCATCTCTAGGGTTTACAGAGAATGGTCCGAACAAGAGAAAACATCCATTGAGCGGCAGTCCTGTGGGCGGAAATGCCTTGTTGATGCCAGAGGTCAAAGGAGAATGGGCAGACTGGTTCGAGCTGATAGAAAGGCAACAGTGACTCAAATAGCCACCCGTTACAACCAAGGTAGGCAGAAGAGCATCTCTGAACGCACAGTACGGCGAACTTTGAGGCAGATGGGCTACAGCAGCAGAAGACCACACCGGGTGCCACTCCTTTCAGCTAAGAACAGGAAACTGAGGCTCCAATTTGCCCAAGCTCATCGAAATTGGACAGTAGAAGATTGGAAAAACGTTGCCTGGTCTGATGAGTCTCGATTTCTGCTGCGATATTCGGATGGTAGGGTCAGAATTTGGCGTCAACAACATGAAAGCATGGATCCATCCTGCCTTGTATCAACGGTTCAGGCTGGTGGTGGTGGTGTCATGGTGTGGGGAATATTTTCTTGGCACTCTTTGGGCCCTTGGTACCAATTGAGCATCGTTTGCAACACTTTGTGGAATCTATGCCACGAAGAATTGAGGCAGTTCTGAAGGCAAAGGGGGTCCAACCCATTACTAGCATGGTGTACCTAATAAAGTGGCCGGTGAGTGTATATATATATAATATATATATATATATATATATATATATATATATATATATATATATATATATCTATATATAATATATATACATATATACATATAATATATATATATATATCATATATATATATATATACTGTATATTTACAATCAGACATCATTCCTGCACAACTTTAAAACACTAGTAAATTTCTTTCAGCTCTCTTTTACATTATTTTGTTTCTCTATCTAAAACTAAGGGCAGCAGGTATGAAATTTGGCGTTAAATAATAATAGGCTAGAATGTACCAGATTTGTGAACCCACTCTACAGCAGGTCATAAATCAGGCGCATTCTAGCACCAGGTACAACATTTCTGACTTGGGTATACCATTTTTAAAGTGGTTTACTAGTTCCAGCAGTAATACGCCTAGAAATGCCGTAGCGAAGCTATAAATATGTAGCTTCGTACGGTCCTAGTGCGCCCCACCTCCCGCACGCCCACCGATATCAGGCTCATTTACAAGGTTCTGCTTAGGCTTTTTAATGTGCCTGATATAGGTGTATATAGAAAAATAAGCTATAGCCAGCTCACCCTGTGATAGATGAATCGCTCAGACCTCCGGGACCTCGGCACTCTTGAACAATAGAAGCAGAAAATGTCCAGCAAATTTCTCAAGTAAAAGCAGCACTTTATTGAGGCAAGACAGGATAAAAACCACTTGTACAAGAAGTAAAATCTTATGCATTTCTAGCTTTACAACATAACAGCCCTTAGTCGTAGCATGAGAAATTCGCTGGACATTTTCTGTTTCTATTGACATAGGCATACAGGCCATTTAAAAATGTAGCGAACGGGGCTGCGCTGGATATCGGGCTGGAAAGACGCCAGATATCTGTTGCAGCCTCGTTCATACATGTTTCCCTGAATCTTTTTTTTTTTTTTTTAATGAATTTTTCTCCATTTTCTAGCCTACTAAATACTGATATTCCATTGCAGTGTGTTGAAGCAGCATAACTCATAGGCAGCACACCAGCTATCTTATGCCAATGTTAGATCTGTACTTCACCCCATATATTCATTCACTTGGATACTTATGTCACCTGCACATCAAAAACGCCCCGAAGCCTCTGTATTCTTACTGTGGAAATAGCCAAAACTCTTACTGTAGCCCCAGCAAATTCTCATTTTTAATTTTAATTGGTTTCCTATCTATAAAATTTCACCTCTCCAACCTATGCTTAAAGGATTTTCTCACTACAAAGATTAGCTTAAACATAAAGGGACAGTTAAATGAAGACTTTTTCTAAATACCTTGGTCAATAGATTTTACTTAAGTCATGAGATAGGAGCGTTTTATGTGCTCTGAAGTGCACACAAGTTTCTAGGGTTACCTGCATATCAGATGGACATCTGTTATCTGATTAGCCAAGAACAGGGATATTTGTTATCTGATTAGCTGAGAGCAGAGGGCAGGGAGTGACATCACCCCACTGACAGACTAAGATCAAAGCAAACTAACTATATCTAGTAAGATTAGCTTCACTAAACAAAAGCTCCATGTGCTTTGAAGACTAAAAGAACAATTTTATCTGTAATAATGTTAGAGGTAACAATCCCATGAGATAAGGAGATTTTATTTGTTCTGATTGCACACATGTTTCTATGGTTACATCCATATCTTCCTTCCTGATTAGACAGAGAGCAAGGAGTGATATCACCATAGATAAAGCTTACTCTTGGAGAAGACTAATTATTTCTAACAAGATTAGCTTTGGTTTACAGATAAACAATTGTTTTCACACCTCCCAGCATTTGTAGCTTTGTTTACTGAAGATTAAATCTCCTGCACTTACGTCTTTGTCATGTCTCAGCTAAATATTCTAATCACTGCTATAGACCCACCGAAGCCTGACAAAGGCAGAGTGAATCTAAAGCTACTTGTGACACAGTGAAACAGCATGGTGAGAAAATCATTTAATTATTAAAAAATTTTGGCCAGACCTTTCACAATCCTCTACCTTCCATTTACCACCTCCTCCTTCATTCCATATTATTCCCCATATTCCATGAACTCATTTTAATTTCATAGCTGTATCACCCCATATTTCACCTATGTATGTACCTCCATTTTTTTATTAAAAGATGACTGGGCAATTGTTCAAAACAAGAATTTTTTACATTTTGCATTACCCAGATTTCTCATAGATTATAAGCTCTTATAGACAGGATCCTCACTCCTCTGGTTTGAGTTACTAACTAGCATGTTGCATGCAATGTCTGATTTAATTTGTACATGTACCCTCTGACTTGTAAAGTGCTTTGTAATATTTTTCCTCTACTATTTTTATTATTATTAATATTATTATATTTATAGAAATCCATGTGATGTACAACATTCTCTCAGGGGTACGCTAAAATTGCCAGGGAAATAAACCTCAGAGATTGTACCCAGCATGTAAGTAGCAATTGCGCATCGTCATGGCTGTTTCTTGCAGGTTCCTGTCTAAAAAACACAATCAACATTATAGTAAAATTATTAAATTAAATTGAATTTATCCCTTTCACTTCCTGTAAATAACTTACTGTTTCTTTGTTACTAAAAGGAATATGCAACTTACACAATTTCACTAAGAGTATAATAAAACTTCTAAGTAAAAAATTTGCACAAAGGGTTGAATCAGTGGTGTGGTCCATGAGATCACAACGTTCTAGTTGGTCAGGCCCCAGTAAAGAAGGCATGTTGTAGTCTATAAACAGTGCAAACTAAAGGAGCAAGACAGCCCCTAGAGGTCTGTTCAATCATAACACGGTCACAGTGGGTCTCGTAAGTTATGATTGAAGGCTCAGAATATATTTCTTTTGGACTCTCTGCATTTTTACCAATGTTTAGTAATCTGTCCTTTTTGAGACACAGGAAAACCTTAGGGGCATTATTCAGATCTCCAAAGTTCTCCAGAATATGTTTGTTGCCTTTTGACAGCAGTGGTGCAAGGAGTAAGAATCGACAGCTGACACACAAGAGCTGTGGGAGTACTAATCATGTTGTACAAGTGATATCCCCAACAGGGAAATCCAACTGTAGAAAATACATAGTAGATTAATGCCATTGAAACTCAGTCGGTTCAGCATGCACATATTGTCAGTGTGGAGAGGGGAATAACCCAAATGATAGCCTATCGTCCACATAAAGAAAGAATTAGGCATATTGATATCCATTGAGCCCAATCCTTAATTTTTTCAGCTGGTTTTTCAGAAATTTGTTGAGGTCCATATACCTCCAATACTAGTACCGAAGAGAAAACCTCTGAAATGATGACACAAAGTTTGTCATTACTCTCTTACAAGAGTCTAAATTCAAGATGATATTTAACCCAATTTGCTAGCTCATTTTCTTTCCCTGAAGGGAAAAGGCACCAGTGTTCTCGGTTAGTAAAAAAAAACAACAACTGAAAAGGCAAAGCCTATTTAATAAAGGATCACTGCCAACCCTTCACAAGCTTTCCATGTTGCTATTTACCACCTACCCCAACCCATCAGCCAGTCCAATTCTCTTCCTCTACTTAGGCTGTTCCCTGCTGCCTTCATGTACTGCTCCTCTGAATATCACAGGTAAGAAGAACACCTTGTCCCCCTTGGTGCCTGATCTTTGGTGCTTTTCTTTGGTGTTCCTGAGCTATTGTGTATTGATTTCAGATTGTTTCCTGACCTTACCACCTTTTCATTGCCTGCACTGACCTTCAGCTGGTCTTTGACCATGAAAACACTATAACTGCCTTGACCTATGGACTTTCTGACTATGCTTTTCAACAGCTCTTCTGGTACTGTGCCTGGACATCAGTTGTCACTGCAGGTGACTATATCAGGGGTGGGAACCTGGGACTCTTCTCTAGTGAAGACCAGAGTCCTGTACAGGGTGAAAAACAGAGATTCTGAATGCAAAAACCCACAAATGGCCCAGTGAATCCACCACCCATCTCCAGTGACTCATTACACACTATCCTTACTGAATAGAGCCATTCTCTATAAACATTAAGATATCATCTTCAAACAGAAAAACCTTCCCGTCTGATGGCCTATACCAGAATCACAGAATATCTTCATTATGTTTAATGAGGTCTGAAATTATATAAAAATAGCTACAAGAATGGCAATAATGGAGACCTCTACCTTGTGTCCCTCCCGAAAAAAACATGTTTAAAGAATATGCCCATCATGTTCTCTAGCTGTGTACCAGCATTGATAGCTATGTTGGCCCCATCTCTTACAGATGACTTGTCTATTTAAGATATGGATTCTCTTTTGGTTCTACTTTGCTCTGGCTGAGATGCCCTCTCCCCCCCCTTGATGGTGCTATGTGGTCTTGAGACCCTTTCTCAAGATGGAATGCTGCTAAATAAATAAATAATGTATCTGATGAGAAAAAAATGGCTGTGTAATCATTTCTAGCCTACACCATACCATTGGATGTAGTAAAATAGAAGTAACAGTTCCAATTAGTGCTCACTTCAACTAGTATTAGGTTCAAATATCTTAGAGTATATACAGTATGTCAAGAGCCACACTCGGGCGACCACAGCATTTGATGTGGTTCGCTTAGACACAACAAGCAGGAAAGGACAAAGTCCAAATGCAGAAGAACTGGCTCTCCACTTTTTCCGGTTGATGCAGCCAACTTTTGGCAGAAATATCAGCACCAGTACAGACAGCGAGCACCATCTTGAATTCAGAGTTTTGGCACGCACTGCCAAACTGCACTATTCTGCAACTCATAGACGATGGCAGAGCACTGGCAGCCCTGCCAAGGCATAATAGCCATTGTCCAAGCAAGGAAGCTCAGTGCGAAAGAGAATGGGGCTGTCTATAATACAATTTTAAAGGACATTTTGGCCTTTTACTGAACATGTGGCACACCATATTAGCTCTGGGGAAGCACTGTGAGCTATGTTTTAGCAGCCAATAAGAAGATCCATGCGTCATAGAAAGCCTGCTGGGCTTTGGTGCATATTTAACAATTTGTTAAGGAGTAGTTACATTTATGCAGTCTTGCAGTTACAAACGGCCATTTAAGGGCAATCTTAATGTGCAGTTGTCTCATCTCTCACTGCATAAGATATATAAAGCAGCGGACATCAAGAACATCCAAATGTGCAAAAAAAAATGTTGTGAAAAGCAAACAGCTGACTCATTTCAGACTGCAGAGAGTCCTTACTAATAGCTTGCTATCTAGTTTTGTAAAGGGGACGTAAAGAGCTGCCATTGATAAGCAAAGAAAGGAGGTTGGGAAGCATCTACAAATGAAAGCCCTGGACACATCAAATATTAATAAAGATGACCATAGATGTATGACCACCAAAAGATCCATAGAATGTAAAGGTGAGGACTATAAGAGCACTGTAATAATAGAACATGTCATGAAGTGTCCAGCAGCACAACTTTCAACGATTATGGATGCAATGCCTCAAACCCCTGAATCCATGAGGCATAATATAGTCAAAATCCATAGAAAAGGTGACAAGTTTTTCATTCTTTTTTGAGTAACATGGTCCCTGATTTATGATTTACGGTAGTGTGGTCAAAGTAGATACAATTTTTAGACACACTGGTGACCTTGCATGGAGATACTGCTGATTAATGACGGACATTTATATCAAACCTACAGATAGGAACAATGTTTTGCTGTCTCAAAGTAATCACCCAAAGAGAATGATTGACTTGCTCCCATGGAGCCAACCTTTAAGAGTTTGCAGGACTATGAACCTAGGTGATGAAGTGTAGATACACGGTTGGATGAAATGTGTTCTAAACTTGTAAGGAGGGGATATCCTAAATTGTTGATAAAAAAGCATATCAAGGTAGTGGGGAATGTTGAAAGGGATTCATTATTTGTAGTGTTGAGCGATTTTTATCGACAAAGTTGAAATCGGCAAGGTTTTTATGGTGATCGAAATTTTCAGATCAAGCGATAATTAAGGTTAAAATCTGTGCATCATCTATTAAGATCGCGCCATTTTTGGCGCTTCCTGTAATTTTGGCGGCCAGCAAATCAGATTACAGAATAGAGCAGGGTGAGATGTGTGTGCGACGTCATGACTGGGATGTGTATGGTTGCGATTGGCTGGAAAAATCACATGACCTCGTATTACATAGAACAGCGTTTCCTGTTCAGCCTTAGGCTATGTTCACACGGCTTATTTCAGAACGTATTTACATCGGATTGCCGATCGTAAATACGTTCTGAAATCAGTTGAAAATCAGTTGCAAATAAGTGCCACTAAGTGTGGCACGTATTTGTAACTGATTTCCCGACGGATTCACCATCTCCATTCATTGTAGGTGGTGAATCCGTCCGTAAATAATTGACATGCACATTGTTTTTCCGTCCGGATTGCCGTCGTCAATCGCGGCGGCAATCCGGCACGGAACTACGCGTCGTGTGAACGACGAGCCGTATTTTCTATTGAAATCAATAGAAAATAGGCTGTGACTTGTTTCTGACTGATTTGCCGATGGATTGACGATCGTCAATCCGTCGGCAAATACGCGGCGAAATAAGCCGTGTGAACGAGGCCTTAGTGTCTCTCAGCGTCTCATAGGAATAGGACGTGCGCTCTGCCTGTGGCCAAACAGCTCAGCGAAATTAGTCTATTTCTGCACAGAGAAACCTCTACTATTAGCTGTGATCCTTCCAATTTAGTTAGATTAGAGATTTGAAGATTTTATGTAGTTAGCTAGAGAATTTTAAAGCAGCATCTACTGCTGTAAAGTCACGGGGGGAGCGGGGAGGTGCCCCGCGGGCGAACACAGACAAGCTCTATCTATAAAGAACCAAGAACACTGGATAAAGTTCACCAAGACTTAGTGTAGACATTGCACTGCAATATCTTTATTATTAACAGTTTGCTATTGAAATATTTCCTGGATATTGGGCAGCCTGAACTTATATTGGATACACATCATTTCTAGTAACTGCAGGTCTCTTTGTTAGGTGCAAAACTCCACTTTTATTATCAGTATACATTTCAGATAGGTGTTCATTTTCAATTTTACCAATTCCACCTGTGTTGATATATCCACCTTGCAGTTAAATTACAATCCAGCAATCTTGTAGTCAGCACAGGTTGTTTGTTGCCAAAAATACCGTGTATCATACGAAAACATAACAGATACGTGTTTTTTTACTTTTGCGCACCCAGCTTTGTTCATTGACGCAGCATCCACGTAAATCTTAAAACAGCAATTCTATAGTCACCACAGGTGAATTGAAAGGTGCAAAAAATACCGTGTATTATACGAAAACATAACAGATACGTGTTTTTTGACTTTTGCGCACCCAGCTTTGTTCATTGACGCAGCATCCACGTAAATCTTAAAACAGCAATTCTATAGTCACCACAGGTGAATTGAAAGGTGCAAAAAATACCGTGTATTATACGAAAACATAACAGATACGTGTTTTTTGACTTTTGCGCACCCAGCTTTGTTCATTGACGCAGCATCCACGTAAATCTTAAAACAGCAATTCTATAGTCACCACAGGAGAATTGAAAGGTGCAAAAAATACCGTGTATTATACGAAAACATAACAGATACAGACATAGCAGACTCCTTTTCCCGGCACTTTTTAATCTGGGGGTCAGACAGGTTTAAGGGTCATACTGTGGTCCAGGACAGGTAAAGTCAATGTCCAGTGAAACTAAAATGGTGGTTGAAAGACTCCTTTTTCTGGCACTTTTTAAATCTGGGGGTTATGCAGGTTTGGGGCTCATGCTGTGGCCCAGGACAGGTATAGTCAATGTCCAGTGAAACTAAAATGGTGGTTGAAAGACTCCTTTTTCCGGCACTTTTTAAATCTGGGGGTCATGCAGGTTTGGGGCTCATGCTGTGGCCCAGGACAGGTATAGTCAATGTCCAGTGAAACTAAAATGGTGGTTGAAAGACTCCTTTTTCCGGCACTTTTTAAATCTGGGGGTCATGCAGGTTTGGGGCTCATGCTGTGGTCCAGGACAGGTATAGTCAATGTCCAGTGAAACTAAAATGGTGGTTGAAAGACTCCTTTTTCCGGCACTTTTTAAATGTGGGAGTCATGCAGGTTTGGGGCTCATGCTGTGGCCCAGGACAGGTATAGTCAATGTCCAGTGAAACTAAAATGGTGGTTGAAAGACTCCTTTTTCCGGCACTTTTTAAATGTAGGGGTCATGCAGGTTTGGGGCTCATGCTGTGGCCCAGGACAGGTATAGTCAATGTCCAGTGAAACTAAAATGGTGGTTGAAAGACTCCTTTTTCCGGCACTTTTTAAATGTGGGGGTCATGCAGGTTTGGGGCTCATGCTGTGGCCCAGGACAGGTATAGTCAATGTCCAGTGAAACTAAAATGGTGGTTGAAAGACTCCTTTTTCCGGCACTTTTTAAATCTGGGGTCATGCAGGTTTGGGGCTCATGCTGTGGCCCAGGACAGGTATAGTCAATGTCCAGTGAAACTAAAATGGTGGTTGAAAGACTCCTTTTTCCGGCACTTTTTAAATGTGGGGATCATGCAGGTTTGGGGCTCATGCTGTGGCCCAGGACAGGTATAGTCAATGTCCAGTGAAACTAAAATGGTGGTTGAAAGACTCCTTTTTCCAGAACTTTTAAATCTGGGGGTCATGCAGGTTTGGGGCTCATGCTGCGTTCCAGGACAGGGATATTCAATGTCCAGTTCAAGTAAGATGATGGTTCAAATCATACTGCCTTCTGGCACTTTTAATTTGTGGGTGATGCAGGTTTAAGGGTCATGCTGTGGTACAAGACAGGGATAGTGAATGGTGTGTGTTTTTTTTTTCTGTGGCTTTTATAACCTAAGTGTGTTGCCTAAGATGTAGCACGTATCCATTTGACTGTTGTGGATGTTAATTCCAGCTTCTCCAGCCTTGTTTGGGTGTAATAATGAAGGTGTTGTTGCTCTCCCATAGACTTTAATGGTCATCGCTCATAATCGACTGCTCACTATCGAAAAACCTTATCGATGGTGGCCGACTATCGACTATCGCCCGATGTCGATAGCCAACGTAATCGCTCAACACTAATTATTTGTAAAAAAGAATAAATAGTTTTCTGTTGAGAGGATACCTTTTGTCTCAGAATATGGTCCAGAGAGTGGCAGGATATTCAAAATATTATGTAAAGATTGGTCGATGCTACAACGAGGATGCCGAGAGATAGTAACATTTGAGAGCCCTACTTTGATGTCTTATAAGAGACCACATAATTCTGAAGACATACTTGTCAAATCTGACATTGGATCTTTGAAGAAATCTACTCAAACATTTTTGGGCACCCCTAAAATGGGCGATTTCCCTTGCCTAAATTGCTCATGTTGTGGGATTATCATGAAAGGAGATTAATTTGTACATCCATGTACAGGCAGGAGGTATTGGATAAAGCAACAAAATTCTTGTCTATCTAAATATGTCATATATATGTTGATCTGCCTGTGTAGGTGAAACTACTATGGAAATTAAAACACGAATTCTCAAACACAAAAGTACAACTAGGTGTATGCTTTTGGATTTGCCTGTTCCTGCCCATTTTAATGAGAAATCACTTACGTTTGCACAGTTGTGGTATATGGTGATTGAGACGTGGTGGTGACAAACAATATAGATTGAAAATAAGTGAACTATATTGGATTTACACATTGAATACGTCAGACCCACATGGATTGAGCCAGAAATATAAAGTACACTACCGTTCAAAAGTTTGGGGTCACTTAGAAATTTCCTTATTTTTGAAAGAAAAGCACAGTTTTTTTCAATGAAGCTAACATTAAATGAATCAGAAATATACTCTATACATTGTTAATGTGGTAAATGACTATTCTAGCTGCAAACGTCTGGTTGTTAATGCAATATCTACATAGGTGTATAGAGGCCCATTTCCAACAACCATCACTCCAGTGTTCTAATGGTACATTGTGTTTGCTAACTGTGTAAGAAAGCTATTGGATATTTTGAACACCCTTGAAAACCCTTGTGCAAGTATGTTAGCACAGCTGAAAACAGTTTTGCTGATTAGAGAAGATTATAAAAAGGACCTTTCTTTGAGCTAGTTGAGAATCTGGAGCATTACATTTGTTGGTTTGATTAAACTCGCAAAATGGCCAGAAAGAGAGAACTTTCATGGGAAACTCGACACTCTATTCTTGTGCGGAGAGATGAAGGCTATTCCAGGTGAGGAATTGCCAAGAAACTGAAGATTTCCTACAACGGTGTGTACTACTCCCTTCAGAGGAGAGCACAAACAGGCTCTAACCAGAGTAGAAAGAGGTGGACGGCCCCGCTGGACAACTGAGCAACAAGACAAGTACATTAGAGTCTCTAGTTTGAGAAATCAACACCTCATGGGTCCTCAACTGGCAGCTTCATTAAATAGTACCTGCAAAACGCTAGTGTCAACATCTACAGTGAAGAGGCGACTCCGGGGTGCTGACCTTCAGGGCAGAGTGGCAAAGAAAAAGCCATATCTGAGACTGACTAATAAAAGGAAAAGATTAATATGAGCTAAACAATACAGACATTGAACAGAGGAAGATTGATAAAAAGTGTTATGGACAGACGAATTGAAGTTTGAGGTGTTTGGATCACACAGAAGAACATTTGTGAAACACAGAACAACTGAAAAGATGCTGAAAGAGGACAATGACCCAAAGCACACCTCCAAATTATGCAAGAAGTATTTAGGGAAGAAGCAGGCAGCTGGTATTCTATCTGTAATGGAGTGGCCAGCGCAGTCACCAGATCTCAACCCCATTGAGCTGTTGTAGGAGCAGCTTGATCATAGGGTACGCAAAAAGTAAAAAAACAACCCAAAACCAATTGCGGGGGGGGCTTCTGGAACCCATGGTGAAACCTTCCCCCAGATTCCCTCAGAAAATTTAAAAGTAAAAATCCCAAAAGGTTGCAAGGGCGGAATTACTGAAAATTTGGGGCATTCTTTGACGAAAGAAAAAAAGTCTGAAGTAAAAAAAACTATTTTTTCAAAAAAAAAATTTTCTTTAAATTTCTAACCCTTGTCAATGTTGGCCCTATATTTTTATTCTTTTTGAAACTCTTTTTGAGAAATAAAAGAAAATGAGTTTCGGGGAAAACTTGTTTGGTTCTTCATGTAGCATAATTTTTTTTTAAATTTGTTTAAAGGGGTTGTTTTAAATTTTTTTTTTGGTGTTGTTTTTTAAAGATCAACCCAATCAATAAAAATTTTGTAAAAAAGGGAAAAGGGCCCCCCTGAGTGTATACCTATTTTTTATCTCATTTTATTATGTAAATATATATGTATCAATTTTTTTCTTTATTTTTTCAGTGCAAAATTAAAAATGACAATAGCTTAAATTTTTAGTGTTTTGGGATACTGTGTCACTAGTTTGCAAAAGCTTTGGGCTGTTTTGGTTTTTTTCTAGAACTCTTTTCATAAATTATTGTGTGATCCCTTCGGGGTATTCGAGTTGTATGGGGGTTTTAGAGTTGTTTTTGGGTTTTGACTTTTGGTTGGCTCCTAGAGACAGATAATGCTTTAGACTGTTTGGAAAGGGTAGATGGGGCATCGCAGTAAGCGGGATGGGGAACGCCGATCTTTGTGTGCTTTGTGGCCCCGGGAATGTTAAAATTCTTGCAAGCAAACAAAAATAGCTTGAGAGGGAGTTGTAAGCAGGTCCAGTAAGGAGGGTGAATCCCAAAGGGAAAAATCCCAAACTTTTAAAGCATTACGGCTATTAAACAAAAAGCCCTACCAAGCGGAATTAAGGGGGAAAATAAGAAGGATTATAAAACCGACCCCAGAAAGGGGTGAAAAAACGTTGATGCCTAAAAGCTATTTTTTTGGGAAATACATGTAAAATGACATATCTATGTAAATTTTTTTTTCTTTTCGGGTGACTCCGGGGTTTTTCCCGAACTTCTTTATTTTTGGGGCCCATATGCTGGTAAAAAAAAATTACCGGGGTTTTAAATGATAGGGGTTTTTTTAAATGACCCCTGGGGGTGAAACATGACAGGACCTTAAACCCAAAAAATAGGTTTTGTTTCTTTGGGAAGGGGGTTTGTTTATATTTTAAGGGGGGAAAGGCCCTATGTATGTGTTTGGCCCATAAAGTTTTGGGTATCCCTTTTTTTAGACAAATTTTGGTTATATTAATTCTTATCCTTGAAAAAAAAAAACCTTTTGGGGCCGAAACATAAAAGGGTTTTGTTGGTTTTTTCCTGGGGGGGAATAAAAAAGTTTTTCTACTTTTTCCCTAACCCCCCGGGAAAAGCTGTCTCCTTTTTCAAATGGTTTTATAAATTTGGTAAAAACTGTCACAAGGGGCGGGAAAAATTTCCCGCTGAATAAACGGGGCCACGGGCCTCTTAATCTAAAGAAATATTCCCCAATTAGTTTTTTGGGAAATGGGATTTTAAAGATTTTTCCTTTGCATGAGTTTGATGATAATTTGCTGGACTTTGCCATTACTTTCTTTGGCACGGACATGACTTTGTTTTGAAACTGCTGATTCACTCTTTCTTTGACATATTTTCTTTTCTAACCTAAATGAGAAACTGAGAAAATACGTTAGTGTGGGGATTCTTTGGCAGTGCATACGTATGGACTCCCTTTAGGTTTGTCCAACATTTTTTCGCTAAAAATATTCAAATACTTTTAAACACCCTAAAGGGGTTTGGAAATTTTGGGGCTTCCTGGTGTGTTTTTTCTGGCTTTTTTTTTAAATGTTTAGCGGGAAAATTTTGTGTGGGTCAATTTTTGGCCCCCTTTAAGGATTTGGATGACATTTTTTTAACAAAAATACCCCCACAAATTTAAAGGGAAAAACGCAAGCTTTACATTAAAGCTTCTCAAAACCCCTTCCCCCAAGGCCTATTATAAAAATTTTTCCTTTTTTTTGTCATGTCACCTCTAACTTCCTTTGTTTCACAATGCTCTCGGGTGAGATTTCACACAGAAATTGGGGATTTTCCCAAAATTTTTTTCCCTTTAAAAACTTACCAGGCTAAAATCTATTAATATTCAACTGTTTACTTTTGGGGGGAAAATGGGAAAGAAAAAAAATTAAGTAATAAACTGTTTGACCATTTTTGTAGGGTCCCCAAATTTTAAAACGCCTTTTTCATTTCCCCTGCTGGGGAATTCCCTAAAGTTCATGGATTTGGTTTTTTTCCTTTTTTTAGGGTTCCTTTTGTATCTTGGTTGGCATGGAAAAACCATTTCAAAATCATTACTTTTGGGCCCTGTCAGTTGTATCTGTCAAAATATCTTGAAAAAGTTATTCAGACATTTATAGCTGCAGAAAGGGAGCAAAGCTATTGGGGTCTATTGGGCAAACACAGTCTCTTCTGGACTACATCAGCTTTTTTTTTTTTAAACATACATAAATTTATTTTAAAACCACAGGGGAAAGGGGCGTTTTTTTATTTTAAAGACACCAGACCCAAGCCCCAAAACAAAAATCCCCATGGCTGGCAACAAACTTTTCCCATTTTGGAGCAATAAAAGGGCCTTTCCCAGCTTGCATTTTCTTTTTTGGGGCTGTATTTCCCACTTAAGGGGGTTTTTAATATATTACCCCCCTTTTAAGGAGATAATAAAAAAAAAAAAAAAAATTAGAAAGAAAACAGACAGCCCAAACCACAACTTTTAGCCCCACCCCAACGACCATAAAACTTCATGTGACCTATATAAAAATGTCGGGAGTGGAAAAGTGACATAATTACAAAATTTTTGCTGTTTAAAAAAGTTTAAAAATGTAAAAAACAGACTTAAAAAAAAATCTAATGTTGAAATGACACAAAAATAAAGCCTTACATATCCATGAAAAAAAAGAATAGAGTAACTGAGCAGGAGAAAGTGTTAGTGTGTAACCGCGCTCTCTGCACGGAGGTTAAATTAACAGCGCCTGGACATCAACGGGCGGTCAGCAAGTAGTCAAGAAATTAAAGGGGTTGTCACACTACATTGATTCATCTTACCTCAGTCCTGTTTTCTTGTGTTAGATGACTCCTGTAAGGGGCCGTTTACACAGCAAGTGACAAATACCGGTCGATTATACGACCGGTATATGCACTGTTTTGCGGCCGTCCCCACGGCCGCGGGGGGAGGGGAGGGCGGCTTTTCTCCGTGATGAGCGAAGAAAAGCCCTCCCCCTTCACATTGAACCGGACGGAAGAATGTGCTTGCTCAATGTTTTGCGGGCGGACCACGGGCGGCAAAACCGCCGGTCAGACTGCTGCACGGGTTTTCCATAGAGCCCTGTTCTGCTAATTTTCGGCCGGTTTTTCAGTTGGTCTGCAAAACTGCAAACCGCCTGAAAATCCGGTCGAAAACCCGTGCAGTGGGGACATGCTCGAAGACCTAAAATAGGCTGGCAGTCAAAGGGTTGAAGCATCCTCTTTTGTCTATACACATTATTTTACATGTCTGTGTCTACTCTCTATTACTTTCTGCTGCTTGTACAGGGATTGATATGGCTCATGTGGCTGACATACACTGCTCTAAATACAATCACCTACTACATATTCTATATTATATTGTTATATTACACATTTACATTTTTATTCATTTTAGTACTGTTTTCGTGTATGGTCATCATGATGAGAAATTATTTCTTACAGGAAAATAATTATTCATATGCTGGCAAGCTTTAGGCAATAGATACTGAGTCACAGAGGGACATTTTGAAGTTCTCTTGTCATACATTTAACATAAGTTATTATTTTCTTCTGTCAACACTGATTCATTTGTTCCCAGTGACTGAGACTAGCTCTAACCAAAATCACTAGGGACCCAACCTTTCCTTCTCCTGAAATGTCAAAGTGTTGCTTAGTGCACTGTCACACGACATCTCCAAGGAATTTTTGAACTTGGTAGAAAACAAAAGGACAGGAATGTTTCTTTGACTGAGATGCCAAGTGCCAGAAAAAGTAGTTTTCTGTTTTGTTTGGATCCTAAGTAAGGATCTTTCTGCCAAAATTAAACAACCAAATGTATGGTAAAACAGAAGGGAATTTAAGGGGTAGTGCCACCTCATTGATTAGCTTTAAATCTGTAGGCAAAGGAAAATAAAGACTATTACCAAATACATTGCTGTTCTGATTTTTTTTCTTTTAGGGCTAGAGCAGTTCTTATCTCCTGGTTGTGTACCCTAGGTTACCGACCACCTGCTTCTGCTCTAGAAACAGTGGCTGAGATGGCCAGGATGGTGATGTCACTCCCTGCTGTTTCTGATCAGCAGCACATGAGCTTGTGTATGTTTCTTACTCAAAAACTTTAACCCATTTAGAGATCTGTAGTCTTCTCTCCATTACCATCCCTCCATTACCAATGTTTCACTAAAAGGCTCAACTAGGAATAGCAGAACCACCCACAGCAACAAGTGGGAATCTGGAGCTAACTATTGTATGCTTTAGCTCTCGGATCGCCGTCTTGGTAAACGGAATATTGGCACACCGACACCAGGCTTCTCTTTCACCTGGCCTCAGCCAGCTTTATTTTCATGCACAGGCTTAGCACAACATACACAAACAAACAAAACACCTCAGCCGTCTGGCCACTCACTCAACTCAGTGAGAGGCCCTCTCTAACCTGTGGTCTGAGTCTACTACTCTGGCCACTATACACACCTTTACCCAGCCACCACTGGTTTGCAGGCTTCCCACAAGCCCCTGGGGGGCAGAGCCTCTCTTCAGCTCCACTGCAGCTCTAGGTTCTGGCAGCAACCACGACCCCTTAATACTTGCAGGCCCAGGCCTTTTATAGCCATCCAGGGACTGGCCCAAAACTTGGCCTGGAAAGTGGGGACTGCCTCCCAGCCAACACAATGACATTTTGCTATCAGATGAGCATTAGCATCACATAAAGACCAGTGCTTCTCAACATAGGAAACCCCAAGAAATTTTAAAACTAATACAATTAAAAATCAAGAGCCCCCAAAAATTTTATGATTAGGGGCCCCTGACTAGAATAACATACAAAGGGAATCACAACAAACATTTACACTTTAAAACAGGCTGAGACCCATTTTAGAAAACCCAGGGATTTTCCCCAAAAAAAACGATTTCTCTCAGCGGTTTTAACATAGAAATGACCCCCAAACCCGGGATGCCCACTCAAATTTATAAAGATGTTTGCAGGGTTCTCTTTTTTTTTTCTCAAAAAGAAAATTAACGTCATGAATAGGAAGAAAATGTGTCTGAAATAAAGAATCACCAGGCTTGGACTGGCCCACGGGGGTTTTTAAGAAAAACCCCCCCTTGGCCCCTGGGGCACCCAACCCGGGACTTTTTTCTTTTAAAACGCTTTTTCCCTTCCTTAAAAGCAAAAAGCAGAAAAAAGGGGGCAAAAAAACAAAAGGGAAAGAGTATAAAGGCGGTCCCAAAAACGGGTAGGGGTGCCCCCCAAGAACAACTCCACAGGGGGGGGCCAAAAAACACCCCAGTCTGACACTAAGCATCACCATAACAAGAATGGGACATCTAGAGATAGGAGTCATTCAATGTTAAAAAACACTGTACATAAATTTTTCGGTCCCCCAAAGGTTAAATAGCACATTGGGGGGGTGTACAATGCCCTTGTAAATTTTTACAAGGGAAAAAAAACAGGTGGGTACCCTCAGGGGAAACTGAAATTTTATTTTGATTTTTGCCCTTAATTTTTCTTCCTCCACACTGAAAACCCCCAGAACTTGAATCATTGCAGAAAATAAAAAATGAAAAAACAGGGCGGGAACGTTTAAATATTAAAAACCACAAGGGTTTAAGTTTTTTAGGGGTTACTTCCACAACGCGAAATGGGACACTTTTTTAAAAAACCCCCCTTTTAAAAACGCCCACTGTTAAATTTCTTTGGGTTTTTTCTAGGGAAAAACCCGCTTTGTATTTTCCCCTTTAACGTAAAATTTTGGGTGAGTTTTTTCCACCCTTTTTCTCCCATTTCTTGGAAACACTTTTTCAGGGGCACGAAAAAAAAACGTTAAAATCAATTCTTTTTTTCCCAATGCGGAAAAATCCCCATAGCAAAAGTTTGGAAGTTTTAAAAACCTCATCTACAAGTGGGGGGTTTTTTTTTGGGCACAGTTTTGCCACGTTTTTGCCACAATTTTATTTAATATTATATTCAAATCATATTAAATAAATTTTATATATTATCTTACATAATTTTAAAAATACATATACATAAATAATTTTCCCTTTTCAAAAACTGGGGGTTTCAAACTGCGCCCCCAAACTGTTGGGGAAAATACAAAATCCCATCATGCCCCCTGTTTTTAGGGTTAACCCAAAAACATGTGGGGGTTGTTAGTTTCCCAACAGCTGGAGGGGCCCCAGTTTTAAACCTGTGCCCCAAAAATATAAAACGTATATGTAAAAACACCACACCCGGGCCCCTTTAAAAAGGGACAAACCCGCTAGAAAAAATTTTACCCCCCCCTTTTGCCTTCAAACTGCCTTTAATTTTTCGGGGGCATAGATTCCCAAAAAAGGGCAGGAAAACATTCCTCCCGAAAATTTTGGTCCATTTTTTGACATTATTTTCATCACAAAATTTGCCGGGAATTGTTGGCTGCACATCCAAGATGCGAATCTCCCGTTCCAACCCCCAAACCCAAAGAGCTCTATGGATTGAGATCTTGGACTGTGGGGGCCAAAATTTTTGTAAAAGTGAAAAACCCTTGTCAAATTTTAAGAAAACCCTTCCCGAGATGAATTTCCCGCTTTTTTACATGGCACATTTTTTCCCGCTAAAAATACCAAACAAATTTTGGGGAAAAAGGGTCCCTAAAGGGTTTGGGCAAAGGGCGCAACAAAACTCAGGTAGCTGTGGCGTTGCAAAAAGATGCTCAATTTTTTACCAATGGGGCCCCAAAAGGGCCCAAGAAAAATTTCCCCCCACCAGACACCACCACCACCCCCAAACCGAAGTTTATAAAAAGGCAGGAAGGGTTCCCCGCTTTTAATTTTTTTTGACGGGCCAAATTTTACCCTACCATGGCCCCCAAATTTTTTTCCGCAGAAAACAGACTCCCTCAGACCCGGGAAACTTTTTTTTCCAAAAACTTCTTCTGCCAATTTCGAATTTACTTGGGCAAATTGGGGCCTCAATTTTCCGGGCTTAAAACTTTAAAAGGGGTGGCAAACCCGGGTGGTCTTCTGCTGGGTTTTTAGCCCAAACCCCCCTCAAATTCGCCGAAAAAGGGGCGTTTTAGAGATTCTCCCTTTTCCCTACCTTGGTTTTTAACGGGTGGGTATTTGAGTCCCCTGTTGCCCCTTTTTATCACTCGAACCCGTTTCCCGGCCCCCTTTTTCCTTTTACCTTTCATCAACAAGGCTTTTTTCCCCCCAAGGGCTGGCCGCTCACTTTTATGTTTTTTCTTTTTTTGAAAACCCTTCTCTGAAAAACCCCAGAGATGGTTTTTGCGTGAAAAAACCCAGGGGAAACACAGTATTTTGAAATACTCCAGACCACCCTTTAGGCCCAACCAAAACCCTGCCACGTTTAAAGGGACTCAAAACCCCCTTTTTTCCCCATACGATTTCTCGGTTTTTAACTGCAGGAGATTTCCCTTTACCAGGGTTTACCATGCCTAAATGCACTGATTTGGCCGCTAAGTGAAATTTGGGTGAAATTTTAAAAAAAAAATGTTAACGGCAGTTTGGGCAGGGTACCTTTAAAAAATTTCCGGTAGTGTAAAAAAGTATAAAAAACATACTATATAAATTTAAATAAGGGGAAAAAAATTATTTAAAAAAATTTAAATTTTAATTTATTTTTAAAAATAACAAATAAATAAATAAAACCCGGCCGAAAGAGCCGTCCCAAAAACCTCGCAAAAACCTCATTTAAAAAAGTTTAGGTTTGGTTTTTTAAACCCAAAGGGTTTTTTCGTCCCGATCTGGACCCCTGAAAAATCAGGGGGAAAAATTTTGGGGGTAGGCAACTGTGCCCTTTTAAGGGCTTTTAAGACATTTGGTTTTTTAACAATAAACCACCCACAAAAGTTTTAAAAACTCAAGAAGCATAAAAGCCCTTTTCCCAAAACCTCCTCACCCAGTCTCTTATAAACATTTTTCATTTTTTTTCAAAGTCCCCCTCTAAAATTTCCTTTTTTTTTCACAAAGCTTTTCCGGGGGGAGGGTTTCACACAGAAATCTTTGGGATTTTACCAAAACTTTTGCTTTAGGCACTTAGCAGGCCATGTCTATGTAAATTGTTAATATTCGACTGTATACTCTTTGGGGAAAAAGGGAAAAAATATAAGAAAAAGAACTTTTTGTCCCTTTTTTTTAGGTTTTTCCCGGTTTTTGAAAACCCATTTTCAAAACTTTTGGTAGGGAAAAACCAAGTTCCATGGGGTAAGGTTTTTTTCCCTTTTAAAGGTCCCCTTGAAATTTTTAGCAATGGAAACAATTTTTTTAAATTCAAAATTCCGGGCCTCTGTCAGTTTTTCGTCAAAAAATCTTGAAAAAATTATTCAACAAAATTTTTACTTTCAGAAAGTAGGAAAGCATTGGGTCTATTGGGCAAACATAGTCTCTTCTGGACTACATTAGCTCTAGTTTTTAAACATATATGAATTAAAGGGGAACCACAAAAAATTTGGTGGTTATTTACTTTAAAAAAAACCCTACACAATTTCCCTAAATAACAACTCCATTGGCTGGGCAAGAAACAAATTCCCATTTGAAGGCAATAAAACCAATTTAGGGGAATTTAATTTTGTTTAACAAACCCTAAGATTTTTAAGCAAACATGGTTTCCCTAGGGGAATGAGGGGGGTTCAAGGTAAAAAATGTTCTGCAGATAGCTTTTGGGAAAGGGTTTACCACCGCGTCGTACCTGTGCTGACCACAAGACGCTGTGTGTTTTTCCCTTATCCCTTCCGGGGTACGTCCCGGGAAAAAAAAGGGCATGTACTTCTCCCCCTTTGGTTTAATTTCGCCCAAATGGAAAACGGGAGGTAATCAAGCTCTCTTTGAGACTAAGAAACCAAATTGCGGACATAATTTTGGGGGGCAATTTCAGCGAAAATTTTCAACTGGAAATACGCCCTGAAATAAGCCGTGTGAACATAGCCTTTAGTGTGGGTGGTTGGTTGCAATTACAATCTAAGATGGAGTTTTAACCAAGATTTTTGTCCTGGACCTTGTTCCATTCTCTGCTCCTTGTCTTGAAGCCCTTTCCATTTTAAGGGAAAGAGCTTAAAAGAGAAAAGGGGGGGGCCTTTTCCCGCCTTAAAAGGGGTTTTTGCCACAAAGTTTTTTAAATTTTTAACACTTTTCTAAAAATAGTTTATTACAAAAAGTGAACCTCTGAGAGCAAAACCTTCTTTTCAAGCCCCCTTTGTTACTTAAAAGTTTAACCAAATTAAAAAAAACACGACCAGCAGCTGACAGGGGCTGATCTTGGGGCCCTGCCTTTCGTTTTCCCGCACTTCTTAAACTGAAGACAGGGGAAAATGAAGGGGGCTTAAAAAGTGGGCCGTGGTAAAAAAACCTGGAATTTAGCCCTGGTCTTTTTTTATACTGAATCCAAAATGGTTTCAATTTAATTAAATTTCATGAACATTTTACAAACCCCCCCCTTTTTCCCTGGCCCGTGTTCCAGACCCCCTCTATCCCCCTTTGGGGGCTTCATTGGGTTTGTTTATATCCCCTTCAAAACAGATTAAGAGGAAGGAATCACTTCTTGGGAAAACCCCTTTAAGGATTTGGGGTTCTTATAAATTCTTGGGAGTTAAAATGAAGGAAATTTTCGCAAAAAAATTCTCCCTCAACCCGATGAAATCAGATATCCCAGGGCCAAACTCAACCCCCATTTCTCAAAAGGTCCCGGGCCCAATAGGGGGTTTTAAAAATCAGGGTCCTGCAAGTATCCATACTTATCTGGTTTAAATGAAAAGGGAAACCTGGCTACAGGGTTCTAGTATTTTGGAAATTTTAAAAATTTTTAAAGGGGGCTAATTTTAAGTGTAAAAATCTAACCTGCTGTTGTTTTCAAACTCCACTGTCTCTTGCCTATCATGGACACATTCATCTAACACCTTCAAAGAGACACCACCACCAACATCTCTGAGTGTGTCCCAGGGAGTACCACCATCCCTCTCCCCAAAACCCGCAGGTCCAGAAAAAAGGGTTTTTTAAACCCTTTTACCAGGCGTTGCGCATCCCAAAAAAAAATGCCGCCTGGCGTAAGGGCAACAAAAATTTTAACCCTCTTGGTTTTAAATATTTGGGGGGGAAACCTCCCTTCTCCTGTCCCCAAAGGTGTTTCCCTTTTAAACTTTTGCCTTTAAAAGATTTTTCATTAATTCTGGAACCCCCAAGGGGGGACAAGTATGTATAAGGGGTAAGTTTTGCCGTCTTTTTAGCCAAAAAAAATAGCGCAGCCCCAATTTGCCCATTTTTAAAAAAGGGGCACTCCAATATTTGGTACAAAAAGAAAGCATCCATTTGGCACTTTTTTAATGCGCCCCGTGATCCCCCAGGGGTCTGGAAACAAATTTTTCCTTCAACCATATGATTCAAAATCTGGAACTCTAGTGTGGGAAAAACCAACGCATTAAAATGCTGGAACAGGTTTTAAACCCCTAAAAAAGTGTTTTCCCGAGGCCAGAAGTTTCGCTTTTACTAGAAGGCCCCTAAAATTTTTATGACCCGCAGTTTTAAACCCGGGCCCTAGATTCAGGGGCCCTTCTAAATCACAAATGGCACAAAAAAAAAGGGCGCTGGCACCAAAAACCATACAAAGTTTTCCCCCCTTTAAAAAAATGTTGTTTGCTTTAAAAATTTCATCTTAATTAGGTCATTTGATTTTCTTGGCTTAATGGTTGGGGGCCCTCGAAAAGCTTCCCCTCAAAATTTTTTTTCCCTGCTATTACCTCCCTACACTCCCAAACCCTTTCCTCTTCCAGAGAATGACAAAGGGTTTTTTTGGTAGTCTGTAAAAAACTGGTAGGGAACTTTTTGTCAAGGGGGAAAAGTTTATCTTGCTGTTTTGAATCCCGGATAATTTCCCCTCGAGCTTTTTTTGTAAAGATTTAAAGGGATTAAAAAATTTAAAAAACTTCAAAAATAAACCAAACTTTATGGTTTACTTTTTTTGGTTCCTCCAAACCGCTGGCAAAAACCCCAAAATCTAAACATTTTTTTTTTCCCCTATTTTCCTTTTCAAAGGGGCTCCACACATTTTTTTGCAAAATATATGTGGAGACCAAGACCTTAAACCTGATCTCCAAGGGTGTAAATTCCCCAAAAAAACCAGGGAACTCATGCGCAAAGTCTGGGGTTTAAAAAATTTTTTTCCCTTTTTTTTGCCCTTTTTTCCCTGCAAAGTTCCCGTTTAATTCTGCCCTTTAAAAAGTCGCTTTTATAGCAAAAAATAGTCTTTTTAAAATTAAAAAACCCACATAATTATATTTGGGGAAAATTTTATTACCTAAGACAAAAGTTAAAAATCAAAAGGCATAACTAAAAGCTTTTTGTTTAAAAACCAAAATTTTCATTGGGGGTAATGCCATTTTTTCATGGATATCCCCCTTTATCTCAAACACTTGGGAAAAACCAATTCAGCCAAAAATAATGGAAAAGAATTTTATTTTTTTAATTCAGCGGCCTCAAAATACTCTAAATCCCCTGGGAAAAAAGGGTTGGGACATAAAATTTTTTTTTTAGGGTTTTAAATAATTACCCAAAACCCCCCCTTTTTAAACTATACCCAAACTGTAATTGCAACCAAAACAGTTGCCACCAAAACTATCCAAGCTTTTTTCATCCTCATAATCTTTGAATAGATTCTTAGAATTATTTGACTCTTTCCTATGGTGGTGCAGAAATTATGGGAAAGGGAACTGAGGCCTAGTTCTATTAATTCCTGGGAAATTCATAAAAATTTCCCACCAAAGTAACAAACTATCAACCAAAAAAACCCGATCTCCACAGTTAAATAGTTCCCCTTTTAAAAAAAAAACTCATGACTTTTGGTAACTGCAATACCCCCCCGCCCCAAGGTGATTTATGTTTCAGGTTGGGGTAAACCTTTTACATTTATAGCATATAATGTTTGAAATATCTTAAATTCTAAAAAAAATTTAAAACCAAAAAGTTTTACTAAAATACTTCCCGCCATTTTTGTTGGCCAAACATTGGGCCCAAACCCAAAAAAAAATAACAAAAAATTTAAAAACATTGTCCCCCAAAACTAACTTTAGAGGGAAGGAAAATTTTTGGGTTTAGGGTAAATTACATTGGGGAAACAAGAAAAAAAAACACCACGGGGGTATAAGCCAAATGAGGGTTTAAATGCAAAAAACACTTGTAAAAAATATTTTCTTTGTAGTTTTAATTTAATTTCATAATGAATTGTAATTATGGAAAAATTTAAAAAAATTCAAGTAAATTTTTTTTGTTGGGTTTAAAAAAATCAATTTTTGAAAAACCCCGAAAACAAAAGGAAATCCTAACCGAGACCTAATCAAAAAACAGCAGAACAATGTTTAAAAAATCAAAATCCCTTTCAGGGTGGGCCCTTTTTTCCCGGGGACAGAAAATAAAAAAGAAATTAAAACCCAATTTAAACAATACGGTTTAAATACTTGCAATTTTCCAAATTATTAGATTTTAAGTTTAAAAAGGACACCAAACTTTCTGATTTTAAAATTTTATTCGGACTATATGGAAAATTTGGGGGTTTTGTGTTTTAAAACAAGAAATTTAAAATGTCACACATTGGGCCTATCCAATTTTAAAGGGCCCAAACCCCCAAAACATCCAAGTTTTTAAAAACAGAAAAAGCCATGGGTCAACAAAAAAACCACCAAAAAATCCGCTTTTCAAAACCAGGGTGCATAACCTTCCACCCGACAAATTTTATAAATTCAATTTAAAATTTAACTTCGACAAGTCCCTGAAAATGGCAATAGTAAAAACCATTCCCGTAAAACTTTCCCACACACCTTTTTTTTTCATTGGGGTTTTTTTTTGGTAAAAAAAAAAGGTTTTAATGCTTCAAAACATTGTAAAACTAAAAAAAAAAAATTATTAAAATTTTAAGGGACATGTGTTTTTTAAATACAAAAATTTTTTTATTGAGCTTTTCTATTTACAAATTAAAGAATTTAATTTGTATGTTAATTAAGAATACCTCTTAAAATTTCCTCAAAAACAACATGATTTTAAAAATGAAAAAAAAAAACAAAAAAAAAAAGCTTAAAAAAAACCAAAAAAAAAGTAACACATTTAAAATAAAATTATTTTGCTGCAGAAAAGAAACAAAGAAGGTCTATGGGGAAAAACTTCCACAATTTGCCTGGAACTTGATAAGTCACAAGCGAATTGAAGACGGTTACACTGATTAGAAGGAGTTTTGAGCGTTCATTTTCTTCCCATAAATGCCTTTTTTAAAAAAGGAAATTCAAGGGGATTTTCAAAAGGGAATCTTTAACCCCTCACACAAGCCTCTTCTATTTGCCTGGAAAACACTAGGGACATCCACAAAATAGGAGACCCAAGAGAAGCGCGGGTTTTTTGGGAGGAAAGGCCATTTAAACCCGTTTTTTGTCTGTTTTCCACATCAAAAAATGTCCCCCGCCTGTTCCTTTGCTTTCTATATTTATGCTGGAGTTTCAAAAATACATAATGAAATGAAACATGACTGTTTTATCAGGGGAAGGGACTTTTGAAAAGATAAGAAAAAAGGTGAGACATCCCTAACCTTTAGTTAACCTCCCGGGAAGGAACCCCACAGTAGTTTCTTTTAAAGTGTTTCTCTAAATTCAAAATTGCTTTTAAAAATGCAGGAACCCTAAATTAATAAACTTTCCCCAAAAAAAATTTCTTTATTTTTTGGTTTTTTTTGAGGAAAAATTTTAGAATTTATCAGCTCTGTGTGCACAAAGGTTTCTCTAGGTTATTGTCCTACTGTCCATTTCTCTCTCTGCTCTGTCTTGTGTGATAGCAGGGAGGAGGACTAGTCAGGCAGTGGGAGTTTGAGAGCAGTGTGTTATCTCAAACAAGTAATTAGTCTCCTTTTTTACTTTGAGCTCTGTATTTATAGATAAGATCTCCTGCTCTCATTTCAGTGCTTTTAGAAGAGCTATGAATGCGATTTTATATGCTAATCACTGTCATAGAAGCAGCCACAGTCTGACAAGGACGAGACAACATGAATGTATCTGAATCTGTTTCTGCCTCTGAAACAGTGCAGTGAGACAACCCCTTTAAAGTTTCACTCCAATTACAGTCTTACAAGTTGAGAGTTAAGAGTTGTAGTAGAGAGATGCAGTTGTGGGGGATATTATTTCTGTTACTTATAATGCCCAAAAAGTATCATAAGTCCTTTAATTAGATTAGGACATTACATTATATTATATTATTTATATTGCTTCAGCCGCTTTACAACTTAGTATGGAGTAATGTCTCCCCTTAACTGTGGCCAGATTGGGCCAGGTGATAATTATTGGAGGAACAATGTTGGAAGTAGAAGAGCTTTATAATATTGTTGCACAAGGGCTTTAGGTGTCAGCACCTGGGAGAGCTGTAGGGATATCACAAGTGTAGTATTGGGCTAAAGTGCTTGGGGCCACCAGTGAGGTTGATTCTTGGGGCCACCAGTGGAGATGATTCTAGGGGCCCACCAGTACACTTGATTCTTGGGCCCACCAGTGGAGTTCATTCATTTGGCATACTAGTGAAGTTTATTTTTGGACTCACCAGTGAAGCTAATTCTTGGGGGTCACCAGTTGAGCTGATTCTTAGGGTCAACAGTGGAGCTGATTCTTGGGGCCCACCAGTGAAGTTGATTCTTGGGGCCCACCAGTGGAGTTGATTCTTGGGGTCACCAGTGAAAGTGATTCTTGGGACCCACCAGTGAAGTTAAATCTTGAGATCCACCAGTGAAGTTGATTCTTGGGGTCACCAGTGGAGCTGGTTTGGAATCCCACCAGGGAAGTTGATTCTTGGGGCCCACCAGAAAGTTGAATCTTGGGGTCCACCAGTGGAGCTGATTCTTGGGGCCCAAGAGTGAAGTTGATTCTTGGGGCCCACCAGTGAAGTTGAATTTTGGGGTCCACCAGTGAAGCGGATTATTGGGGCCCACCAGTGGAGCTTTGGGGCCCTCCAGTGAAGTAGAATCTTGGAGCCCACAAGTGAAGCTAATTCTGGGGGCCCCAGAAGTGAAGTTGATTCTTGGGGCCCACCAATGGAGCTGATTCTTGGTTCCCATTAATGGAATTGATTATTGGGGCCCATTCTGCAGCTACTTTACATGACTGAAAATACTGCACATGACTCTTGCTTCCTGCCTCTCTTTTGGCTTTCTCTCTGAAAATCATCCCCTGGCATACTATGCCCAGGGGCTCACCTTTCCTGAGGACCCACCATGCCCAGGAGCCCACTAAGGGTTTCTCTTGCTCCTCCTCTGACAACACAAGTGTGTTAAAGTGAGATACGTGGCTATGCAAGTGGGATAAATAACATGCTGTGACATCACAAATGTGTATTTCATGTAGTTAACATACTTTGCCATTACAAGCGTGTGTATCACAAAGCTAAGCCCATGCAACATCACCTCTGACCTTGGTCAGGTAAGTTGCATTGATTTCATAAAAACATTGCAGACAAGTAGCTGTGACATTACAACTCTTTTTTTCATGTAGATTTTGAGTTGAGAAATCTATTGGGACATCTAAAGTAGGTCTTTCAAGCTGCTTATGACTTTAAAATTGTCTTTCTGTCAGATAACACTGGACAACAAAGATTTTGCATCCGGAACACTTTTGGATATAAAAACTTGAAAAATGTTCCTGTCACATACTGTTTTTCTGAAATCTTCTGTTTGAACTTTTTTATTTTTTATTTTATTTTTCAGGCTGTCCATGTATTGTGGACAATACATGTGCTGTTATGTAATTTATAGGCAAGCAAATACATTAATTCCTTACCTTTCGTTGAAGTTGAAAACTTCAGTGGAATTGTTACAGACTAGGCAGACCTAGACATGTCTGGACACTACCTGCAGAGGCTGTAAAATCTACTTGCAAAGATTCTGCAAGCCCTTTCAAATCTAAGAAGCTATAAACTACTATAGTAGTCTGACTTAGCTAAAATATCTCATCAGTGTCGGAACAGTCACAATACCTTCTGTTACATTTGTGGAGAATAAATGCTTAAGCCTCAAAGACGCACCATGACAGCTGTCATCATGAAAGCCTATCAGCTGTACTTTGGATGCAAGATTGGTGATCAAGACAAATCCTGGGCTCCTCATATCTATGGTTCGAGGTGTGCTGTTGAACTTAGAGGTTGGCTAAGAGGTTCTCGCAAGTCAATGCAGTTTGCTGTCCTAATAATATGGCGGGAACAGAAGGAGCATGTGACTGATTGTTACTGCTGTCTGCTAAGAATAAGAAATCCATTGAATATCCCAATCTACCTTCAGCTATGAGACCAGTGCCACATGATGACACTCTTCCAGTACCAAAGCCATCAGAGATATGGAATATAGAAGAAGCAGCCAGTGAAGATGTTGCAGTCCATGGGAGGGAGAATGATGCTGATTCAGACTTTGAGCCATGCATGTCTGGTGAGCCTTATCGTATAACACAGCCAGAAATGAATGACTTGGTCCAGAACCTATGTTTGTAAGTCTCCTTTGTAATTGAAAATTGATTACTTTACAGTAAATGTCCCTTCTTGCAGCACTTGCTGTGGTGGGAATACTTCTTTAAGATGTTTACTAAAAATATTATTTTCACATTACATATCAAATCAATCAGGTATGGGGAGTTTGGAATACCCCTATAAGGTACTGTAGCCCTTTCTATCCCAGCCTTTTTTCAATGCTGTAGCCCCATGCAGCACAGCAACAGGACTCCTGTACAGGTCTCCTTGCTCAGAAATGGGAGCCCAATGTACCCCACCTTGAAGACCTCACTGAAGACATATAACTCCTGATTCATCTGATCCCTTAAGACTCTAAAGAAAAAAAAAAAAAAAACCCCACAACAGCACTGATCCTTATAGCCAGCCCTTACCACACAATTTGATCAATCCCGGGCTATTTGATTGACATACTTCTTAGCCAGTCACAAATGTTAGATTTTTTTCTTTACTTTTATGGCAATTTGGAACCACTAACCTCACCATTGATGGAGAGGCCAACCTACTGCTTTTGCCCGGGACTGCCACTGCACAGAGTCCAATTAGTTCAAGAGTGGGGCTGCAGGATAACGCTGGATGACCCCAAATCTACTATAAAGGACCATGAAGAGGAAACATATGCATGCAATGCAGAAATGAAATACTAGCACCGGCTTCCAACCAGTAATTTCAGCTGAGTGGAAAGCCTAACTTGAGCACAGAAAGAATGTATGCACATTTTACAAAATGTACTGAATTGACTGAATGTGACTGTGCCTCAATGAGACTTGTTGGGGATTCAGGGTACTAGACTTGGTTATTGTGTGCTTACTCTCAGGATATACAGATACAGTTGAAACATATGTCAGTAAAGAAAGTCATCAGCACACTGTCCTGTATACCCTCTCTTCTAGGACCAAGACACCTTAATGGGGTTATCTCACTACATCGATTCATCTTACCTCAGTCCCCGTTTTCCCGTTTTATTTTGAATTCAGGGGGGTTTTTTTTTAGTTTTTGCTTTTACTTGGGCATTTTTTTTTAAAAACCCCCTGAGTTGAAAGGGTGAACAGGTCTGTACAAAAACGACCTAGGAGCTAATCAGCCCTACAAAGGGATATCAAATAGGAGGGGACTGTTAAGGACATATATTGCCAAGGGACTTGTTTCTGCAAGATCTTTAACAAAAAAAACAATCTTTGTAGTGAGGCAACCCCTTTAAGGGCCCTGGCATAAGAAACATAAAGGACTTCGGGGGTCAAATTTCACAGTTAGCACGTCATAGCCCTAAAAACTTTCAAGGGTTTGGAAATAAGTATACATTTTATTATTTTTGTGGGGAAAGAAGGGGGCACTTATACCTATTGGTGGGTACTTTTATTAAGCAAAGGTCAGCTTTTTGTTTTGTTGGGACACAAAGGAGGGGGTTTTTTTGCTGCAGAAAGGCGGCTTTCTTAATAATATTACCCCCTTTCTGTCCCAAAACAATATTAACAACCCCCTTGTGCCCCAGCATCATAAACTGGTCACCCTTATATAGTTTAGATTGCCCACATAGAATATTATTGTTGCAGAGGGCACAATGGTGATCATTTTAACACTGTAGTAAGCACATAGTTATTATTATTATTATCATGTTGGGACAAAAATTGGGGAAATCTTACTGTTACAGCAGTAATATCACTGTCTGAGGAGCACAAAGGGGGGATAATTTTTGTATACGCACGAAGTGGCCAATCATATGGTGCTTACATTGTGTAGAAAGCATGAAAATTGGCACTATAACTGTTTTAGTGTGCTGAGAAAATCCCTATTAGTGTGTGGGCAATATTTCTCTTGAGGAAAAAAGGGGGCCCCAACTTTGTGGGTTTAAAGGAAAGCATTTTTTACATTTTTAAAATGCATTATTACAATCATGGGCACAATATAGAGTGTTATCTGTTTAGCACTATTATTTTGAGCAGCTTTGTTTACCATACACTATTATTTCCACAGGAGATGTTTAGGGGGAGCAGCAGCATGGGCAGCAAACTTTGCAGACATAACAAGGATGTTTTCTCCAACAAATTTTAGAATTCCGCCCACTAAAGAACTTCCCCCCCCCCCACAACTTTTTCCCCCCCCCAACTTGTAAAAATTCCCTATCACTTCTGTTTCCCTATCCTACTTTCCCAAGTCTAAGTTCCCCAAAGTACCTTTAATTGTTCCAAAGAATATTGGGGAACTTAAATCTCCATAAGGATTGTATTTCTGGAGTAATTTTTCTTGGGGAAAAAAAGGGGTTTCCCTTTTTTTTAAAAAACTCTGGGGTCTTTTTCTTTATTTCTTTTTCTTCCATTTTTTCCCTAAGAGCCCGTTTTCATTAATCAACCATCTCGCAAAACTGGTGCAGGGTGGGCAGCCAATTCTAATAACATTTTTTTGGGTGCCAACAACGTCACGTGCACTCCTTTTGAGGAACTAAGCTATCATTTTTCTCTTTCCGTATGATCCCGGACAAATAAACAACAGCCCTGGGATCCGAATACATAATTCCAGTTTTCCCTTTTTAAAACTTTGATTGACCCCAAATCCTGCAATCCCGGAAAAGACCAACAAAAATGAAAAGATATCCCCCCCCAAACTGCATTTGGGGGCATCCGTTAGGACCGATTTTTCCCTTTCCCCCTCGAATGACTTTAAAAAGCATATATTGTCTAGTCCCAACTTGAAAAGTTCCCTCCACTGTTGTTAACCACTGCCTTTTGAACTAACGTCATATCTTGGGGATCTTCGGGGGCCGGGCCCACGTCCTAAAATATCCCTTCCCCCACCTTAAAGACCCCTTTCCCCTCCCGCCCTCGGTATCCTTGTTTCAAAACCTAGATAAATTTCCGACAAGGAGCCTCTTCTGCTTCCTGTTTTACAGGATCCACAAAATTCCTTCGTATCACCTAGAGACTGTACCTTGAAAATTTGCTCTGAAAAAGCTCCCCAACTTGCAAATATGGGAAGAATTTTTGGGTTCGGGCCCCAACTAAATTTTGCTCTACCCCTCCCCCCCCACAGAGCTCCAAAAGGGTTTATATATCTTTAGCGTTTTAACCCCCTTATGTTTCCTTTGTGGAATAGTTTTTTTGCCCTGGGCGGAAAAAGGGCATGTCCCCATAGGGGCAGAAACCAGAGATGTACATGGGTTCTTAAACTTTTTCCAAACTTCGCCACCCAGTGTGCCCCTCAGGAAATATTTTGTTTAACCTTTTGGGATTATTTTGGGTGAATGTAATAAAGTTAAATTGGGGCCTTTGCTAATGATCCAAGTCTATTTTTAGAAAAGATGTTGGTCTCCATCACCCGTCTCGAATGTCGCCACGGCCGAAGGTTGTATAACCTGATATTCGGTTTTTGTGCCCCCCCCCCCCGATTTTCCCCATGGTCATTTTGTGAAAGCTAATGCGGGAGCTTTACCCTTCCCCACAAAAAATTTGTGAATGCCTATGTAGGTTTTTAATCAGTATTCAAAAGCATAAGGGTAATTCTGGAGAGGAAAGTACCCGAAAACTACCATTTTGATTAATTGGATTATGCCTATTATTTATAATGGGAGATTTCACCTATCTAGTTCTGTTGGGACCTTTTGTCATTTTGGGGGATAGTTTAGGTTATAGGTTGGTTTCCCTTTGAGCCTAACTTGTTTCCAAAAAATAAGGGTACCTCCCACCTCCACCCCCCCGGTCGCTGATGAATTCCCCCCTCCCCCCAATGGAAAGCAATTGACATTATTTTTTAAATTTTAAAACCCTAAAAATTTCACCGAGCTATCAAACCCTTCTATACTTTTCCCATTTGGTGTTGGGGGACCCCCCAAAAAGAAGCAAATGCCCCGCAAAACAAGTGCCTTAATTTTCCCTTGGCCCAACTTTGACCCCTTTGAATTTTTAAATCATTTTGAATTAATGAACGAAAGGGTTTCCAGGTTGTTGCCCAACTGGGTAGGGGGGGCCATCCTGTCGCGTTCCCTTTTGGAGATAGATGGGGTAAAATAAACCCCAGGAGTGTGAACTCTGGCCTGCGGGTATGGTACATTGCATTAGATATTTCCAAAATTTTCCCTGTAAGCCCATCTTGTCCAAAACTGATTTAGCCATTCCCATTGACATTGTAAAAGATTTTTCCCGCTCAAACCCAAAAGAGTCGGAAACCCTTTCAATCAGACTACCCCCGGGCATCCTGAACAGCTGCCGGTCCTAATGTTTTCACCGCCGACCCCCTTTATAAATCCCACTGAGTGTCCCTATCAATTGCGGCTTTAAAAACTGAAACCTATTGCTAGAAATTTTGATATTATTTTTACATCTTTGGGGTTGAAACGAGATCGGTCTATATGATTCCGGTACAAAGGGTTTTTCCTTTTTTGTGGATAAATTTTAAAATACGCGTTCTCCCGGGGGGGCATAGAGCGTTTTTGGAGAATATCCTGGGAAACTAAGGCCCGTGTTTGGGATAATGTCTTCGATAAAAAATTTTTTAGAAATCCCCCGGGTAACCCCCCGGGCCTGGGGCCTTGGGGGTGGGATGTTTTTTTAAAGATGCCTATTTCTTTATGTGCATTCCGCGTTTTAATTTCTTTTTCTCCCCTGAGAGCTTGTTTAATGTAGTTTACTTTGGGGAATTCCCCCTTGGGGTTGGGAATAAAATGTTTTTTAGTAGATGCCAAATCTCATTTTCTTTTTGGGATTTTTTTTTCTATCTTTCCCTTAGCATTTTTCAGGGTCAGAATCCCCCCGTCCCCCCATTTCCTTACCCGATTAGTAACAACTTCCCGCCTTTTTACCAAAACGGAACAAAGAGCTCTCAACCGACCCCCCCCTAGAAGAGTTCTAAATTCTTCTGTTGGAGTTCAAAGCTCTCCTTTGGACATCCACTTTTTTATTTTCCCTGTGGGCTGCGGAAATAGTTAGGAGTATCTAAGGGGGGCCGTGCTGCCCCCATAATTTTTTTTTTGTAGGGCAATCTTTTTGGCTGACATATAGGTCATAATCCTTCCTCTCAAAACCCTTTTTTTTTCCTGTTCCCATATAAGTCTCGGGTTTGATTTGTGCAATTCATTTTCCCGTTATATTCCTTCCACCATCTCTTCAGTAGCTCTCTAAAGTGCCCATCACTCTGTAGCGAGCTCGGGAATCGCCACAAAATGTCTGTCCCCTTGGGGTGGAGGTCTCTTAGGGTGATTAATACCGGTGTCAACCGCCTCCACTTTGTTTAGAAGGGACGTATTTGCTAGAAAATTTGTCGAGCCTGACCCATGAAGGGGGGCAGCAGAAGGATGTATTGTCTCTTTCCCGGGAGAATTGGCGCCAAACATCAATTAGCCCTAGGGATTGGCAAAAATCCACCAGCATGCTTCGTTTGGGGGGAACCGGTCCCCTCCTCTCCCCTGTTCTTTTCCTATGCTCCGCTTCATTCATTACCAGATTAAAGTCACCTCCTAGCAAAAGCTTGCTATCGCTGTCCTCCAGGGCCATGTTATGGGAAGCCTTGAAAAAAGTTTTTTTTCCTGCTGTTAGGGGCAAAAAAATTGCTAAAACAAGTTTTCCCCCGGTGGTTTTTAAATACCCTTACAACTCGTCCCTCGGCATCTGAGTCTTGTTGGAGGATTCTACAGGGCGTATTCTTATGAAACAGTAATACCACTCCCGCTCTTTCCCCGTACTGCGCGAACCCCCCCCCTCCCCCACCACATTTTTGAGTCGGTGGGGAAAACTTTTTCTTGTGGGGGGATTCTGGAGCAGGGGATGTCGGGTTTTAATTTTTTAAGGTGACAAGGCATCGTTTTTTTTATGGGGTGAAGTAACCCTTTACGTTTTCCCTGTTAATACCTTAATTGTACCCGTATCATACAAATATTGCTTAGATACTACTAGGATCCTTACATAAAAGGGATTCTACCCCCCCCGCCTCCCACACCCCCAAAACTCCAAGAAATCCTTTTCATCCTCTCCCCCGTTTCCTTTTTCCCCCTTTTTCTGACTTCTCTTTTTTCTTGCATCTTTGTCGGAGGCGAAACTACCTTCCTCCTTGTAAGTATCAACAAAAAAACCTTCAACAGCTGCTCCCCCCCTTCCCCATCTCATTGTCATAAGATTATAACATGGACAATTAATGCATAAAATTCCCCTTCCTCCCCCTGGCCGAACTATGTAATCTGCTAAACTGAATTTTAGAATTGTTAACTGGAAAGGATTTCAGTCCTGGAGGTAGATATGATTACCCGCTTCCAAACCCCCTTCCATCCCCAAATTGTAGTGTTCCTTTCCCTTGGATCCCATAGCTGGAGTCCAACTCTAATTTAAGTGTAGATACAAACACCGGATCTTCAATCTTTATCCGTGTTCCGTTTCCTTGGGGTTCGGTATTGTCTTTGTTGAAGTGGGGCATCTTCCCACTCTCTGTTTGTTCTGGGTGTGTTAATTTGTCGCTGGCTTCTTCTCTCTCTCTCATACCTTTTCTCCTCTAGCTGGGCTGAGTGTCCTTTTTTGTCCTAGGTAGTCACCTGCGTCCTCCACCAAGTGATGCGTGATAGGAGGGCCTTGGTCTGGATATATCCGAAGTATTGCCGGGTATTGTAGGTTGAATCGGATCTGCTTTTTAGCTAGTGCGGTACAAACATTCGAGAACTGTTTCCTTTTCCTGGATACCTCAATAGAATAGTCTGCAAACAACAGCAATTTGTCTCCCTTGTAGTTTAGTGCCGATTTCTGTGCACGATACGCTTGCATTAGCATATTTTTCTCAGAGTAATCCAGGTACTTTACTATTACCAGTCTGGGTCTATCTCGTGTCTCGCCGGAAGACGGTGGTCGCGGTGGCCCGATTCGATGCGCCGTTTCCACTTTCAAGGGGCGCTCTAGACCCAAGGCCTGAGGGATATCTTTAGCACAGAAGGAATGCAGATTCTTCAGTGGTACAGACTCGCTAAGCCCTATAATCCTCAGATTGTTCCTGCGTGAACGATTCTCGAGATCTTCAACTTTCTCTTGTAAATACTCAGTCCTTTTTTTTAATCTTTCCATGGTGCTTCTCGTGCAATCTAAGTCATCTGTGCTCAACTGTGCTCATTCTCTCCTCCAGCTCGGATATTTGGGTAGTGTGGATCTTAACCTCTGAATGGATGGCTGTAATTGCAGAAATAACTGCATCTTTTACTGATGCAGAAATTGTTGCCTCAAATGAGGACAATATGTCCGGGGCTAGAAGCTTGGCCACTGCTATAGCCATTGATTTGCAGGATATGTTTAAGCCTGGCAGCATTTCTTCTAGCTCCCCTTCCGCTGCTGTTAACCCCTGAGTCCCCTGTGTGGCTTCCTGCATGTCTGCTGGAGCTGGTGGCTGGCTGATGTGATCTGCCTGGGAGCTTAAACTGTCCCCGTGTACCTGTACCCCAGTCTCATGGGTCCGGTTCTGGGGGGTCTTCAGCCTCTGTCTCTCCTGTGCCAGCAGGGGTTGCTGTCATCTGCCCGCTCCTCGTGGTGCGCGGGGGATTAGGCGCCATCTTGGGCGCGCTGTGGCTATGTTGCGCTGTGCTGTCCGGGCTTTGAAGCACAAGGGCTCCCCGCTGCGATCCGGGCGATGGTCACGAGTGCCCGCCTGCACTCCGGTGATGTGGCACTAACAAGTGCCGGGTCAGCGGCCGGTATGTGGCGGGTTTGCCTGTGAGGAGATGGAGAGGGGACGGAGCGCTCAGCTGCTGCTGCCGTCCATGCAAGCGCCGGAACCGGAAGTTCCAACAAGGGATGTCTTATTAGATGTCTTATTAGTGGTCTGGGGTAAATGGAAAAGGAGGGAAAAGTGAATGTCTCCAATCAAAAACATCACCTGCAAGTCACTGGATTTAAATGTATTGTCTTCACTTATACAGTCTGCAGAGCACATTATGGTCCTTACATGGTGGTAATATTGTGCCGACAATGGCCGTTGCAGCAGGGGCAATGCATACATGATTAAAGCACGGTAATAGTATGGCAATATTGTAGTAATAGCAGGTCTTCTGAGACTTCTGCCTGCCATGTATGAGCAGGTGATGTCAGTAAATGAGTCATGATTACGGGTATAAACAGTGTTCGGGAGTATTTAAAATACAAGTAATTAAAATAGTATTTAAAATACTTGTCAGGTATTTGTATTTTGTAATCAAAATACTTTTTTTATTCAGTATTTTGTATTTGTAATTAAAATACTTTTAGGAAGTATTTTAAGGATTTTAATTACTTTCTAAATTCAAAACAAATGTTGTAATTTAAATAACCCGCCTCACCGCACTTAAAAAAAAAAACAACAGCGCGAGTCACGTCATCACTTTTGTTTCTCGTATTTCGTGCGAGGTGCGACAAGAGGGAAAATTCCAGCGCGTTCCAGCAACACATGTCCGCCTTGTAGTGAAGCGTGATTTATTTTTAGTTTTTAATCATCCCTATCGCGTAATCCATTCCATAAAATTACCATATATACTCGAGTATAAGCCGACCCGGATATAAGCCGAGGCCCCTAATTTTACCACAAAAAACTGGGAAAACGTATAGTCTCGAGTATAAGGGGGGGGGGGGGGGGAATCCACCAGTGCAGATAAAAAGTCTGGTCATGTGCATTACAGCTTAGTAACTCCATGTGCCTCATACTCGCCGACCCCTTTGACATTCATTATTCACGGCGCGTACACACCGTAAATAATTGACATATCACTTATCTCCCCCCGCGCCGGATTCGCTGAGCTGGGAGGGGAGACGGAAAACATAGATCTCTATGAGAACTGTGGATTACCGTAATACCTGGGACTGATGTTAGCCATATTGAAGCGCAAATACGGCGCGCAATACGGCTGAAATCAGTCCCAGAATAAGCCGTGTGAACGAGCCCTTACTGTCTGTTTAGGATTTTCTGTGCTTTGTACTCAGAAAGCTTCATCCAACTCATATAAACCTATATATCACAGATCTCAGCTTCTCTCCAGTATAGAAGCATAAATCACTTGATGGGTGCCCTTTGACTACATACTGTAGATTACTAAGTCCTCCCATGCTCTCAGCATCCCTTGCTTACTCCTGCATGGGCTTACACAGTCAGATGGTAAACCTTTGTAAAGTAACAGTATGATGACTCAGTAGATACACCATCAAACATATAAATCAGTATACATTACATTATCATCCTATCTCTCAGCTACCATTTCCCTCAAAACTCCTTGAACAACAAGTATGTCATCAACTGTCCACCTATCTTTCCATTAAATTAATTCTTGATTTGGTGCAGTCTGGTTTTTGACCCCAATATTCTACCGAAATTGCCCTAACTAAAGTTGCCAGTGACTTAATGACCACAAAAGCCTTACATCTCTACTCTGTGCTTCTCCTTCTGCCTTTAGCACAGTTGATCCCTCTTATAAATTTTCTCTTCACTTGACTCCTCCTTGGATCTTCTCATACCTTACCAACTGAACATTTAGCGCCTCCAGGGGCGTTGCTAGGGTCCTAAAACATCCGGGGCTCGGGCCCTTTGTGTTTTTCTGGGTAGGGCTGGGTTCACACGACATTTTCCGCGCCTCATTGTGAACTGTGGATGTTATTTTACAGAGAAAAACCTTCTGTTCCTGTCACTAATTTTCTGCACATCCCACACAGATCCCGTCCATCTCCTCAGCAGTCACTGTACAGTAAAAATCACCAATGACAAATTTACTTTTTCAGAACTTCTCACCTTCATATGACAATACCCCTAAACAGTCACCAAAACATCCACCTACACATGGAGCAAATCTACCAGACAAGTGATTGTGACTAAAAACACTCCTACAAAACCAAGACCCCAAACTATTACTACTTAAGGCTCAAATAATCCTGCCAGACCCTGACCGAACGCAACCCCCACATGTGACTATCCACTGCACACAGGCCCTAGAGACATATATTACCGCCATACAGGGACCAGATAGTGGTAGATACTATGTAGGCTCTGCAGACATATAAGTGATTACACTGCAGTTACATTTAGTGACTCACCGGAGACGTCTTTTCTGATCAGCGTCGTTCACTTTCCCTTTTCTTCTCCATCCGGTTCACACCTTCATGCTGATTGCTCCCGGCCAAGACTCGTCCCTGAGGATTTGGACACAAATATCTTAGAATCCTCACATTTCCAGCAACTCCTTAATTATAGGTATAGCAGTCCCCTCAGTTAGGTATATAGGGGCACTGAAGCAGTATATGGGGCCACAGGCAGATATATGGGGCCACAGGCAGATATATAGGGCCACAGGCAGGTATATAGGGGCCACAGGCAGGTATATAGGGGCCAAAGGCAGTATATAGGGGGGCACAGGCAGTATATGGGGCCACAGGCAAGTATATAGGGGCACTGAGGCAGTATATGGGGCCACAGGCAGTATATGGGGGCACTGAGGCAGTATATAGGGGCCACAAGAAGGTATATAGGGGCACTGAGGCAGAATATAGGGTCACTGAGGCAGTATATGGGGTCACTGAGGCAGTATATGGGGGCCACAGGCAGGTATATAGGGACACAGGCAGTATATGGGGGCCACAGGCAGGTATATAGGGACACAGGCAGTATATGGGGGCCACAGGCAGGTATATAGGGACACAGGCAGTATATGGGGGCCACAGGCAGGTATATAGGTGCACAGGCAGCATATGGTGGCCACAGGCAGGCATATGGTGGCCACAGGCAGGCGTATGGGGGCCACAGGCAGGCATATGGGGGCCACAGGCAGGGATATGGGGGCCACAGGCAGCATATGGGGGCCACAGGCAGGGATATGGGGGCCACAGGCAGGGATATGGGGGCCACAGGCAGTATATGGGGGCCACAGGCAGGGATTATAGGGGCACAGGCAGCTTATGCGGGCACAGGCAGGGATATAGGGGCACAGGCAGGGATATGGAGGCCACAGGCAGTATATGGGGGCCACAGGCAGGGATATGGGGGCCACAGGCAGTATATGGGGGCCACAGGCAGGCATATAGGGGCACAGGCAGTATATGGGGGCCACAGGCAGGGATATGGGGGCCACAGGCAGGCGTATGGGGGCCACAGGCAGGCGTATGGGGGCCACAGGCAGGCATTATAGGGGCACAGGCAGTATATAGGGGCACTGAGGCAGGTAAACGCGTTAAAAATAACAACATTCATACTCACCTTAACTCCCCCGGCGAGCGCGCTCCGTCCTCTTCAGCCCGCGCTCCTCTGGCAGCTCCTCGGGCGCACGGCCTATGACGCGCTGTGCGCCCGAGGAGAGGCAGCGTCGCGATGACATCACATCATTGCGACGCTGCCGGCTGAGGCGCACGGGGCCGCGGCGGGTCCTCAGCGCTGTGAGGTCCCGGCGGCCCCGCAGTGTCGGACCCAGAGCCGGTCCGACACTGTCTGCGTGGCAGGGAGCGCTCGCTCTCTGCTCCGCAGAAGCCCTCAGCTGAGTGTGCGTCCAGCGGACGCACATGCAGCTGAAGGGCCAGTCGGTGCTCCAGGCCCAGGGCAGAGGCCTGGAGCCCGGGAGACTCGGGGCACAGGGTGTTTTATTCGGGGCCCAAGCCCCGAATAAAACAGCCTAGCGACGCCCCTGAGCGCCTCCCAATATCATTCCACCTCCTCTTCCCCCCGTCTCTCTGTTGGTGTCTCTCAGGGGTCAGTTCTGGGCCCACTACTTTTCTGTCTCTACACCCTTGGCATTGGTGAACTAATAGCATTACATGACTTTCATTACCACTTGTATGCTGGCAACACTAAAATCTACATCTCGGGCCCATATGTCAACTCCCTGCTTTCCAGGATCCCATAATGTTTATTGTCCATATCCTCCTTCTTCTCTTCCTGCTTTCTCAAACTCAAAAGGGAAAAATATTTAGTTCATTATCTTTTTCCCATCCAATGCAACCTCTACATCAGATCTATTCCATTTAATGGCTATATGCCTCCCCTGTACCACAGGGATAACCTTTGACTCTGCCTTGTCTATCAAACTGCACATCCAAACTCTGAACACCTCCTGCCACCTTCACCTGAATAATATTTTTAGAATCTGCTCCTTTCTTGACTTTGACTCTGCAAAATGGCTTGTTCTTGTCTCCATCATCTCCCGTCTAAATAACTGTAACACAGCCTCCCATCTAACACTCTTGCTTCCTTTCAATCCATCCTCAACTCTGCTGCCCATGTGATCCACCTCTCTCCTTGCTTCTCCTCTTCCGTTAACCTCTGTCAATCCTTTCACTTGCTACCCATTGCCCAGCGAATTCTGTTCAAGTTAGGGTATGTTCACATGGCGTCTTTGATACGTTTTTGCAATATGTAAAATGTATTGCATTAACGCATCCAAAAACATACCACAAACGTTTTTGGATAAGTTTTCTGGACTGCAAAAAGTAGGCTTTTCAATGAGTAAAAAGGATCAAGAATTGACATTTCAATTCTTTGAACACATCAATTTTACACAATGCAAAACGAATTTGAAATCAATGTAGCCACACTTGAACATTGTTAAATATGTTTTGGGGTCCATTTTTCGGTACGTAACACGTACCCATACAACTCTGACTTAATCTCCAGAGACCTCCCCTCACGTAATCTCCACTCCTCAGAGGACCTACTTCTGTGCTCTCCTCTTGCCAGCTCCTCACACAACCGTCTCCAAGAATTCTCCCGTGCTTTCCCCATCCTCTGGAACTCACTAACACAACACATCAGACTCTCCTTCACCTTTTCAGATTTCAAAAGTAACTTGAAAACCCATCTCTGAAGGCTAGCCTAAAATTTACAATGATTCTGCTGCAAAACACTACTTCACAATGCAAACATGTCTGTCCCTCCACTTCTGTCTCCTTCCACCTCCATTGTAGATTGTAAGCAGATGTGAACCAGGCCTTACTTGCATTGTCGTAATGCAAAATTGTGTTTTTATTGTTCTTCTTCAAAGTCAGTTTTTATGCATAATTGGGTTTTTAAAACCGCAAAAATCCAACTGTAAAAACATCCCTACAAGGCTCAATTGAAACTCCAAGTTGTAGTCCACACAATTCGGATTTTCAATAGGTTGCATTGCAAAAACACAGCTTTTGCAAAAAACTTGGAACCTGTTCATTTTTTCCGCTGGATTTGCATTAAAAACAATGTGTCTCAATATCTCTATGCTGGATCTGCATCCAAAACCCCATAGAGATTAATGGGACTGTTTTCTGACTGTAAATTCGGCAGGAAAAAACCCCACCAAAATCCACATTGAAAAACCGGTCAAAGTACTTGTCAGACCATTCAGTTTACGGGTTAAGAGTCCGATGAGTATTTTGTCCCTTGTCGTGTGGGCGAAGTCTAACTCTTTTCTAGAGTATAGGGAATCTGGCAGAAGAACTTTTGTATGTCTCATCAGTGCAGGAGCACTGATATAATGTTTTTCCCATTTTCATGTACAATTCTTGATAAGTAGCAGACTTCCTCACCCTCAATAACTGCAAAAATATATGGTATAGCATATTTATGGAGACCTCAGAACAGCAAAAAACAGTGGTATATTCATAATGAATATTCAAGATATCCTGATTTTAAGTTGATCTCCTCTAAATCGGTCACAGCTGTTCACCGTGCAATTCACAAATTCACTTCAGCTCCTGAAATAAGCAAGCGGCTGAAAGCTGAGCCGGTAGACCACGTACAGGCAATACACATACGCTCTCTTAATTTGCATAGCAATTAGGATTATCTCATAGGAAAAACAAATTGTGATGACTGAGATTGCATGGCATGGTAGATCCATTTATTTGGATTCTAGGCGGAAGGTTTAGAATTGCATAGTGTCAGCAAAACAAAAACATAACCTGAGATATATCAAGTGCTCTGAATTCTAATGGCTTTGGTCAACCTGTATGTAACACACTGGCTCTGCCCTGCATCTGTCTAACATTTAAGTTTCCAGAAATATATCTATCTATCTATATAGTGGGGGGAAAAGAGTATTTAGTCAGCCACCAATTGTGCAAGTTCTGCCACTTAAAAAGATGAGAGAGGCCTGTAAGTCTGCTTGCCTATTGCAGATTCAGTCTTCCCAGCTTGGTGCAGGGCTACAATTTTGTTTCTGGTGTCCTTCAGCAGCTCTTTGGTCTTCACCATAGTGGAGTTTGGAGTGTGACTGTTTGAGGTTGTGGACAAGTGTCTTTTATACTGATAACAAGTTCAAACAGGTGCCATTGCTACAGATAATGAGTGGGGGACAGAGGAGCCTCTTAAAGAAGTTGTTACAGGTCTGTGAGAGCCAGAAATCTTGCTTGTTTGTAGGTGACCAAATACTTATTTTCCACCATAATTTGCAAATAAATTCTTTCTAAATCAGACAATGTGATTTTAGGGATTTGTTTTCTCATTTTGTCTCTCATAGTTGAGGTCTACCTATGATGTCAATTACAGGCTTCTCTCATCTTTTTAAGTGGGGGAACTTGCACAATTGGTGGCTGACTAAATACACAATATATATGTATATGGAGCTGTATTCTTAAAGAGATGTTCCCACAATAGAGTTTGATGGCATATGCTATCAAACTCTGATAGATGCGAGTTCCACTATAAAAGTGTCCACTCAAAGTAGAGAGCACTTGTGACTCTCATGACTCTCCATTCTATTCTATGAGAGTTCCAAATACAGACGAGTACCGTGTTTGGCTGTACTCAGAAATCATATAGAACAGAATGGAGCCAAGGCAGGTGTGGGACCTGCACCTACGATTTTGGGGAAATTTCCCTTTGAATGCTATAAAAATCTTGTTGGGAAAACCCCTTTAAAGGGGTTTTTCTGGTTTGCGCATTCAATTCTTCGAGGACCCCCAAACCCCATTCTGGGCATTATAGCTCTCGTTTGTTAAAACCCCTAACCCAATAGCTATACTGTGATTGGAATTGATTTACCCATCACATGACCAGAACTGATTTATATCTGATGAAAGAAAACAATAATAAGTATTTTTTCAATGCAGCCAGCAAAGATCTTGATTTGCATTTGTATAATTTTTCATTATAGAAACAATAGCCTTCATGTGCTGAAACTGGAATACCACTTTAAATTAAAAAAATGAATTTTTATCAGAAAATGAGACCACTCTTACAATAGATCTGTCACATGTGTCTTTCCATTCTTACCATTTAAAGAGGCAGTGCTATGGGTCTGCAGTAAAAGGGAATGTAATAAAATCTGTTGTTTTCTTGGTAACCTATGGCCCACTTAAAATTAGGGCTGTTTTTAAAAAGGGTTTCCCTTGTTCTAAAAAAGTATTTTTTAAATTTTAATATTTGCCTATCTCATCTTATATACCCTATATAAATTCAAACCCCTTTTTGGGAAAACATTGGAAGGTCTGGCCCCCAATAAAAAGGAATTTTATCGCCATGAAAGAAGGGGTGTGACCTCACAGTTTCATCATAAATTTTGCAATCCATAGCGAATTTATCACCCCTTTGGGATAAAAAGAAAAGGTAGAGCTGGATTCAAATTGAACAAGAATCCTTCACGCCCTCTTTGGTGTCTAATCCACTCATGCCACTCTGCTTAAAGCCCCAACACCGACTTTTGTTTAGTTCTCTTACGATCTTTTTTAAGGTATTCATATATCTTTCTTTTAAGTTTCTTTTGTTTGATATTTTGAATAAAAAAACCCTTCTCGGTATATTGAAAAGTGGGACCTTCATCTACACCACCGGGTAATTTTTTAGGGACCCATGCTAGTAACGGGTTGGACCCCCCTTTTGGGTTTTGAACTGTCTCAAATTTTTGTGGTAGATTCAACAAGGTGTTGCAAAGATGCTCAATTTGGGGACCAAAGGGGGCCCCAAAAGGTGCCAAAAAATTTTCCCCCCCCCACCAAAGACACCCCCCACCACCAGCCTGAAAACCCTTGATACAAGGAGGGTGGATCCCTGTTTTTATGTTGTTGACCCAAATTTGACCCCACCTCCAATGTCGAGAGAAATCGAGACTATAGACCAGGAAAAGTTTTTTTTCCCAATCTTCTTTCCAATTTGATGACTTGGGCAAATTGGGGCCTCAGTTTCCCTTTTTTTAGCTGAAAGGAGTGGGCCCCGGTGTGGTCTTCTGCTGTGTAGCCCCTGCCTCAAATTCGCCCTACCCGGGTTCAGAGATTCTTCCCCTACCTTGGTTGTAACGGGTGGCTTTTTGGTCACTGTTGCCTTTTATCAGCTCGAACCCAGTTCCCCATTCTTCTTTGACCTCTGCATAACAAGGATTTCCGCCCACAGGACTGCCGCTCACGGGTGTTTTTCTTTTTGGACCATTCTCTGAAACCCTAGAATGGTTGTGCGTAAAAACCCCGGAGATCCGTTTTTTGAAATACCCGACCCCCTTCTGGCCCCAACAACCATTTCCACGTTCAAAGGCACCAAATTTACCCCTTTCTTCCCCATATGATGCCGGGTTTTAAATGCAGGAGTTGTTTACCATTCTAAACCCAAAAAGCCCTGAGTACCGCCTTTATTTGGGTGATTAAAAATTTAATGTTAAGAGCATTGGACAGGGGGGTACCAATAAAGTGGCCGGTGAGTGTATATTTCCTGTTATGGCATAATGCTGGCATTTCTTCATTAGCCTCCCTTTGTGCGAAAAGCACCTTGAAATTCTTTCCAGATCTTACTTCCCAAATCAGCCTACCAAACTCATCCATCAGTCAATTTTTCAAATCTCATTGCTAACAAAATATTACAGTAGCTGGCAAGAGAAGCCATTGACTCCCTCCTCAATTTACAATTATTTCTCCACATCGTTGTCCTCCAAGAAAGGATTAATTTTAATATATCAACACCTAATTAGCCCACACTGTCAGGACAAATTTTCCCACATGATCAAATGGGAAACTGATACAGGACAAAATTTTACAACTGATAATTGACCTTTTGGCCCCCTTTGCCTAT